>JAMPIV010016857.1:0-142900 GCA_024509875.1 Oreohelix idahoensis
TCAAAAAGATAGTATCAAGGGATGGAACTTTGTCTCAGAGCGCATTATGGTTGTAAAACTAAAAGAAGGAGAAACCATAGTCAACCTGGTCATAGTGTATGGGCCAAATGAGGATGAGAGAGCAGAGGTCAAGGAGGAATTCTTCTAGCTGCTTCAAAGGACAGTGGATGACTGCCTAGATGAAGTTATTATGCTCGGAGATTTTAATGCCAGAGTTGGAAATGACCATGCTAGATGGGGTGGAGTTATCGGAAGATATGGAGAAGATACTCTCAATGACAATGGAAAGCGACTCCTTAGATTCTGCAGTGAGCAGAATCTGATCATTACAAACACAAAGTTCCCCCATAAGCGCATACATGCATACACTAGATGTGAACCAACCAAGAATGAGAAGTCAGTGATCGACTATGCCATTGTTCGGAGAAGCTCATTCAGATATGTCCGAGATGCAAGAGTCTGGAGGGGGCCAGAGATTGGAAGTGATCACTACCTGCTAACAATCAAACGAACAACTGAAAGAGTTGCTCAGCCTAGGAACTGCCCAACATCACGCAAGAAATCAAGTAAACGAGCAGGAGAAATGAGCATTAGGACCTACAAGCTGAGAGAGCCAGAAATTAAGACCAGATATCAGGGGCTTATTGCTACAGCAGTGAGCAACACAGAAGAACGACCTGATGACTTGGAAACCCTCTGGAATAAATTCAAGGATATCATAAAGACAGCTGCTGCAGAAGCATGCGGGGAAGTCTGACTTGGGAACAAGAGAAAGAGGACACCTTGGTGGACAGAGGAAGTCAAAGAGAAAATAAGAGAGAAGAAAATGGCATGGAAACAATACTTAGGAGCTAAAAACACAACAGGACAAATGTAAAAATATAGAGAATATGTGACACTCAGAACAGAATCAAATTACATAGTGCTATTAGCAATACAGAAGTCCTGGGAAGATTTTTGAGAAAAGCTATAAAAAGATGCACAAGAAAACCAGAAATTGTTCTATAAGACCCTAAAGAACATGAGGAAAGAAAAAACAATGCCCTCTCAAATTTATAAAGGACAAGCAAGGCAAATTGCTTACTGCCCCGAAGGAAGTAATGGAAAGATGGAAAGAATATTTCTCAGAACTCCTGGATGGTGAGCATGGTGAAGCATCAGAAATGATAACCACTAGCACAGAAGAGAAAACCAATGATGGTGAAGATTTCATAAAGATGGAAGAACTGAGGGCAGCACTAGAGAAAATCAAGATGGGCAAAGCAGCAGGGCATGATGGTATAACACCAGAAATGGTTAAGTACATGGGAGCATCAGGCGACCTATTACTCTTAAAGGTCCTACAGGCAGCATGGTGCAACAAGACCATACCAAAGGATTGGGAGATTGCCATCATAACACCAATTTTCAAAAAGGGTGACAATCGACAATGTGGAAACCATAGAGGCATATCCCTTCTCAGTGTCCCTGGTAAAATCTACTCTAGAATCCTAGAGCAGAGACTCCGACGCCTAGCTGAGCCACAATTGGATGAGGTCCAGTGCGGATTCCGAGCAAACCGAAGTACTCAAGACCTAATCTTCACACTCAGACAGCTAAGTGAAAAGGCCCTTGAGTATAAGAGTGAGATCCATCTTTGTTTCATAGATCTGGAAAAGGCGTTTGACAGGGTCCCCTGGAGCAAACTTTGGGACTGTTTGGCAAGGAAGAATACTCCAGCACCTCTGATTCATGCTATACAGAGCTTCTACAAGTCTTGCAGAAATTATGTGAGGACAGCAAACCATAAGTCAGAAGAGTTCAGGACCACCACTGTGTAAGACAAGGTGATATCCTATCACCTTACCTCTTCATACTCCTTATGGACGATGTCATCAAGGCATGTAAGGAGAGAACAAGAAAGTATTCAGTGGGGTACTGGAAGATGAGACAGGTCTATATTTCGGAGCTGGCATTTGCTGATGATGTTGCCCTGATTGCTAAATCAGAGGCACATCTCCAATCCAACCTGCAAGTCTGGAAGGAAGAGCTGGAGAAGAGAGGGATGGTCATAAGCAGCTCTAAAACAAAATCCATGGTGATATCACGAGAAGAAAAAAACATCAGATTAAGTTGGGAGAACAGGTCCTGGAGCAGGTCGACCACTTTAAATATCTCGGAGCTATTATAGACCGAAAGGGAGGCATCAAAGAAGAGTTGGCCACTCGAAAAGCAGCGGCTGGGAGACTTTTTCAGCCATAAATCGTGGATTCCTCAGCAAGAAAGAGGTTGGTAAGAAAACGAAGATGGCTGTATACCGCTCCACCTATGTCCCAGTCTTGACATATGGATGCGAGTCGTGGGCAATGACTACAACCCACAAAAGCCAGATCCAAACCTCAGAAATGAGGTATCTGAGGAAAGTGGTTGAAGTAACAAGAAGAGACATGGTCCGCAACCAGACGATCCGTCAAGGCCTAAAAACCCATCCGCTGCAGACCCAAATAGAACAGTCCCAACTAAGATGGTTTGGCCATGTCTGCAGAATGGGAGAAGATCGGCTACCAAGACAAGCATGGGAAACAAAGAGCCAGGGATCCAGACCTCCAGGACGACCCAGAGTCCGCTGGGAGGACAACATTAGACAATCTTTGAAGGACCGAGGACTAGAATGGAACCAGGCCAGGAAGAAGACAGCTGATAGAATGGTCTGGCGCTCTCTCTTCCAAACCTCTACACCTCACGGTAGAAGGGGAACGACTAAGTAAGTAAGGTTATAATTGAAAAGCGTCGAAAGAACGGATCATCGAAAAGTGGGGGACACCTGTATACTGTTATAAATGTGTGGTGGAAAACCTCTTTACCCCCTTTTTTCACTGCTATTTTGAAATATGGTGTTAGTGAGAAAGGAGCAGTGAACTGAAAATTCCTATGTGATTAACACTTCAATTGCCATGACGTAAAATGGAATTCATTGTGCATGTGACATACATTTGAATTCATTACAAGTTTTATTGGAATTCTGTGGGATCCACATTTCAATTCAGTTCAGCTTGCATTTGAATTTTTTTCATGAGCCATGTTCATTGTGATTGTTGATGTCAGTGCAGCATACATATCTTAGCATCTTTTAAAGTTATTGTATTATTTTGTTTTTCATTGTGTGTGTATATATATATTTTATCTTTGTGTGTGTCTTTCAGTAAATATTATTGCTAAATAAGGAATGTTATCATGATTTGCTTTTAGATAGCTTTATTCACAAGGTTTAGTGTAGTAACTTTTGAAAGAGTTTTGTTTTACATTTTTAACCATAGATACACTTTATCTAGATTGGTTTTGGGTCTTGTATTTGGTATCATAGTCTTATGAGAATGTCATCATTGGTATTTCGTTACAATTCTTGTACATTGTAAAACAGCTGTACACGGTGCTTTTTTACAAAAATAATTTTGTTAAAGAAATAAACGGTTAATTCAGGAGGATGTAAAATTATAACTGTCTTGAATTATCTAAATTGCAATAGATATGTGTTTCGAGCCAATGCGATTCTTCTCCCTTGACTATGTTTTTGTTTTGTATATGCAATCATTTGAGATGGAGAGAGAGAGAGAGAGAGAGAGAGAGAGAGAGAGAGAGAGAGAGAGAGAGAGAGAGAGCATAAATTTCACTGAAGGTTTTACATTTACATCTGTTGTAAAAGGGAAAAAAAAAACAATTGGATATCATCATCATCATGTTCCTCTGTTTTCTCCCTATGGAGCTTGGAGCCACTACTGCAGCTGGCATCTGTAAGCAATTTGGTTTACATGATGCGTCTGCTAGCTCCAATCACAGCCTCATATTAGTTGCCCTTGTACAACATGCCTGAGGGAGAAATAGTCCCTATTCTATCTTGTCTCAAGAGAGGTAACTGGATCTACTGATTGATTTTCTTTTCTGCACTAACCTTATTCTTGAGAATAAACAGGAACTGGACCATGTCTTACAGTTAAAATGGACTTTTTTGTTGTTGAGAGTATGAAAGTTTCAACTATTGCAGCCTTCACCAGACCTTATGTTGGTCTTGTTATACCATGCTTTAAAATTGTAACATGACTCCGTGCCTTTTGGTTGTGCCACCCAGACCTGGTAAATACATGCCTCATTGTTCTTAATTTATGACTTCATCATTGACAATGAATTGATATGTTTAAATGGTTCATAACTATGTTAAAAAAAAATAAATTGAAAGTTCTCATGTAAACTCTTTAACTTTTTTTAGTTTTAATTTGTCACCCTGTACTTTAGATCCAAGTTTTATTTTCTTCTTTTTTTTCTGGAGCATGATATGCATCATTTAAATCTGTGATTATGTAGTTCCCAGGAGCCTCTAAGAGACAAATAAAGAATTGACCACTGCCACCCTCAGGCATGTCATACCAGGAGACTAATATGGGATTGTATGTGTGGGTGGCTGCATGAAGAATTCATCATGTTAAACAAATGGCCACAGAAACCATCACTGCAAGATCATGTGAATGCTTGGTGCTGACTGCCTCAAGGAGACCAGATACAATGGGATCTCCATGCTCTGTAAGGAACACAAAGAAAAGTGGTGATGATGTATGTGTTCTTCATGGTCTTCTTACACTGAGATATGCTACAGTAGTGGCTGTATGGAGCTCAAATGAATATAATGATGATGACTGTAATAGCCTGAAGAATATTAAGCTTATAGCAAGCATTATTTTTCTGCTGACCTGAATACTCTTGTCTCCCACCAGTTCTTGTATCTGCTTCAGATTTGTTTTTCATATGCTTGGCCTTTGTATATATTAAGTTGCATTGATAGTTTTTCTCTTTTCTTTTGCCACTCTTGTCAGCCTTCTTCTGTGGCCGTTGACGCTGGTGTCTACTATTCTTCACTATAACTGACGTATGCCACAAATCAACTATCTTGTTAGTTGTAGATCGTATAGTGTGAGGTTCTATCACTACCCTTCAGCATTTAGCTCTAGTAACAAGTGGTTTCAAAACTGGTTTGGTTGTTCGTCCATCACGGGTGATGAAGACCACTCTGTTCATCCAATTATTTAAGAATATGTTAGGTTAGTCTATGGGTACGAAGGTGACTGAAGAGCCCGATGCGGGCCTGGAAAGATCTTGGACAGTGTGGGCAGGGAATGTTTGCTTCATGTGAAGGTTTTATTTCACGGTCCTTTCTAGCTTGTCTCCGCTGTTCCGCTGCTGCTCTTCTGGATGATTCACATGCTGCTGCACCTTTACGAAGAGATGTGCGCCAAGCAGTTCGGTCTTGCGCAGCAGCTTCCCATGTGTCTGGGTTTATGTCAAAGGTTTTTAATGACGTCTTTAACGTGTCTTTGAAGCGCTTCTTTTGGCCACCATGGGAGCGTTTACCCTTCTGCATCTCACCATAAAAGAGTATCTTTGGCAGTCGATGGTCTGGCATGCGGACTACATGACCTGCCCAGCGAATTTGTGACTGCATCAGAATAGTATCAATACTAGGGATACCAGCTCTGTCAAGAACGGCGGTATCCGGGATCTTGTCTTGCCATTTGATGTTCATTATCTTCCTGAGACAGACTGTATGGAAGTGGTTTAGCTTCTTTACGTGGCGCCTGTATACAGTCCATGTTTCACATGCATATAGCAGCACTGGAAGCACCGCAGCTCTGTACACCTTCAGCTTTGTCTGTAGACTAATGCCACTTCGATGCCAAACGTTGGTGTATAGTCTGCCAAATGTGCTGCTGGCTTTGGAGATCCTGGTGTTCACCTCATCATCAATGACAATGTTCTGGGATAGTGTGCTACCAAGGTATGTGAATCTGTTCACAACATTCAGTTTCTCACCATTAACCTTGATGACTGGCTCAGTATAAACTGTGCCAGGAGCTGGTTGGTACATGATTTCTGTTTTCTTCGTGTTGATGGTAAGCCCAAAGTTGGTGCACGCTTCGGAGAATCTATCCACACTATGCTGCAGATCAGCCTCTGAGCCAGCATTGAGGGCACAATCATCAGCAAACAGAAGATCTCTGATGGTGTGTGATTTGACCTTGGTTTTTGCTTGAAGCCTCCTAACGTTAAACAATTTTCCATCAATTCGATAACTAATGTCGATTCCTGTGTCCCCGTCTCTAAAAGCATCAGTCAGCATAGCAGAAAACATGATACTGAACAGAGTCGGTGCAAGTACGCACCCTTGTTTAACTCCATTTGAGACGGGGAAAGGCTCTGATAGCTCACCGTTTTCCTGAACTCTAGCCTGCATTCCATCATGCAGTTGCTGCACTATTGTGATAAATTTCTTTGGGCAGCCGTATTTTGCCATGATCTTCCATAGACCCTCTCTACTGACCGTGTCGAACGCCTTTGTCAAGTCGATGAAAGCTGTGTACAGGTCACAGTGCTGTTCTTGGCATTTTTCTTGTAGCTGTCTTGCAGCGAACACCATATCTGTGGTTCCACGTTCTTTCCGGAATCCACACTGACTTTCAGGTAAAAGACCTTTGTCAAGATGAGCCGTAAGGCGATTCAAAAGAATTCTGGCGAATATCTTCCCAGCGATTGATAAAAGAGAGATGCCTCGATGATTGTTGCAGTCTTGGCGATTACCTTTACGTTTATATAGATGTATAATTGAGGCATCTTTGAGATCGTGTGGGATGGTTTCACTCTGCCACATTTGCTGGAAGATCATATGAAGTTTCTCTATCAGAACTGCACCGCCATCTTTATAAACCTCAACAGGAATTGAATCGGAGCCAGGGGCCTTTCCACTAGACAGTTGACGAATCGCTTTTTTAGTTTCCTCCAGAGTTGGTACATCATCTAATGCTTCATTTATAGGAATTTGGGGCAGGCGGATGATGGCTTCGTCGTTAATAGATGATGGCTGGTTCAAGATATTATTAAAATGTTCAGCCCAGCGTTGGAGCATTTTTTCCTTGTCTGTAATTAGTGTTTTTCCATCTGCATTAAGGAGGGAAATGATCCTGATGATGTTGGACCATAGACCGCTTTGAGTGCAAGGTAAAAGTTTTTCAAGTCATGGCTGTCAGCAAAGCCTTGGAGCTCATCTGCTTTATTACTCAGCCATGAATCCCGCATCTGGCGTAGTTTATGTTGGACGATTCTACGCATGTTGTTGAAAGCGTCTTTCTTGGATGTAGATTTTGGATCATTTAAATATGCTTTATGGAGATGGTGTTTCTCAGCCAACATCTGCTTTATATCATCTGAGTTCTCATCAAACCAGTCATTTTGTTTCTTGATGGAAGGACCCAGGACCTCTGTAGCAGTGTTGTAGATCTGCTCACTTAGGGCTGCCCAATTTGTTTCCACACTTTGGCCGTCTAGCGAGATAGATTTGAGACGGTCTTCTAAGGTGTCAGTAAATGACTGTTTGATTTTTGTCTTCTTTAGTTTGGTAACATCCAGCCTCTTTTGAGTTTTCTTCCCCTGAGGGCGCCTGGCTGGTTGGATACGAATTTTAAGTTTAGATACAATGAGGCGATGATCAGTCCAGCATTCGGCACCACACATGGACTTGGTCACCCGGACATCTTGCCTGTCCTTCTTCCTAACAATTACATAGTCAATTAGGTGCCAATGCTTTGAGCGAGGGTGCATCCAGGAGGTCCTGTTGCGGGTAGGAAGTCGAAAAATGGTGTTGGTGACAAGGAGGTCATGTTCTGCGCAAGTCTGGAGGAGACGAAGTCCATTACTGTTACAGCGACCCACGCCGTACCTACCAATAGTGCCATTCCAGGAGATGTTATCTGAGCCTACTCTTGCATTAAAGTCACCAAGAATGATGAGCTTATCTGCTTTAGGAACTGATGCAATGACTGCATGTAGTTCTTCGTAAAACTTATCCTTGACATCATCCTGGTTTGTCATAGTTGGTGCATACGCGCTAATGATGGTGGCATGTTTTCTTCCATAGAACAGAGGGATCTTGACCGTCATGAGTCGGTCATTTATTCCCTTTGGGGCCCCGCTAACTTGCTGACAATTGCTGTTTTGATTGCAAATCCAACCCCTGCTTCTCGTCTTTCTTCAGTTCCTCTTCCGCTCCAAAAGAATGTATAACCTGCACCCTTTTCGCAAAGTTGGCCCTCGCCTGCAAGTCGAGTTTCACTCAGTGCTGCTATGTCAATGTTGTACCTGGCCAGTTCTCTCCCAATCAGGGCAGTTCGTCTCTCAGGTCTGTTTGCGTTAAAGTCTTTGTCAAGTAAAGTGCGCACATTCCATGCGCCTAGAATGAGGGGGAAAAATCTGTCCTTTCTTTTTCTTATATGTCGACCGCCGAAGTAGGGTACCCACCAACCGCGGTAAGCTGGTTAGGTAATGGTGAAGCAGGCAATGTTTAGGGCACCTTTTCTAGCCCCTTCCTCATGCCATGGAGGTGAGCAGTGCTTTCCTAAAGAGGGCTGCTCAGACACTCAGGGGGCTGCCGAATCCCACTGCTGCTCCGATCAGTGGAAGACGACCATATGGCCTGAGCCGCCTGTGTGTAGGTCTGCGACTACGACTGCCAGCGTACCCACGCCTGCCGCTTCGCCGCTCGCCCATCGCCACAGGACTTGTTGTGAGTGGATGGATGAATGGATGAAAGAGTGACTTGCGCGGTGATTTGGATTAAAGTGAGGAAGAGTTGCGCAATTCGTCGACCTCACTCTCTCGCCTGGGTCCATCTCAATCCAGTGGCAAGACAAGTCAAGACGACTGGAGATGAAGTCAGGTGCAGTGGATGACCAGGGCTTTCTACGTGCCTCGCCGTGCTCCTTACGCTCCACAGCGCGTTGCTGGTAATCGCCGTCATGCCCGTTGAACCAACAGGTGGTTTCTTCCGCGCAGTCTATCGAATCCAGTCTTCGCATGCATGGGTAGGCAGACCCTAACTCACCGAAGGTTTATAACCATTCGGCTACCCTCACCTAGTTTAGCCGGCCTGTCAAAGCCGTTGTCCGGGGGTGGCCGCTGTCGCATGCTGACAGCTACGAGGAGCCACAGGTGAGAGCTGGATGCCAGGTTTCAAAACTAGACTCGCTGACTCAACATGAACGATGACAGCAACACTTCTCCAGTTTTATGTCAACTTTATTTACATGAAGAAAACTTGAAGACAAATGGTAAAATTCAGAACAACCAGCCTTCCAATCTAATTGCTGGCTTCTTTGCATAGACAAACATGTGCTGCCGTTCACTCTCTCGATCTTGTAGTGGTTTTTATCAAAATTTGCACATATCCTGTGACAACTGTTAATTATTATCTCTGTATATTTTCCTGTTTAAAATTTTACAGAAACTCAAGCAAACATCACCCATCATAAGTGTCGACAAAGTAAAATTATTTAATTCCATATTGCAGCTTATACCAAAACATATCCGCGGAAAACGCCTCAGCAAGTACAAAAGGAGGTCACTGAAAAATGGCATGCAGTTATTTTCCTGAGAATGTTTCATCCTTACTAGCAAACTGGAATTCTTTAGCTATGAAAAAACCAAGGGAGTCTTCTAACCTTTTGGGCCAAACAGGGCGAAACAAAGTCAAATCAAGAGACCATGGCAACAATTTCAGTATCACTTGATGCTGGTCACCCAAGTGCATATATTGCTGATGATGATGATGATAGCGCAAAAGAAACCACAGTAAGCACTAGTGTTGCTTCTGAAGTCTCTATTAATCAGCAGAATAAGTTCAGAGTAAAGGTGCAAGATGAAAGATGCCTGTCAGTAGAAACAACAGGCATCTGTCGATGTGGAATTATGTTGTTGGGAAGTTCCTGCCCGGTTGTATCCAGGTCCTCTATGTCGAACCAATCTATACTTTCTCCGTTTTCCTCCAACACAATGATAGCCATCAGCAGCTGGTGAGTCCTTTTCAGGACAAGTCCGTTTCGGGGTTTTATGCTAGCAGATAGATAATGTTAGTACTTTTCAGGATTTAGTATCTATCAACGCTGGACGGGCTAGCAATCTGTTTAGATTGCTTAAGAGTTCACTATAACCGGTGTTCGCTGAACACTGAGGGAGTACGGGCAGCGTTGGCGTAGCTGGCGAGTTCTTTTTAGGGCAAGTCCATGTCAGGGCTTCAGGCTAGCAGATGGATAATAGTAGTCCTTTTCAGGACTTAGTATCTATCAACACTGATCGGGCTAGCAGTCCTTTTCAGGGCTTTTTCATGCTAGCTGATAGATGCTAGTAGTCCTTTTTAGGGCTTAGAGTTTATCAACACATCGCTTCAGTTAACAGAGTTCACTTATTTTTGAATGGCAAATTGCTCTATGATATAACCAAATGTCTTGTCTAGGTTGAAAGAAATGTGCCTTGCCACAAGAAGGCAAAACCCACAAACTAAAAAAAAAAAAGGAAGTGATAACTTTCGAGAGACAGCCATATGGTAACATTTTGGGATTGCATTTTTACGATTGTCAGTGCGCAGTTAAAATTCACTGCAAGTGATTGGCCTTTTAGTAAGGTATTAAAACGCTGTTATATGACAGGTGGTTATGTTGAACTAATTGGTGATATAGACAGTTTGGGCTAATTACTTCACCAGTGCGGATAAGCTGTTGTAAAGCTTTGGTTTGGTTTGAAGGACTATCTTCATTGCACACGGACAACTCCATCAGTGCTCCGATCTCCTCCCTTAGATCACACAAGGAGGATCTCAGCACAGTGTACGAACTCCATGGCACCGGCGAGAATCCCAATGTGTGTATATAGGAACCACACATTCTATAAATATTTTTGTAGTGGGTAGCTTTCTAATTTTTGCCAGTGCAGCGGCCTTGTGGCCTACTGTTTACGATTTCCAACTGCCTTGGGATTTTTATCGTACCGTACGCAACTTGCACACGGGACCTCCTATTTTTTCGTCCTTATCGGAGAAGGCTAGGCATCCGATTTCACTACCCAGGAGACCCGGGGGGGGGGGGGGGGGAGTATGACATCATTAGGACCACTGATTTTGACCCAAAAAAAAAAAATCTCCATAAATTGTATTCCCTCATCTGGGAATCGAACCCGGTACCTCTAGAATTCGAGGCGGACACCATACCTCACTCCGACCCCCATGTAAAGCTTTACCACCACAGAAAGGGGGTCGGCATAGGCGTTACGTAATTTTAAGGGTGGGGGGCTGAAAATGTCAAAAATTGCGTTACGAAATGTGTGAACGGCCCCTTCAAACTCGTTAGGAAAACCCCGACGACAACTCTGCTTCAAACGGAGCGAGAAAATGAAAGCAGAAGACGACGGTCACGCGCCGCAGACCTCCAAGATACGACAATATGCCAGGCTGCATAAAAAAGCAATTATTTTAGGTATATGGGTGCAGTGGTAAACACTAATAGAAAAAAAAAGATTGTTCTCATTTCTGCTTTTCCGTTTACATAAAAATGCAAAAGACCCCAAGGAAATCTGAACTCTCGCGCTTACAGGTTACTGTTTTAATTCAATAAAACAATAATAATAGATGGAAATAAACCTGCTTTTTCCACATTTTTAAAATTAGTAACTTAGTAACAGAGTCTGAAAGTTGTAAACAAATCTGGAGATTTTGTACTATTTTTAGTTAAATCGTGCTCTAACCACACTTTATGCATCTAGTTAAAGATTGCATTATACATATCAAACAGTATTAAAGTTAGTGAAAAAATATCTTTGGGCACTAATGAGGGCAGGCACACAAAATACGGCATCGACAGTTCTGGAGTTGTTTTCAATTCGTAGCAAATTGGAAGTTTGAGGTATCGCGTAATGTAAGTAGATTATATGTCGAATGTTTATAATTTGATGATAAATTTCCTATTACTCGTACCTTTTTGCTCCGCAGTGAATATGTGTAGTTAAGTGTTCTTTCGTAGCAGTTAGGGTTAGGTTTAGTGTTAACCCTAATCCTAACCCTAATACTAAACCTAACTCCTACGAAACTGGACATAACTACACATATTCACTGCGGAGCAAAAAGGTACGAGTAATAGGAAATTACCAATTAACTGACTATCTTCATTCAAATAGTACATCAGTATAAGTATTTAAACCAATAAAACGGTATTGAATCAGTTTTTACAAATTACGGTTCACAAAAAACAAGGGACGTTTCGGGTTTTACCCTTCGTCAGCCACAGTTACAAACAGGTGACAAGGACAAGAATTACATATAGATACTACAAAAACATACGATGATGAGAAATATACAACAAATGGGCGATACAAGCAGATGGAAAAAGTAAACAACAACAGTGATGAGAGAAAAAAAGAACAATAAAAATACAAAAAAAATCGTAAAATCTAAAAGAAATACCGAAACAAGAAAGTAAATA
The DNA here is from genome assembly GCA_024509875.1 of Oreohelix idahoensis. NCBI lineage: Eukaryota > Metazoa > Mollusca > Gastropoda > Stylommatophora > Oreohelicidae > Oreohelix > Oreohelix idahoensis. The sequence continues at coordinate 12,324 of JAMPIV010016857.1, forward strand.
ATCAACGAAACGAAAAAAAGAGAATTAACAAAACTTTGGAACAAGTAAAAGTTCACTGAGCTCGATCCGAAGATACTGTGAAAAAAAGCCGTAGTATTCCGTCACAGAAATCGCAAGGAAGCATTTGTGCTTCAACATAACAAGTAATGAAAATGAATTTTTTTTTTTTTTCTTCTAAACTTGACTAACGATTAGCGGAATTTTTATTGCGTGAATTTTTATAGGTGTATATATATATATATATATATATATATATATATATATATATATATATATATATATATATATATATATATATAAATTGTACTTGGGGATAAGCAGTTGTTTGAAGATTTCGGATTAAGGAATGAATAATATTCTTCACATTAATAGTGTGGGTAAAGACAAGTATCTATTCCTCCTTGTTAACAACATGATAGGTGTGAGAGACTGCCGTTTTTGGACAGGGGAGAGCGCATACACACACACATTCACACAATTTGACACTTTTGATTTACTGTTTGGACTGACTGGCGGCGTGAAATGATAACATATTCAGATATCGGAAAACAAACTTATTGTCTTGAGTTATCCCACAAGCTATATCCTAGTTATAACCTAGGCAGAGGTTGAACATGGTATTTTTCGTTTAAAAAAAGAGCACGAGTAAAACTGGTATGCCCCTTTTACAAAGGGACAATCAATACAGTAATAACATAGACGTTGGGAGGAAAAAATCATTCCTTGGTGATACTAAACAAAAACAATCCCAGAAAACAAATACATTTATAGAGCCGTGTTGACACAAATCACAGAAGCAGGTAGAGAAAATTATGGTCAAATATACATAACACTATTTTATGTTACAAATGTCTATGTTAGAGAGAAGATAAACACCTATGCAGGCCACCAAGAACCACTTTTGTCAATAGTGAAACGTCGAAAGCTTGCCTGGTTTGGGCATGTAACTCGTCATGACTCCCTTTCGAAAATGATCCTTCAGGGAACAGTCGAAGGTAAACGGAGAAGAGGAAGGCAGAGAAAATCCTGGGCTGATAACATCAAAGAATGGGCAGGACACGGTTTTTCCACACTTGTACGCATTGCTGAGGATAGAGAGCAGTGGAGGACCCTGTCTGCTGATGCTTCCACCATGGCACCCCTACGACCCATGACGGGTTACGGGCTGAAATGATGATGATTTTATGTAGGCTATTTGTAAAAACTTTTTCTGTGCTTATGAATACTTTTAATTAGTGCTTTGGTGCAGAGCTCGGAGCAGTGGGCCAGCAGGATTTTGCCCAGAACTAGAGCAGAGCTGGAGCACAGAAAATGTGGACTGCTCCACTGCTCCAGTTTCTTTTTTTTTTTCATTTTCAAACCAAAATGAATGATGTTATACTTATTGAATAGAAATGAAATAAAATATTTTATGGTTTATTTGTTCGAAACACGCTATTTTAAAAAAAATGTTTTTCATACATTTTCAAGGTTAATGTTAGTTGGAAAATTAAATTTAGCACTTTTAAATGGGGGAAAAAAAAAATTGGAAAACATTTATAATGGCAGATCAGCGTGGTCTTTACTCAGAATACAACACCTTTGTATTACTAAAATGTTGGCAACACTGGAACTTTTAAAATTAGAAATGTCATTTAGTTAAATAATGTTAAATTTATTTTAAAACAACTCAGTTCCTTTCAATCAAGCTTCATCATCATTATCATCACTATCGTCGTCATCATCATCAGCAATTTCTTTTGCTCATCTTACGGAGCATGCAGCCACCAACATAGCTGGTCTACTTGCCATGGCATCCACAACAAATTCAGATCTGCTCACATGATAATGACAGTCACTTATGGAAATAGATCTGAATGATGTCTTTTCATTTGAATTCAAAGGCCCAAATCTGAATTGAGCAAAGCAAAGAAGAAATAGGTGATGTGCAACGTGGAAAAGGAAGCGAATGACATGCTCAAGCAATGTAGCTTAAAGCAAGTATCATGAACAGTTATGTCCCATGCTCCATAAGGAGCGAAAAAGGAATGATGAATTCTTCAGAAGGTGATTACTTCAAAATGAAATAAGATAAACAAGAAAAACACTGGCAGGTTTATGTGAATTATAATTGTAATGAAGCATTATTCGAGAGAAAGTTTAAGGAAGAAAACAAGGTGATGGAATCTACTGATATGCTAAAACAGGGGTCGGCAACCCAGAAGCTTTTGAGATCTACTATAGTAACACTGAGCCCTCTAAAGATCTACCATATATGTATAAATACAGGTGTGTGTGTGTGTGTGTGTGTGTGTGTTATTTTATGTGGCGGGAGGAAGGGGGAATGAACCTTACAAAGAAAAAACCGCATTCCTATCTCACGCAGTTCATGAGTATATTTCAGTAGCCAGCTCAAGAGTTTTCATTGGAAGTCATAACAGTAACTGTTCTTTCATATATTTACAGATACACATCTCTTTGTAAAGGCTTGTACTGGAAGTATATATCAATGGCTAGAGGTTGGAGAACACTTGATGTTGGAGAAAAGGTAGATAAAATTCATCATTTCATCATCATTTTCCCTTGTGCTCCCTAGGGAGCATGGAGCCAACACTGCAGCTGGTCCTGCAGGAAGCCTGCATGAAGCAGTTACATGCTTGGGCATTCTGCTACTTTTGAAGCAGATCATCAGCAAATGGCAGTGAGTTAGCAAACATCAAGCAGACACTTTCTAAACTAAATATGACAATGAGCAGCAGACTCATACATGCTGTATTTTCTAAAACAAAGTTAAAACTATTTCAAGCCTTCATGAAAAGTGTTCACCAGTAAGGAGTAGAAACATGGAAAATGGCTAAGAACAAAGGAAAGCACCAGCAAAGGGTTTTAAGTCAGAGCATTAACTCTTTCTTAACAGAAAAGGAAATGTAGAAATTATTCTCTTTCCACACAACCTGCCTAAGGAAAATTCTTAGAATTTTTTGGCTGAATACAATCTCCAACCAGGAACTGCTTACAATGTGCAGTCAAAATGGCATGCACACCATCAAGATGGGCAGATGCTGGAACTGGGTTGGCCATGACCTCAGGAAGGACCCTGACACCTTCACCAGAACTGCTATGCTATGGACCCTAGAAAGGCAGCGAAAGAGAGGCAGACCAAAGACAACCTGGCAGAGAACAGTGGAGGCTGAGATGCAAAGCAGGAACCAGAGCTGGGGCGCAGCACGAAGGATGGCCACCGACCGAGCAAAATAGGGACAGCTTGTTGCTGCCTTACAAGATGCCAATACGCAGTGATGGCCACTGACTGCTTTGTCAGTCAGGAGCTAAGGATCCAAGAGAGAGAGAGATTAACTCTTTCTACCGTGTAAACTGTATACTGCTCCATTATAGTGTAAAAGCCCGTCATAAGATGGGAATTAAATTCAAAAGCACCAATACCTAACGGCAATTTTACTTATTCAAAAGTATTTTTAAAAACCACTGTGCATCACCACAGTACACGAACTACGTAGCAGCAGCGAGGATCCCAATGTGTGTATACGGGATCACACATTCTATAAATATTTTTGTGCACACCGACATTTGCGCACTTTTCTTTGTCGGGTGTTACTATTTTCGGGAGAGTACATATAAGGGAAACAATACAATTAATGTCTAAAAGCCAGTCATAAGACGGGAATTAAATTAAACAGCATCAATACTTAACGGAAATTTTGTTTATTCAAATACTTGGGAAAAAATAATGTTAGGTGTAAACATCCTAATGTCCATCAGAAGAGCACCTTGTGTTTCTGTTGTTTTAATCGGCCAGACCGTTCATAATATAACTGGGACCTTGCGCACTTTTCTTTGTCGAGCGCTACTATTTTCGGGAGAGTATTAAAAAACCAAAATATTTGTTTTACATCCATTTTAAAAAGTCTGAACACCCACGCCGTTCACATGCACACCATGCTTTGCGCATGCCGTTCACATTGCACACCATGTTTTGCGCACTTTTCTTTGTTGCATGTTACTATTTTAGGGAGCGTTACGTACAGACATAAAAAGCTGGGATATTATATATATAGGATTATTCTTCCAAGCGATGCGTCATCATAATTTTTCTTTGCGCTCCTTATGAAGTATGGAGCCACCACACTGCAGCTGGTCCAGCACCAAGCAATCACATGCTGTTACAGTAGTAGTTTCGGTGACAATTTGTGTTACATGATGAGTTTGCCAGTCCATGCACAACGTCATGTTAGTTGGCTTGTACTGAGGGTGCAGTAGCCTTATTCTTTATTTGTCTCTTCTGAGACCTCTGGGAACTACGTGTGGCTTTTACATATATACTTCCCAGAATTTTCCATTTTTTATGTGTTTCATTGTGAAGATACAGTATTGATCTTTTAAAAAAATGTTGTTTCTAATTAATTTCATGAAGAGTAATTTCTACTTTTTTTTCTGAGAAGGTAGTCCCATACAAATCGTCTGATTGACAGAGGGGTTAGAGCGTCAGTCTCTCACGGCAAAGGTGCCGAGTTCAATTCACGGTATCGACACGCTCCAGTCTACCCAACTGTAAATGGGTACCTGACTTTGTTCTTGAGTTAGGGAAGGAAAAAGCAGCAAGGAAGGGAACTGGTAATCCAACCTCTCGATGCTGGACCTAGTATAGTAAAGTCTTTAACACTTCACTCTCCTACGGCAGTATATGCTATGGACTACTTTACCATTTAGTCCCATACAGAAACTGCCATAAGGAGTGAAGTGTTAGAGACTTTACTATACTAGGTCCAGCATCGAGACGTGGGGCGACCAGTTCCATTCTTCTTTGTCTTCTTCCCTAGCTCAAGAGCAGAGTCAGGTACCCATTTACAGCTGGGTAGATTGCATCATGACGACACAATGTTTAGAAGAGGGTACCGTTGCTGATAGACGCTAGCACTCTAATCACTGTGCCAATTGAATGCTCATTTTTAATTCAGTACATGTAAAATATATGAGAAATAGTTGCAATGAGGTGTTAGGTCAAGGAAGAAAAGTCAAAAGGCTATGTTCATATCTGATTTCTGTATCAATTTGCATCATTCGTTATTCTCCCAGGCTCTAGTCTACACTAAAGATGGTAGTGCAAAGATCATTGAAGGACCACAGAGGGTAAGATTTTTTAATTGGTTCTATGGTTTAAATATAAAAACCTAATTGCCACTGGATCAATATGTAGACTGTGTGCATATTAAATAACATTATCTTCAGTATCTGTGAATTTCCTGAACGACTGAAGTAAATGAAAATAACAAAAAATGTAGATATTAAGGACATCAGATTCATAGAAACATGACTGCAGACTTTTTTCTTATTGTTTTTATTTTTAAATTTAATTTTGCCTCTTTTTTGGTGAAGCGCGTCCTGTTCAACATTTAGTCAGCTATATTAGGGCGCATGTCCAAATATAAAAGACTGTTAAGTATGATAAAACTGCAGACTTGGATTGTGTCTGAAAGCAGAGAAAAGAACAAGAATATATCATAATTATTATAATTTTTTTTTCGTGTTCTTCTTGAATTGCATTTTGAAGAAAAAAATTATCATGTCATCATCATCATCACCCTTTAGCTCCCCATGGAGCATACACCTTCAACAAATTTATGCCAAGTCCTCCTGTCCTGTGCTGTCCTGTCCTGTGCTGTCCTGTCCTGTGCTGTCCTGTGCTATCAGCTTAAGGTCTGTCCATGTCTTCTTCATCCCCTTTATCTCTGTCTCCAGTTCTCTTCTCCATGTGTTATTTGGTTTCCTTCTACCTCTCTTACCCTGGGGATTTCAGAACAAGGACTGCCTTGTAATGCTATCAACAGGTTTTTCTCAATATGTGTCATACCCATCTCCAGCATGCTCTTCTCATCTCTCATTTTACTGGCACTTGTCTGGTTCTTGTCATCAGTTGCACATTAATGATCTTGTCATACCACTTCAATCCTTCTATTCTATGGAAGCGCCCATTTATGAATATCTGTAGCTGTTTTGGTTGTTGATTTTGTTGTTCACCATGTTTCAGAGCCATACAATAAGATTGACTTGACATTTGAATTGAAGATTCTGATTTTGTTTTTTGTTACCATCGTGAACCAAATTATATTTCATCAGCTCTTCCTGTTTCGAGAAGTGTTCAAGAAGCTGACCTGTTACTCTGCAAGTCAGAAGGAATATTTGCAAATCAAATACAAAAATGGCAAAACAGAGCATATTAAGGGGTTAGTCATATATTACAAATAACACTAATTATTTACAAGTATAAATTACAGATATTTTGTTTGTTACAACACTCTAATTTGTAGAAGATAAACAGTACTTATCTTTTTTTAAAGATGGTAATTACAGTAAAGTTTTTAAGTCTGCATAAGTATTTTGTTAATGTATGTGTCTTTCATTTATTTGCAGGGTTGAGACAAAATTACTTTTTAATTTAGCCTGTTCACTGGTATTTTTCATGTCTACTTGCAGTTTAGGAAATTTTAAAGACAACACATTTACTGTTCAACTTGTTAATTAGCTTGTTTTTGGATTATTGCTAATTTAAATTAAATGCAACCATTGAGCCTGTGGTGTGTTTTTCAGGCCTTGTATAATGCACATGAATGAGATCTTGCATATCAGTATCAAGGTCAAGGACATGGTATCACTGGATGCTAATGAAGTCCTCGTGGTGTACAGCCAAAGCAATGAAACTCAAAAGGTGGTGAGAAGGATCCAGTATGGACCAACACTGTTCATGCTGGGAGATAATGAATGGTGAGCCTAATGAACAATTGTAGCTGTGTGTGAACATTCACCTGACAGGACTTTGGGGGGGTCGGAGGAGTCTCTTCTCCTGCATTGCGTTTCTACCACAAGCAGACATTGGGGTTCTCTGGATATAGAAGTCAGCTGTAAATACTGAAAAAGCAGTCATGGACTAAAACTTATGGGTGCATGGACTAAAGGGTTGTCACTAAGAGTGAAGTGGAGTAGTCTAGGTGGAAAATTATCTGCTTAATACACCCTTAAAGCTCTAAGACATGACAGCTGGTAAGATGGAGGTGCCTTAACATTTCCTGTTCCCATTAGCTTGTAGGTTAGATTTCTTTAGTCAAAGGCTAGCAGAGATTTTTACAGTACACAAACTGACAGAAGGCAAGGGAAGCCACCATTATAATTTTTGAAGTATAATCATGAATTGAAACAACTTTTATAGATGGATATTAATGGGGGTTTAAGAGGAACCATCTCATCTGGTAGGGAACATCATGTGCAACAGGTGATATCCAACCCTCATCAAGAAATTAAATTAAAATTAAAGGTACCTTGACAATAGGAACTTGAAATGTCAGTACAAAAATGAATGTAAATTGTTATGATCACGTGAAAAATAATTGAGCAGGTGAAATACATTTTGACCACTACAAAATAGTTAGCTCAAGAGCAAATAAGCATGAAAGAGCAGTCTCCATATATTGAGATGCAGCAAGAAGCAGTATCTGGGCAATATCAGAACTTCTGTCAGAAGTACAGTATGCCATACACCACATAAAGAAACAGACACATCCATAATGGTGAACAAATTCTGGGGGCTGTGGGAGGGTTTAGAATATAAGTGATAAAACTGTTGAGTGACATCTACAACATAGGGATATGTATCTCATGATCTCCTAAAATCCATATTTGTGCTTAGCCAAAAAAACCTGGAACCATTGAAAGTGAAGACCACCGCACTATTAGTCCTATGAGTCATGTACTTAAAAAAAGTTTTTTAAAACGTCATGAGTAGAGTGAGAATAAAATGAAAGTATAAATTAGTGATGAACAGCGTGGATTTGTAAAAGACAAAGGCACAAACAATGCCATTTATAAAACAATAATATTAATGGAAAGAGCAATAAAAGTGAAAACTGAGTAAAACTTGTGCTTCATAAGATTACACCAAAGTATTAAAAGGTAAAGCATGAGGGACTAATACAGCTATTAAAAAGCACAAATATTCATGGCAAAGATCTGAGAATAATAAAGAACATATATTGTCAACAAACAAGAGCTATAAGAATTCACAAACAAATTAGGAATTTGTCTGCAGATAAAACAGTGTGTTTACATTTGAATAAAGAATGTGTAATATCACCTGATCTGTTTTCTCTGTACAATGAAAGTATAATGGGATCCTGTAAAAGTCTTTTTGCCCGTGTGAAATCTGGTATTGTATATCGTGTTGCAGTGTCGTAGAGTGGGCATGTCGTTATCACCTGTACAGTTCAGTGTTGCGTGTATCTAGGTCACCAGCGTGAGGTACTGCCAGGGTATAATGCAGATACTCACACTCGAACAGCATACATGTGTCCCAGAGGTGTAGAACTCTTAGCAAGATGTTGTAGTGAGTAATGGTGTGTGTGTAGAAGCAGCAGATCGTGAACACGAAGTCGTTTAGGCTCTTATTCAGGTACACACAAACTCACTCCACCACAAGTAAAAGTCATAAATGTAGTTAGCGCCGATGACTTTTCTTCAAACGTTTATTACAGGACATACGCTGATAGACGACACAGTCACTTAAACCAGGATCATGGACATTTCATATGTGGTAACGAATATAAACATCGAGCATCATCAATCTTGCATAGCTCATGTGTAACATGCTAGTAAAGCTGGCTTGACAATCTACGTCAACTTTCATACTGTAGCTCAGGGCCCCTGACTAAGCGCGTCAGGTAGACCTTTAACAAATATAGTTGCTTAATATCAAAGTCTATGAACTTGCTAATGTAAGTCAAGACTTCAACTGGCTTCACATGCCAGACACTTCTTCTTCTGCTCAAAGATATCGGCCGTAATGTCAGGCCTCTCTAATAATTGGTGAACAACTGTGTATTCTTCAAAGGCAGGCATTATCATCCATGCTGAAATATACCGCCATCATGCGGGTTTCCTAATAAAATCTCTTTACTGGGCTTCTGTAAAGTAGCTAGACAAATAGTCTTAGTTGGCTATACAGTGCAGACCTGATAAGAACTCACCAGGGACCCAAGAAATAGTTCTTCTTATCAGAAATTCCTCTTATCCAGATAAGAGTTCAAGCATATGGTAATGCATTTACAACGTACAATACAATAATGAATTAGCGTTGAATATGACAGATGTATGACACAGAAAATATGTAAATCACCAAAAGTGTTAATGTACAAAGTTGGCACAAATATCTAGAGAATAACAGCACTTTTTACACTTTGAAATGAAAAAGCTGCAGTTTTCCTCTGTATCTTACTTAGTACCTGTACTTTAGTTAATAAAAATGTCTTTCCATGACATCCTTAAATTCAAAGAAATGATAAATTAAATCATCTTGGCATCCAGCCTGCATTATATACATGTTAGTTTTATCCATGCAATTTGAAACTTCCAACTGTGAAATAGTTTGTACCGTTAACCCACAGTCATCATTATCTCTAGAATTTGCACACTCTTAAATGATAAAGCACTCTTAAATGAAAAAGTATGTAATTTTCCTCTGTACTGCATCAATGTGACCTACAAGTTTGGACAACATTGCTGACCTATAATGAACCTTCAGATTTTGAGTAATACCTTGGTCACAAGGCTGAAGTTTGGATGTCGCATTTGGTGGTAAAAATAAAAGTTCTGTTGCTTTTAGATTTTGAACATTTATGTGGGCTGAACAGTTGTAAAGCACCAAAAGAACTTTGCGATGTTGACGTTTCATAGAATGATCAAATGCATGTAGCCACTTGGTGAAAATGTCTGATGTCATCCAGGCTTTTTAATTAGCTGCATAATCAACACACAATTTTTTCAAACCTTTAAAACAGCATGGATTTTTGAATTTACCAATTACAAGTAATGGCAATTTTTCTGAACCATCCATATTTGTACACACAACAATTGTGATTCTTTCTTTCGATTTTTTCCTCCCATGACACTTTACATTTCTGAAGGAAAAAGTCTTGTCAGGCAGCAATCTCCAAAACAATCCAGTTTCATCAGCATTAAACACATCAACGGAATTATACCTACTCATGGCTGGTTTTAGCACCCCCTCCGTCCATGACTCGGTAGTCGTTTCATTAACAGAATGCCTTTCCCCACAAAAAAAAAAAAAAGGTAAAGGAACCCGTTACACGCCCATTGAGGCATATTGGGAATATGGTGTTAGGCCCATATTATCTTGACCGTCGGCACACTAGGGGTGATGTGGTTGGCATCACGTCGGCCGCCTTAACCTTCACAGGGTTGCTCTGGTACCCATTTGGGGCTGGGTCGACCCAGGAGCCGTTTGTAACCTAAAAAATTCCCACCTCATCTGGGGATCGAACCATAGACTACTGCGCTAGGAAGCCAGTGCACTAACCACTATGCTACCACGGCTTTGTAAGTAATGTGCCTTTTTTTAAAACAACCCAACCAGCCAGGACTACATTTCCAGCCAGTCCGACCTTCCAGAAGTGCTAACTCTTCTGCCTTTGCAGTTAATATAGGTCCATTTACAGGAACATTTGCTGATCTCGCCATAGTGAACCATTGTAGGAGTGCCGTGACAACCACATCACACATCGCTTTTCGGTTCTTCATTCTGTGACAATCAACTTGTCCACCATAAAACATTTTTCTGTACCGATCCTTATTTTTTGTGATTCCTGAAAGTGTTGATTTTGGAATGTCGAATTCCTTTGCTATTTCCATTTTCTTTTTGCCACTATTTTCCAATTCTTGTACTAGCTCAATCTTTCTTTTCTTCTTCTTCTTCGTTCGCCCTGAAAAGGACGGTGGTTGCGTTGTGTCTGTGTTACGTGCAGTCTTTGATATCTTGCAATATTATACATTTGTATGCTTGTTATGTTCGCAAATATTTTGTAAACAAAATAGAAACTCTTTTGCTTAAGGAAAAGTCATTATTGAGTTACTTCCCTTGAAAGGAGTTTCGCCACTTTCGATCGAACTCCGCGGATGAATCTAGTTTTACTACGATTTATTCTTTGTTTGGGTAGAAATAGATTGTTCTTGCTTCAGTATATCTATGGCCTGAATTTATGTGTAGTGTTTGTCTAGGTAGGACGAGTCTGTCTTATATCTGTATATCTTTACATATCTAAGTCGAACTATATGTTCTTTGTCGCTAGAAAGGTCAAAGGCTGTTCAGCGGATGTGTGGCTAGAGAGTTGTGATTTGGCTTCGCCCTGATGGGCGCTGTTGTGTTTCTGTATCGGCTTGTCGCCGGGAAAAGTGATCTCAAGATTGATGGGGAAAGTGATAGTCGTTTAGACCTATCGTGTATGCTTTACCCCAGTGTTTATTCTTATTGCCAAGGAATGGCAGAATCATATTTCTGATACCAAGGTAACAAAAGCACTTCTTATGAACTCTTACGAAGCCATCGTTTTCGATAAGCAGACGCACGATTTGTACGTCTGAGGGAATATTTAACTAGATGAAGATGACATTCATTTCTAGCAGCACCATATTATATGATGAAGTCAATTGCATCATGATAGAATCTACAGAGCAATGAGAACATTTAATGTAGGATTAACTTTGATACAGATTCCAGTTTGTATCCTAAAGTGAGTGACAGCTCACGACAGCAGCCATCTTGTATCCAAATATTTTGTGACTTTCAAGAAGAGAAAAGGGATGCCCCGTATTATCGCTTGATGAGTCCAGAGATCACTGCTACAGATGAGAACCCATTACTAGCGGTTCAATATGATTATATGAAAAATATGTGCTGAACATTATTTAAAGGAATCTTCGCTAGACGAGGTTAGGTCTAGAAGCCATCTTGAATATTGTTTATAAACTGACGTGCTTTGTCAGTAAACTCAGATGATATATATATGGGCAATACTGAGTGCTTGTCTACTGACATTCCATTGTGCTATGATTCAACGAGTGCCCATGTATCATTGCAAGACCATTTATCAATTGTACCATGATGTATTATGCCAACCTGTGATTTGTCACTGTATCCGTGCTGTCGAATGTGTACGTCCAATTAAACTGTAACAAAAAGTACACAGCAGTTGGCGTCGATGACTTCCAGCCATACATGAGTGAGAAAAAGAACATTTATCAACTCTTCGAACTCTTTCATCATTCGCGTATTATACTCTCACTCTATGTCTACACACCACTGCGTAGGTCGAGTTGATATTCCTATTCCTAACAACTACTCTGACGAGCAACGCTGGGGCCAACAACAAGTCTTTAACATTGGAGCTTCCACAGACCACCATACCTCTTAACACTGTGGTCCTGTAAATAGTTGATGTCAGTGTGAACAAGGAACAATACAATTTCATATCTATACACCATTCAACAGTATATATAGAAACAGCATTTAACTCTGGTGGAATTCAACAAAGAAGAATATTTAACAGTCTGTTTACGCCTAAGCTGTGATATCTGCACCTTTCGGTCGACACATCCGACTTCAGCACGGCATTGCGATCCGCACTCGCTCAGCCAGACTGCACTGCTGCAGACTGTTTCCAGGACCACCACGTGGAGGTAGAGTGCGGTCTTGACCAGCTCTGGTTCGCTGGTCCTGATGCAAGCAGTACAGCTATGGGTCGCTGACTGCATTCACTATTGCTGCATCTTGGGGTCCCTTTCTTTTCAAAGATATGGATTTTAACTTTCCAGCCATTTTTAGAGGGGAAATAACTCAAATTCTAACACTGACGAAGCGCGCAATTTCCGAAAATAGCCGAAAAGTTGTACAGATGTCCAGGTACTGTATTTGAAAAAAAGTTCGCCTTAAGCAGATCAAATTATATAGTCGGGACACGTTTAATCGTTCGGCATATCCGAAAATTCGTGATAAACGGATTCCGCTTAACCGGACATTTTTTACAAAGACAAAGAAGAAAAATTGCCGGGGATAAACAAATTGTTCTTCACAACAGAAATTCGCCACATCCGAGATCGCCTTAAGCGGTTTGCACTTTATCAAGCATACATAATGGACTCTGGATCTCAAGAACTGTGAGCTCCACTCACAGGTTGATACTAAATGTTCTGCAATCTAGGCATAATAATAAAGTTACTTTTACCTTGGACAGAATCCGAGAAATACACAAATCACAACTGTCGTCATTCTTGACGAACAGAATAACTCTGGGAAGAATCACTAATATCACAGTCATACTGAAGACTATCTTTCCCCCAGATAATGCAGAAAAGAACAACGGACATCTTGTCCGGTCAGAACCCAGCTCATCACTCCTCACTGACGGAAGTCTCCGTTTCGCGCTCAAAAAACTTTGCGCATGCGTAGACTGAACAGATCTGAGAACAGCTAACCCCCCGACTTAAGACAGGTCAACAACTAAGAATAGACAAAGGGAAGATAACCCCAAATCAACCTGTCCCAGGGAGTTAACATACAGTTTTCTACCTTAGATTATCAAAAGTATTAAATAGAATTACATCTTATGAAACCGTCAAAAACGACAGCAACAGACTACCACACCCTCCGGATAACCGGGAGGTACTATCAAAGAAACCTCTGTTGCTGGCGATGCTAACAAAAATCACATACATATAAAAAAATGCAATGTTATGGCAATGTGAATGACAACATATATGTAGCAGTCATATTAACATATAAATCTATCGAATTTTCATGTTATATAATGACTATCATCCAATGGATGGCCATAACAAAATTTGTAAAGTCATTATATATACATATGACAATACAAGTGTATAATCTAACAAATAGAAGATGGCATCCACAGTACAAAACAATGATGTAACTCGAAGATCAATGTAAGCAGCATCCACATAGTACGTAAGGGAGACATATGGCATCATCATGATTCTCAAAAGCACTCCATACCTGGTACTAGTTTGCATTGAGAAAAATATAAATGACACAGTTAGTAACATGCTATAATGTACTATAATTACTACTACATGTCTAAATGTTACATGTGGCCGCATTAATTTTTTCGACCTTTATTTTATGTCAACTCAACCTTCTCCATTACACCAAAGATGGTAACAGAGAAAGAAAACATTTAATTTATCACTCTAAGGTGACAGCAAATGTGTTAATATATATTGTTATATTGAAGAGACTTAAGTCTAGAAGTGTATTAGGAAAATCTAGGACACAAGACTTAAGTGGACTCATGTGGGCATCTAGACAGTTTGTCTGCCATCACATTATCCAAACCACGGATAGCTCGTACCGTGAAATGAAAAGGTTGAAGAGCAATAGCATATCGAGCAGATCTCGAGCTCTTCAAATTCTTACACTGAATAGCTGTAAGAGCTTTTTGGTCTGTTTCCACAATGAAATGCGCACCAAGAAGGAATCTTTGTAACTTAAGGATTGACCAAACCATAGCCAACAATTCACGGTCTAAAACCGAGTAATTCCTTTCTGCCGCATTCAGTTTCCTAGAAATATACATTACAGGATGCAGAGTTCCTGAGTACTCTTGCATTAGTGCCGCTCCGATCCCTGTGGATGAGGCGTCACTACGAAGAACAAAAGTCTTATCAGCAATAGGTAGCCTTAAGATAGGTGGGGATGAGAACAAATTCTTAATCTGATCCAATGAAGCTTGACATTCTTGGACCAGCGCACCATGTTAGGAGACTCTTTCTTTAATAGGGTTGAGAGTGGTGCCATGATAGAAGATAGATTCTTAATGAATCTTCCGTAGAATTGTATTAATCCCAAGAGACTACGCACTTGTTTCTTTGTTTTAGGCACAGAGATATTTAATATCTTAGAAATGTTTTGGTCCTCTGTCTTCAATAGACCATGACCAACTCGATGACCCAGGAAAGAAATTTCACTAAACCCAACATAGGCCTTAGAGGGTTTTGCAGTCAAATTATGCTCGCGTAGAGTAGACAGTAATTCATTTAAACCCAAATAGTGATCTTCCCAAGTATTACTGAAAAGACAGATGCAATGACATCTGAACGATTTGAGAGAATTCGACGCATCATGCGTACGAAAGTAGCCGGGGCGTTCATAAGCCCGAAAGGCATAAAATTCCACTGAAACAAACCCCTAGGTGTTGAGAAAGCAGTGAGAGGTTTGGCGTGTTCAGTTAACGGAACTTGCCAATATCCTTTTGACAAGTCAAGTTTAGTAAAGAATCGAGAGTTAGAAAGTCTAGTAAGTAGATCTTCTAATAAAGGCATAGGTTCAGCATCGAACTTCGTAACTTGGTTCAATTTGCGATAATCTACGCAAAGGCGTATGTTATTGTCTTTCTTTCGCACAATAACCATGGACGAAGAGTATGCTGAGGTGGATGGTTCAATTATTTTCAATTGTATCATTTCATCCGATTCTTTCTCGACTTGTTCTTGAAAATGAATAGGAATAGGATAAGGTCTTACTCTGATCGGATTATGATCAGTAAGTATAATGTCATGCTCAGTGACATCTGTGTGTCCAGGAATGTCGGTAAGGACATCCTGAAATGCTTGTAGCGTAGAAGATACCTGTCGCTGTTCCTCAAAAGACAAATTAGAAGAAACAGTAACGTTTCTCCATGATTCCATTGAAGTAAGTGGAATCACAGGAAGAGGTAGATTAACATCCGAAAAAGTAGTTTCCTCATCCTGTATAACTGACAGGGATGAGATATGACTATGCTGGACTGGAGCATCGTCCGTCGCCTGGAAAATAGGCTGCAAATAGTCTAGTCGTTCATGATATTCCGTAAGCATATTTATATGGAAGGTTTTATGCCTTCCATCAATATCGACAACATAGTCGACATCGGAACTTTTCGAGACTATCGTATATGGACCTTTCCATGTAATAAGAAGTCTGTTTTCTCTGGAAGGAAGTAAAACAAACGCTTTGTCTCCAGGACAAAGTTGACGTAGACATCTCTTCTTATTAGCAAATCGCCTTGCCTTTTCTTTAGCAAATTCGGATGAGGAAGTTGCTAGCTTGCATGCTTCAGTAATCTTTTTCCTGAGTGCAATGACATACTCATATGAAGATTGTGTGTCATTGTCGATATTATCAGCAGTTATCAGATCATGCAGTAAAGACATAGGACCGCGCGGTCGCGCGCCAAAGACAAGTTCAAAAGGAGAAAATCATGTATGTTCATTGGGGACCTCTCTATAGGCAAAGAGAGTAGAACCCTGTCCCAATCCTGAGGATGATCCTCAGTTATCTTCCCAAGTAAGTTCTTGAGTATTCTATTAAGACGCTCAACTAACCCATTAGACATTGGGTGATAAATACTACTCAAAGATCTTTTAATGTGCAGAGTAGACATTACCTGTGACATAGTGTCTGATATCAATTGTGTGCCATGGTCTGACAATATTTCCCCGGGAAAACCTAACCGAGAGAATATAAGCCAAAGAGCGTCTGCGATATCAGCAGTGGAAATGCTCTTAAGAGGTATAGCCTCTGGCCAACGTGTGCACATGTCAACACACGTTAAGATAAATTGATGTCCTCTGGCCGATTTAGTCTTAAAAGGGCCAATGATATCTATGGCCATTTTCTGAAACGGCCGAATAGGAATGTCTGCCGCCTGAATAGGCGCAGCATGCCGTGGACCTCTAGATTTGACCTCTTGACATATTTTGCAAGACCGGCAATAAATTTGTATGTCTTTATTGACAAATGGCCAAAAGAAAGACCCCAAAACTCTCGATTTAGTTCAGGAAAAACCCATGTGTCCAGCACACTGAGAATCGTGTGCATGTTGAAGAATTAGGGCTCTCATACTTTTGGGCACGAGAATTTGAGAATGCATAGACGTGTCTGAGTGCTGTACCACACGCACTAGTATACCGTTCTTCATAGTGATATATGATTTGCGATTTGTATTCTGATTCAGATCACCGTTTTTAGCGAGAAATAAGAATTTCTTTAAAGACGGGTCTTTTTCTTGTAGTTTCACAAACGAGTCATGCAAAATCTCCAAGTGATCCTCTTGGCTATCTACTTCATTAACTTCAATAGATGAAGTTTGAGGAATAAGAGCTTGTGCTCTTGTTACAACTGCATTGGCTGTTTGGATATTTTGTTCTTCCCAGGCAGCAATTTGCTGCGGGGTTCATTCCTTAACCCCGTGAATACGACCGATGATAAGATCCGCAATAGGATTAGTTAGAAGACACGCGTGGACATCTCCCGTAAAGAAGGGAGTAGCAATGTGAATAATAGCAGTCGAGTAATTTTCTACTGTGCCACCAAATGTTACACATTTAACTACTTTTCCCGTGGCACAGCGAGGATCTATAAGGGATTGCCTAACCCCAATAGTAGTGCACCCAGAATCAAAAAGCACTGAGACTGGATTACTATCCACAAGACCTTTATGCAAGACAAGTGATCCTCTCCCATCATGCGCAATTGCAGCAGGGAGAGCGGGAAGAGGGTGTCCACAACTTAAGGTAGTAGACTACCTTGTAGGGTAAAAAACTCAAATTTTCCTTTCAGAATCAAACAACCATGGGTATAGTGTTAGTATGGACTTAACATTTTTGTCCACATAATGACCTCATTAATTATGCAAATTAGCTATCCAATATGGCCGCCGTAGTGAATAAATTATACACCTTTTTTAAAACATCATAACTATGTTATTTTTACAAGGATCTGACTGAAACGTGGCAAATTGAATTAGTATATATAGCTTGAGGTTTTGACCTAAAATAACAGATATTGACCGAAAGGTTGATTTGTAATGAATTTTCAAAATTTATATTTCTTGAATGTTTGATATTTGTGCCTCATTATATATGCATGATGGTCATAAAACTAAAATTTTGAATTCAATTGTATCCATTTTAGGTCATAATCTGTAAGATTATATGATAACCAACTGTGTTAATTTTCATGTCAATTGAAGAATACAGATCCAGAGATATCTTGTTTCAAAGATCACCAATTATGCTAAAAAGACAATTCCGAGAAAACAAAGAAAAACAGAAAAAGAACTCACAAAATGAAGTTTAATGAGCTCCTGTTGAATAAAGGTCTCCTTCTACTGCAGCTGCAGTGTCTATGAATCCCATTTTCAGTGCTCTCAGGGTCTTTCCATTGCAATGTCCTTACTTGCTGAATAGATCCTGTGCAGCGTTTCTCCTGTATGCTTTCTTTGCCATGCGTTGACTTGTGTTCATGTATATCGAAAAATTCTGCAATGCACTGTGGCCTTTCCCAATAGAACGCACAAATGCCACCATTCGCACATTTACTTCTTTGTTTGTGAGTAGCTGAAGATGAAACATCAGAAGTATTGAAATTGGCAGTCCATTCGCCACTGTTTGTGCGCTTGATACTGATTTCATGACAAAAGCCATTCCGAGTCTCTTCGACGATCTCACAGGTCAGTGAGTACTGATAACATTTGTCACATCTAAAGTTAGCGCATAAAAACCCAAACAGTAGTTTTACATCCATAAGGATAAACCCATTTCCTTTGTTGTCATTTTTAGCTTGTCCTTCACTTTCTTGGACCTTTATGACCTTTATTTTCTTTGCTGAGGAGCACAGAGGTTTTATAGCGTCACTATCGACAATAGGTGTCTCATTTTCAGGCAACGGTTTGTTGGTGTACACGCCTCCCAGTCTTTGTCTTATTTCTCATTGTGAACAAAAGAAGCTCTGCTAACTACTATTATACAGAATCAGTATAAAACTAGCAATAAATAGAGTTGATGTTGGTGAAAATGCACTATGCATGTAACAAATGTTGAAATTTACGATCAAAGCTTTCTAGACACACACTTTTGACAAATTCACAAGAAATCATTGAGTGATTCCCCGTGGAAAAGTTATAAATATCTTTTTCCTGTTGCCTATGTATAATTATAATTTCGCAGTTTTACAATTACGCACCTTCTTGTTGGGTCATTATTCACATGGTAACCAACTATAAACATTGGTTGCTATGCAAATCACTCAAGGGGGCGTGTGTAGAAAAACACTGATTCCTATCAAACCAGAGTATCTCTAAGCTTCTATGAATTATTTTTAGTTCAAGAACATGTTGACGATGGTTTAAAGCATGAAAATGAAAATTGTTGGATTTTTATTTTTTTTAAGCTTTTCTGGGTATACTTCTACCTTAAAGTAGTCACAGTGGTCAGTTCAAATAATGTTGTGCATTGGGGGCATTGAAATGCTCTCCCAAAATCAAAAGCAGCACAAGTGAGAGCATTAGAATTTTTATTATCATTCACTTGATTACTGGCACCATGAGACTCTTGTTGTGCAGAGTTAGCCTGGTGATGTGATCTCTTTTTCTTGTATTGAGATCTACCACGATTATTATTCCATCTGAAATTGTCATAGTTTGACCTACTGTGACCACCGTTCTGGTTCGAATCCCAGTTTCCACAATCACTATTGTCATTTCCCCATTGATTATAGTGTCTACCTGTTTGGTTTCGATGTCCCCGCGAAGAATAGCCTTGATAGTGTCTATTGTGACTACCTCTCCGAAAGTTTCCATAATTATTGGACCCGAAATAATGAGGACTATCAGATCGCCTCCAGTTCTTTATAATAATAATAATAAATTCTTTAAGCGCCAAACACGGCGCATAAGCAGAAACCAGTGCTTTCCAGGTTGTTCGTTGTGACGCCACTCCTCTTAGCTCTTGCACATTATTTAGGCCCAACGTTCTTCCTTCTCTTATTATTGTTCTTCTGAGTGTTTCTTTTGGTCTTCCTTTTTTCCGCTTACCCTCAGGAACCCAAGTGAGCGCCTGTAGTGGTATTCTGTTGTTTTGCATTCGTAGGACATGACCGATATATGACCATCGTCTTTTCCTTATATAGTCGGAGACATATTTCTGCCTAGAGTCTTCTCTTATTTGTCGATTAGTCTTGAATTCTTTCCAACTGATGTTCATGAGTTTTCTAAGACATTTGTTCTCGAATGTATTCAGCTTGTTCTCCAATGATTTTGTTATTTTCCAACTCTCACAGCCGTATGTTAACACTGAGATAACATTTGAATTAAACAGACGAAGCTTGGTATGTATATTCAATGATCGTAATTTCCAAATGTTAGATAATCTATTGAAGGCGCTAGCTGCCAAAGCAATTCTAGTATGGATTTCTCTTGTTGTGTCACCATCCTGAGTCATTTTACTGCCTAAATAATTGAAACTTTCAACTTTCTGTAGTTTTTCCCCGTTCAAGATGATATCAAAGGTCTCGTTAGAAAAGTTCATAGCTTTAGTTTTAGAGGCATTTATTTGGAGACCAATTTTAACCGAGAGATGACACAAATTATTTATTGCTTCTTGGGATTGTCTTGGTGTTGAACTTAAGAATGCTACATCATCTGCGAAATCCAGGTCCCCCAGGAATTTTCCATTTGTCCATTTTATACCCAATTGTTCATTGTGGGTATAGTTTCTCATAACCCAATCAATAGCTATTCCAAAAAGTAGTGGTGACATAATACAGCCTTGTTTCACCCCTGTTTCTACTGTAAACCATTCTGTATTCCCTTTATTTGTTCTAACACAACATCTTGCATTGTCATATAGCGCTTTGATTATATTCACATATTTTGTTGGAAAACCATAGATTGTAAGTATCTTCCACAATGATGGGCGGTGTAGACTATCAAAGGCTTTTTGAAAATCGACGAAGGTGATAATAAGTGGCGATTGCCTTTCCACTGATTCTTCTATAATTGTTCTTAGTGTGAATATTTGATCAATACATGATCGTTTCGGCCTGAAACCCGCTTGTTCTTCTCTGATCTTTTCGTCAGCATGCAATTTAAGTCTTTCTAACATCATGCAACATAATAATTTTCCAGGTACTGATAATAGAGATATACCACGCCAGTTATTACAGTCTGATAGATCACCTTTCTTCGGTAACTTTACAATAATACTGTCTTTCCATTGTTGTGGTGGTTGTTCTTCTCTCCATACTTCATTTATAATATCTAAAATTCTCAAGAGGTTGTTGTCATTAACTGCTTTAATCATTTCCCCTGAAATTTCGTCAACTCCAGCAGCTTTAAAATTTTTTAATCTTTTAACGGCTTGTTTGATCTCGTCCAGCGTGAATTCATCGCAAGTTATTGGCAAGGTGGTTGTGGATGTTTCATTATTAAAATCAGGTGTTACTGTTGGTGGTGGTCTGTTTAGCACCTCCATGAAGTGCTCAGCCCATCTCTTCATTTGTTCTTTTTCTGTTGGTATTGAATTCCCTAATTTACCTTTAACAGGTGTTTCCATAGCAGTAGGCTGGTGACATAGTTGTTTTGTAATTTGATAAAGGCACCTACTATTACCAGTTCTTGCAGCATTTTCAGCTTCTACGGCCAGTTCATTGATGAAATGTCTTTTATCTCTTCGAGTTTTTGTCTTCACTTCTTTATTTAACAAGTTATAAGTTAGTTTGCAAGATCAACTGCATTATGTGTACTTGCCGCTAGTAGTTTAAGTTTTGCTGTTTTCCTTTCTTGTATTTTATCCCAAGTATCTTCTCTCATCCATTTTTTCTTTTTATGTACTAGGTATCCGGTGGTCGCTACAGCTGCTTCTGTCATTGCTGTTCTCAGTTGTTCCCATTTAGTATCGATTGTCTTGGTGGTGATATCGTTGTCAATTTTGCCTAAAGCATCGAAATAGTTGTTCATTTTGACATTATATTCCTTCTTTATATCATTTGATTGCAGTCTGTGTACATCTATTCTTCTATTTTTATTCGGTTGGTATAACTTCTTCAGTTTAATTCTCATTTTAGCTATGCAGAGGTTATGATCGCTTCCGATCTCTGCACCTCTGTATGCTCTGACGTCTTGAACTGATGAGCGAAATTTAGCGCTTATGCAGAAGTGATCTATCTGGTTCTTAGTTCTGCCATCAGGTGAATTCCATGTTATCTTGTGGATATTCTTATGTGGAAAGATGGTGTCTGCCACAACGAGGTTTGATATTTCACAAAGTTCTAGAAGTCTTTCGCCATTTTGATTCATACAGCCTATGCCATGAGTACCGAGATATCTTTGTACTCCATCGTTGTTGTCACCTACTTTGGCGTTAAAATCACCCATGACTGCTATTATGTCATGCTTGGGTATTGTGTTGATGGTACTTAGAAGTGCTTCATAGAAGTCATCTTTTGTGGTATCAAGAGCGTCGTTAGTTGGTGCATAACATTGTACAATTGAGAGCTTGAAAAATCGTGTCTGAAATCTAGCTAATATTAGCCTCTCATTGATAGGTACCCAGCTGATAAGCGATGCTGCTGCTTTCTGTGTCATTAGGATGGCTACTCCCTCTGTGTGACGATTATCATTACTACCAGAGTATATAATTTGCTTTTTTTCTTCTGAAATATATTTTATGCCCTTCCCCGTCCATCTACACTCGCTGACACCCAATAAGTCCAACTTATAATTATCCATTTCTTTAATTACTTCTTCCAATTTTCCGTCTTGATACATAGTTCTTACATTCCAGTATCCAATTTTAGAAATCTCCTTAGCCCCCAAGATATTAGAGTGAGTCATGTTTACTGTCGAGCCTGGTTCTGTTTCGGTAACAATAGCTTGTTTTACGATAGTGAATTGTTAACTCACTGATCAACCCTCCGATCCAACCGACCGATTCAAGGGTTTCGAGGTCAGTTATAGGAAAATATCTACACCACTAGATATTCTGGTGTATCTCTTATTCTATAATTTAACATAACATGGTGATATCCATCGAAATATACACATTCCTGATGTTTTTCTTTCGGCGTCTAAGGTGAGAAACGAATTTCACCTCCATCTTGGAAGGGTAGATAACTCTTTATAGAAGACCCATTATATGATGGGTTACCCTGATTCTGATCATAATTACGATTGCTCTTCTTATTAAAATTGTGTTGAGCACCTTGGAATTTATGCATAAAGTTAGGGCCATATGGTGCTGCAGCAGCAACTGGCGACTCTTCCTTCACCTTAGAATTGCTAACAGTAGCATGGGGATGCGCAGTGACGTACTGGCAACAATATTCTTCCATGTCTTTTATGTTCTTAGGTTTACGCTCATGAAGAAAAGCAAGGAAAGACTCATTGACAGATGACATAACTTTATCTCGAAGTAATAAGTCCATAAGGGCTTCATATGTTTTTTCTGTCTTAGACAGCTCAATCCAACGTGTGAATGTAAGACATATCTTCATAACAAAGTCAGAGAACTCTACTCCAGTCTCTGGTAGCATTGTCTTAAAACGAAGACGATAATCTTCTTCTTTTAATTGGTATCTTTTAAGTAATGTTGCCCTGACAACATCATAATTAGTTATGTCAGCTTCCTCTACTGCCATTACAGTACTTAATGGTTCACCTGAAAGTAATTCCTTCAGTTGTCCGACATATTGTTCCTTATCTACCTTATGCGTTACGCATGTTAATTGAAATCTATCAAGGTAGAAGGTTATGTCGTCCTTTAGAGGGTTGAAAGGGGGCAATTTGACTTTGTAAGTATTCTCCTTTATCTTACCCGAAGTTGTTTCAGGAGCACTCATATTCATCACCTTTAATTTCTCCAACTCCAAAGCTAATAGCTTTTCCTCATGTTCCATTTGTGCTTTCCTTTCCTCAGCAGCAGCTTGAAGTTTCCTCTCTTCAGCAGCAGCTTGAAGTTTCCTCTCTTCAGCAGCAGCTTCTCTGTCTAATCTTTTATTTTCAGTTTCAGCTTGAAGTTTTCTCTCTTCAGCAGCAGCTTGAAGTTTTCTCTCTTCAGCAGCAGCTCGAAGTTTCCTCTCTTCAGCAGCAGCTTCTCTGTCTAATCTTTTATTTTCAGCTTCAGCAGCAGCTTCTCTGTCCAATTGCATTTGTATCCTTTTCTCTTCAGCCTTCTGTGCCTTGGCATATTGAGTAAGTGCAAACTCTTCCAACTTCTCATCAGTTTTGCCAAGGGCTTTCCCTTGCTCGATGAAGAAATCCAATGTAGACATTCTGTCTATTAATGTGCTATTAACACCTGAAATAATAATACACTTTATATCCTAACAGGACAGCAAACCATAAGTCAGAAGAGTTCAGGACCACCACTGGTGTAAGACAAGGTGATATCCTATCACTTACCTCTTCATACTCCTTATGGACGATGTCATCAAGGCATGTAAGGAGAGAACAAGAAAGTATTCAGTGGGGTACTGGAAGATGAGACAGGTCTATATTTCGGAGCTGGCATTTGCTGATGATGTTGCCCTGATTGCTAAATCAGAGGCACATCTCCAATCCAACCTGCAAGTCTGGAAGGAAGAGCTGGAGAAGAGAGGGATGGTCATAAGCAGCTCTAAAACAAAATCCATGGTGATATCACGAGAAGAAAGAAAACATCAGATTAAGTTGGGAGAACAGGTCCTGGAGCAGGTCGACCACTTTAAATATCTCGGAGCTATTTTAGACCGAAAGGGAGGCATCAAAGAAGAGTTGGCCACTCGAAAAGCAGCGGCTGGGAGACTTTTTCAGGCCATAAATCGTGGATTCCTCAGCAAGAAAGAGGTTGGTAAGAAAACGAAGATGGCTGTATACCGCTCCACCTATGTCCCAGTCTTGACATATGGATGCGAGTCGTGGGCAATGACTACAACCCACAAAAGCCAGATCCAAACCTCAGAAATGAGGTATCTGAGGAAAGTGGTTGAAGTAACAAGAAGAGACATGGCCCGCAACCAGACGATCCGTCAAGGCCTAAAATCCCATCCGCTGCAGACCCAAATAGAACAGTCCCAACTAAGATGGTTTGGCCATGTCTGCAGAATGGGAGAAGATCGGCTACCACGACAAGCATGGGAAGCAAAGAGCCAGGGATCCAGACCTCCAGGACGACCCAGAGTCCGCTGGGAAGACAACATTAGACAATCTTTGAAGGACCGAGGACTAGAATGGAACCAGGCCAGGAAGAAGACAGCTGATAGAATGGTCTGGCGCTCTCTCTTCCAAACCTCTACACCTCACGGTAGAAGGGGAACGACTAAGTAAGTAAGTATATCCCAACCTCAGTGGGAGACAAGTCTGTAATACTAGACTTGTATACTCACATCACTTTATTATATCCCAATCTCCATGGGAGACAAGTCTTTTAATAAAAAACTTGTATAATCACCTTGTTTCTTTATAATATTACCATCATAAACAACCTCTATCTGAAAATTGCATCATATTAATAATAATAGTAGTTCATGACCAAGTATATATATATATATATAGACTGTGTATGATAAACAAGTATATAATAACAATACAAAGACAAGAATATAGAACAACCGAAAACGTTCGCAGAAGTCAAATCAAAAATAAAGCTTAACTAAATCTAATGTTGCAAAGATTTGCAATGATAAATGCGAAAAATAAACAAATGACAACACTGTTATAAACAAAAAGATGTATAGAAATAAATGAAAGGAAGGAGAGGCGGACAAATACAACCAAATGAAATCAAAACTAAAGGAGAAAAAATATGACAACAACAACGATGAAAAGCACACTACGTTACAGCTAAACAACAATAGCAACAATTGTCGCTAACAAATTTCCCTGTGGAAAATTTGCATAGTTCCTACAGAAAACACTCTCAATAGAACCTCTGTCACGTGGTATATTCTAAAGGAGTCACCAGACCCAACCAACCCGCAAAGTATACACACTAATACAACATGTAAACAAAAAACATGTAAACAAAGATTGCATGTAATATGTAAATACACAATATAAAGAATGTGTATAGAGGAAGGCTCAGTTGAACACAAATAAAGGCACAGTTTAACACATAAACGGGCCACTTATCTTAAGCACAATCCTCAAACACCCGCAAAGATGCAATGCAATGCGGTACAACTGTAAATAACAATAGAAAACGATCCAACGTTGAAGGTCACCGTAACTTGACAACAGGTAGTGGTCTCCAAAGTGTAGCTACAAAATCATTCTCGACACTAGTTGAAACCGGAAGACCCAATGTCGAAATGTTTGTAGAATGTAGTATGTAAACAACAGCTGGAACTGTTATTGGTTTACTATCAGAGCTTGGACGTAAATAACGTGACTTGAACGTAAATTCATATGCACATAAATGACTGTCAAATTGTTGAAGGGGTGTTCACTTTTGTAGCACAGCGTAAATCGACATCACAAGCAGCTGTGGTCCATGAAGCAGTAAATGGCGTTGACCTGCTTAACACTTTTTGCTGCATAGTTGACACTCCACGATGTTATGTAGAAACACCCATGAATCTGTTCTATCAGACGTTACAAACCAGATGTGGGCATGAAAAAACAGTTTAGTTGCCAGCCCCACGAATCTAGTCCACCAAATGTAAAAGTCTGTTTGCCCGTGTGAAATCTAGTATTGTGTATCGTGTTGCAGTGTCGTAGAGTGGGTGTGTCGTTATCACCTGTACAGTTCAGTGTTGCGTGTATCTAAGTCACCAGCGTGAGGTACTGCCAGGGTATAATGCAGACACTCACACTCGAACAGCATACATGTTTCCCAGAGGTGTAGAACTCTTAGCAAGATGTTGTAGTGAGTAATGGTGTGTGTGTAGAAGCAGCAGATCGTGAACACGAAGTTACAAACTCACTCCACCACAAGTAAAAGTCATAAATGTAGTTAGCGCCGATGACTTTTCTTCAAACGTTTATTACAGGACATACGCTGATAGACGACACAGTCACTTAAACCAGGATCATGGACATTTCATATGTGGTAACGAATATAAACATCAAGCATCATCAGTCTTGCATAGCTCATGTGTAACATGCTAGTAAAGTTGGCTTGACAATCTACGTCAACTTTCATACTGTAGCTCAGGGCCCCTGACTAAGCGCGTCAGGTAGACCTTTAACAAATATAGTTGCTTAATATCAAAGTCTATGAACTTGCTAATGTAAGTCAAGACTTCAACTGGCTTCACACGCCAGACACTTCTTCTTCTGCTCAAAGATATCGGCCGTAATGTCGGGCCTCTCTAATAATTGGTGAACAACTGTGTATTCTTCAAAGGCAGGCATTATCATCCATGCTGAAATATACCGCCATCATGCGGGTTTCCTAATAATATCTCTTTACTGGGCTTCTGTAAAGTAGCTAGACAAATAGTCTTAGTTGGCTATATCAAGCATACATAATGGACTCTGGATCTCAAGAACTGTGAGCTCCACTCACAGGTTGATTCTAAATGTTCTGCAATCTAGGCATAATAATAAAGTTACTTTTACCTTGGACAGAATCCGAGAAATACACAAATCACAACTGTCGTCATTCTTGATGAACAGAATAACTCTGGGGAGAATCACTAATATCACAGTCATAAGGGCTCTTTTCACAACATTTTTCATAACAGCTGTCAATATCTCTGGCTGCAGCACTTGAATTTCTGTACAGATGTTGCCTTTGAGCTGCTGAATTGTCTGGGGATTGTTGATGTACACACGCTCCTTCAGGTAACCCCAAAGGAAAAAGTCAGTAGCCGATATATCAGGCAAACGTGATGGCCAAGGAATTTCTGACTATCTTTCCCCCAGATAATGCAGAGAAGAACAACGGACATCTTGTCCGGTCAGAACCCAGCTCATCACTCCTCACTGACGGAAGTCTCCGTTTCGCGCTCAAAAAACTTTGCGCATGCGTAGACTGAACAGATCTGAGAACAGCTAACCCCCCGACTTAAGACAGGTCAACAACTAAGAATAGACAAAGGGAAGATAACCCCAAATCAACCTGTCCCAGAGAGTTAACATACAGTTCTCTACCTTAGATCATCAAAAGTATTAAATAGATTTACATCTTATAAAACCATCAAAAGCGACAGCAACAGATCCATAGAGGTTATGCCAGGAAAATCAATTGGTGGACAGAATATGAAAAACTTACAATAATGCTAATGATAGATTTTGAATAGCAAAAAGTTAAAGGACATTATTGATACATCAGTGACAGAAAGTGAAAATACATCCTTTAACCTAAGTAGCAACATGGCAGAATTAAAGTTCATCTTGAAGAAATAGACTTCTCCAGAATGCACTGAAAAGTAAATGGGATAGTCTTAAAACAAGTCAGTAGATTCTAATATCTAGGCATGGTAACAGTATCAGATGGAGGAAGATACATCTCAGAAGTGAAGAAAGAATAGCCGAAGCAAAAGCAGCATTATGAAATAAAAGGCATTTTATACACCAAATCTTTGTCAGTGGAAGTAAGAAAGAGAGTTTTTCAGTGTTACATAGAGCTGATCCTGTAATATGGAAGCGTCACGGATAATCAGTTAACAAGCAAGATTGACAGAAGAATGCTAAGAATACAGCTGTACAATGAATAGCTAAAACAAGTAATGAAGATTGTACTGAAAGAGGCCAGAGCACTAAAAAAGCTTATTACACATATTAGAAGGAAGCAGTTCACTTTCTTTGGACATGTTGTGAGAGGAGAAAACTGAAATACAATGTGACAACAAGAAAGATTGAAGGAAAAGATGATGGGGGACAATGGAGAACAAGATAATGGGCCGTTTACCATCATGGCATGGAAAGAAGTCTACAAAAAAGAAGTCAATAAAACGGTATTGAATCAGTTCTACAAATAACGGTTCACATGAAACAAGGGACGTTTCGGGTTTTACCCTTCGTCAGCCACAGTTACAAACAGGTGACAAGGACAAGAATTACATATAGAAGTCTACAACAGACTTGATAAATAACACTGGGGACAAGAAGTTTTTGACAAACATGATTGCCTACACCAGCAGGTGTGATGCTTGAAGAAGAAAGACTTGCTCGGTTTCTAAAAATTAGCAGCCTCTTTCATATACAGGGTGTCCCAAAAGTCATGAAGGGGTTTTAAAAATAAAATTACATTTCTGTCTTTTAATAATTTTTAATGTTATACTCATCTAAATAAAATTTACAATGTGTGGAGATTTATTTTAATTATTTATGAAACAATATGTTATTTAGGTGCCTACTATTTCTGGCTTCATAAAGAAGGGCTCTTTTCACAACATTTTTCATAACAGCTGTCAATATCTCTGGCTGCAGCACTTGAATTTCTGTACAGATGTTGCCTTTGAGCTGCTGAATTGTCTGGGGAGTGTTGATGTACACACGCTCCTTCAGGTAACCCCAAAGGAAAAAGTCAGGAGCCGATATATCAGGCAAACGTGATGGCCAAGGAATTTCTGAATATCAAGAAATTATTCGGTCACCAAAAATTTGTGCACTAATTGAATCTTGTATGAGTAAAGGTGTAAATCATTTCTCATAATGCGATGTAATGACATCTGAGGCACTTGCAACTGGCTACAGCGTCTCCGGATCAACATTCTTGGTTCTTCTTGAATATTATCCAGCACGCGTTCACTAATTACCTGTGTATGGACGGAACGTGGTCTCCCAGACCGTGGCAAGTCACTTACAGAACCAGTCTGCTGAAAACAAGTAATCGAGTGACGAATCATGGATTCTGAGGGTGATTCCCTTAAATTGAAATAATGGCTGTATCCTCTTTGCGGGAGAATAATTAATTACTGGAATTGAAAATAAAATTCCACAATTTTGGTTCTTTGTTCTGTTGGGAATTTTTCCATGGGTAAATTTCCAAGTTATTTTTTTTATAAAATCTGAAAATGAAAAAGAAAATAAATTATTAGCAATAAAGATATAACATTTTTAAACCCCGTCATGACTTTTGGGACACCCTGTGCTATAATCATAAAGTATAACAGTGTAGTGCACAGTTGTGGCTTTATTCTACTTAGCTCTGTGACAATACACAAGGCAATTAAAAAGCTGTTCACGGTTTTTAAATATTTTCTTTTTGGTACTCTTATCCTGCTGATTTATATGAAACAAATTAAAAAAAGAGATTAGGTGCTTTTTTTTATTACATAAAATGCTATGTCATACATTAAATGTACAGCTCAGCATGAGATCCATTCTGTTCAATGCGTGATTTCATAGCAGGCAAAAATTGTTGTTTTCCCTTGTAACAACAGTTTAGTGACCATTTTAGATTTTATTTTGTTTCGGGTTTTTTTCATGTATATCCAATAGATCCAAGTGAGGATATACAATTTAAGAATAGGGAGTGACTTTTCAATCACCTGTAGATAAAACAAGCAAATGTAAGTCAGTGTTTAAGTCAGTATGACTGACTTTCACTAAAGTTGCATGCAACATGTATATCACATGTCTCTCAGAGACAACTTGATGAATTTGAGTATTTTGCTTTCTTATACTCAGGCTTCATAACTTCTGCTGGCATGGAACTGACCCAGACAACAAAACACGGATGATACCAAACCAGAACAACTTTACTGTGCTAAAGGTTATAGCTGACCAGTTTTACTACAATGTAAGATATATAAATATCTTAATTATTTCAGTACTAATACAAATATGGTTATGATCCAAGCAAAAGTGACCATCCTAGTGTGAGTTAATCATGACCTGTAGCAAATGCTCAGGGTAGAAGAGGAACGACTAAGTAAGTAAGTTTAGCAAATACATTTTTGAGCAAAAATATTCATGTACATAAATACCTTTGTTGTTATCTATGAAAGTAAAGGTAAATGTCAGTAGATTACTGGTGAGCATAATCTATAAAAGCTTTCATTAAACAATTTTTAGTTATGCAAGGTAAAACTTGGGTCAACAGAAGAAGATGATGAAACAGTAATGCAAAAAAACTGTACCACAAGCTTGTTTCACTTACTGTCCCCCTATTCCTGGTAATTATTTTTTTTAAAAACCCCCACCAAAATGTCACATTCTGAAATATTCTAATAATTTATCATCAGCTTCATATTTTGAAGTCCCCACAAGATAATTATTTTCAGATAATATAAAAACAGAACTCTGGCCTGTAAAAACAGGAAATCTTGAAACACTTCAGTGAGAGAGACAAGAATATAGTATTTACACAGCATTAGTTTTGTTAACAAAAGCTTGTGTGCAACATGATCATCCTTCACCATTTTTTGTCTGCTTGGCTCAGACACAGTCCCTGTATTTGCTGCAGTCTGATTACATTGTCTTGCTCCCATAACTTAATTTTTGACATCGAGCCCACCACTATAATCTGCATGTCATATGACTCTATTTCACCTGCTGATATGTTGATTCATCTTTATTGTCATCTACAAAATCACTACAGCAAGGGTGCCCAATTTGGATTATACATAACCCCTGGGGGTTATAAGAGCTTGTCAATGGGATATAGGGAATATTTGGTAAATAATTATAGTATCCTACTGAAATATTACAAGAGTGTATGTTAGTGAAAAATAATTGTGAATTGGAAACAGAATGGCAAATTCTGTTTTCAATCAAACCCAAAGCAAAAAACAAACTGGTGGTTTAACCTGCTATACGGGTATCTGTTTCAAAATTGTACCAACAATTAATGTGTTGGTTGATAAGAAACTGAATCAAAGTTCTCACTAATTTATTTGACTGTGTTGTAATAAACATTTACTAACTTTATGATACTAAGAACGTTATGTACAGAAGGAAGAATTCTTTAAGAAAAATTAATTAATCTATTTATTAATTGTTCTTTTATGTGCATATGTATGGTAAACTGTAGAGTTTATTTCCTCTCATGCTGAATTGGGGGGGGGGGGGGGGGGGGGGGGGGGGGGGGGGGGGGGGGGGGGGGGCATGGAAAGGTTTACTTAAAGCCAGAGGGTTTGGGGATCAAAAAAAAGTTTGCTGTAAATGGGTATCTCAGTCTTCTCTTGAATTTGGTAAAGCACAGGCAGCAAGGAAGAGAACTGGTTACGCCACCTCGTAAAGCTGGACCTATTATATCGTCTTCTTCTTCCTCGTTCGAACTTCAGACTTCCACATTTATGACTCTAATAAAGGCAGTAGTCAGCTCAAGGTTCCCGACATCTCCAAACATTTTTTCGTTGACAGAAGTGGGTTGTTGCCATATGCTACTCTGTTCATTACTGTATGTTGGGCAGTACTGCAGCAGGTGTTCGACTGTCATCAGGCTGGTAACAAAGGTGCAGAGATCTGTTGCACCAATTGTGTATTTGTGGTATAGATGGTATCTCAATCTGTTGTGTCCAGTCCGTAGCTGAAAAATGATGACCTGTTCTTTCCTGGATAGTTGATGATATGCGTCATTTTTCAAATGGCCCGGGTGCTTTCTTTCCCATTTGGACTTGAATGTAGCCTTTATAGTAGTCTTTGCCATTGCGTAAGTTGTCTCTATATCATTTTGTTGTAAGGCTCCTCCTTCCTTAGCAAGTTTGTCTGCCTCCTCATTTCCTGGTATGTTGCAATGGGCTGGTATCCACTGGATTGTGCACTTGTTGAAGCATTTGGCCAGTCTTTCAAGGGAGATTATCAGATCTTTCAATCCTTTAGCATGGTGGCTCTTCAACGCTGTTATAACTGAGAGGGCATTTGTAAAGATTACTATCTGTTTTTCCGCCTGTGCTTTGTATTCAATAAGAGGGACCTATTATATGAAGTCTGTAACACTTTACTCCCCAACAAGCAGTATCAGGACTACCTTTACTTTTTTTATTTTTTAATGCATCAAATGCTTTTCTACTCCACACTGGCCACAACAGATTGGGATACCATCTATTCAACAAGCTAAAGATAGGAACTACCGACCAGTGTGACTGTGGCACCGATAAAATGACTGCTGAACTTCTGCTTCAAAGATGCCCAACATATGAGGAACAGAGAAAGCACATGTTGCCATCACCAGTACCATTCCTGGAAAAACTCTATGGAGATAGAAATAGCTTCGCTGATCAGCTTTTTTTTGGACATATTCAAGTTGACATCTTAGTGTGTACGAAGAAGAAATGCTTTCCTTGCATAATGTCAGCAACTTGTTCTATGGCCTGCGTTTCTTCCCAGAAGATTTATACATGATATAATACAATTATTGATTGATTCTCTTGACTTCGACTTATATATTTTGAGGTCTGTCATCTTATCAGTGTGAAGATCTAGTTCTTCTGAGACTATAGATTTACCACATTTATGTATAATGAGATTAGCAAATTATTGTATTGTGCAAACTGATATCTGACAAATGAAAATTATTTTGTGAAATAATATTACAGAAATGCTTGAATCTGCAATTTATAATCTAGAAACAAAATGAATATTTTCAATGTAAAGATGTATCATATAATTAAATCAACGATGGAAGAGAATTAACAGACAGCACCTACTAGTATTGCAAATCAATTTGATATTGTTTGCTACTACTGCTTTTATTGCCTAGTATTCTCTTTACAGGAAGATTCTTCTCCCTTCAGCTAATCTTGATTTCAACAATCCCTGATCACATCAGCACAACTTAGCAGATGTCCCAATGCAACTACACTGCACTGAATGATTATGGGATTGTCAGTGTATTAAAAAATAGGAAAACAGTAATCATCTTCACAAGTATTATATTTTTTTCATACTAAATGTATCACACTCTGCTTTTGTTTTTTAATGTCTTACTCATAGGTAGATGAAGTTAGAACTGCAGATGATGCCATTTTGCGAGTGAAACTGATGATGTTTTTTGAACTGACAAACATTGAAAAAATGGTAACAGTTTTATGTTTTGTTCTGTTGTTCTTCTGTGCCTCCCCACCATTACCACTATATTTTGCAAAGATCAGGTTATGACTGATTTTAGTGCTGCAACATTTTTCCTGAACTTTGTTCCTAAAATACCTGGCATATAACATACATCTGATATCAGTGACCTGCACAATAAAACAGACAATATTTAGTAGAAAGTAACATAATAATACAGTGAATTTTAAGTCAAAACATGTTGAACTGACTTTTTAACTTATTCAAATTTTGGCATATCATTTGATAGGAAGGAAACTAAACATTTAAAAAAAATAATGTCTTGGATAAACTGCTTTTTTTTAAATCAAAGGGGAGGTTTCTATGTGTACTGTGTCTACACTATTTCTTCTTGTTTACCATTAAAACCTCTGTGAAACAAAGACCAATAGCCAGATTTCACAAAACTTTCCTGCTCTGGACAGTTCACACTTTTTTCTTCTCATTTCTTCCTTGGCTTTTTGGTTTTTGCTTCTGATATTCTTTTCTGCATGTATTTTTGGATCTACCATTTTCTCTTCTACCTATGTTGTTGCATAAATAGACTGATGCTGGCTGTTTATCTACTTTTTTTAATTTTAAAATTAACATTATAAATATATTTTGTCTGTCTTATCTGAGAATGAAGATAGTATATCAATTACAGAAATTGCTGGTGTAAAAATCTGTAGTTCTGAAAATATCACAGTATAAAAAAAACTCTTACTAATTTTTTTTCTCCTATTGTTAAATTCCAGCCTTTACACTTTCAAATCATTTGTTCTGTAGACTGT
This sequence comes from Oreohelix idahoensis, assembly GCA_024509875.1. Classification (NCBI taxonomy): domain Eukaryota; kingdom Metazoa; phylum Mollusca; class Gastropoda; order Stylommatophora; family Oreohelicidae; genus Oreohelix; species Oreohelix idahoensis. The sequence continues at coordinate 46,687 of JAMPIV010016857.1, forward strand.
TTTAGAGTGGACACAGTTTTTGTGTAGAATGTGTCTTCAAGCTGTCGAGCACCACTAAATTTCAGTTTTGAAAAAAAAAAAAATATTTATCTGTGATTATCCACCCCATCAAATTTTGGTTTTAATACACACTGTGTCATGTGCTACCAACAGGATAAGGATTTCTGCTTTCCTCTATTTTCAGTTGAATTCAACAAAAGATCCAATGGCTGATTTCATTAAGTACATATTTGTTTGTTTTGTTTACATTTTTATTTTATTTTATTAATTCTTTTTAAAGCTTCTTACAATTTAAAATACCATATGGCTCAAACCTTATTCTAGATGATGTATATTTGTAAAAGTATTTAAAAATTAGATTGTTCTTTGGAATCATTGTCAAGTTACTTCCATATCTTTATATGTTCTTATCAAAAGCTTTTCACTGTATTAAAATATTAATTTTATGTTGTGTTATTATTTTTGTCCAGTAAATTTGAAAACAATATTGCAGCTGCGATGATAAACATTACTCTTTCATGGGAATTTACTATCTTTTCTTGTGACATTTCTGAATCTATTTCTTTTTTCAGCTGTCTCTGTGCAGATGTTATTGCTTTTGCAGCAAAAAGAACGTAAGTTGCAGTAATTCAATTCTCTTTCACTTTCAGCTTAACTCTTAACTGAATTTACTTTTCACTTCTAGTAAGATGCAGATGCTTCATTGAGACAGATCTTTAGCTAATGCATTTTAATTTCTTTTAAATTTTTTTATAGTAGCTGAAATAATTTACATTTCTTGATAACTAAGAGAAAGCTTTTGACTTCCTTCTGCAATCCTTAAATTTCAGATATGAAGAATTTATTGAGACAGCAAGTGATCTGAATAAGTTGGAAAACTTCTCTCAGTTGATGGAGCACTGTCAAACTATTGGATACTCTGTGTCAAAGGTCGTTTTCAGAGGTTATTTTGCTCATGACAAACTTCAGATGATGCATAATGTCATGATCACACGAAGAACAGAGCTGAGATTAAAGGTATAATGATTGAAATCATAAGCCAATTAATAATATTAACCCAATCATTAGAATAATCCTGATATGTAATTGATTCAGCAAATTGGAACTGGATTTAGGATTTTCAGAGGTGTTCAAAGAAAAAAAAAACCAGACAAAAAATAGTGGAGTGAAAGGTGAATATGATGTCGACATTGAGAAAATTAGTTGATAGCATTACAAGGCAAGCCTTGTTCTGGAACCCTCAGGATAAGAGAAATAAGAGGAGACCCAACAAATAAAGTGAAGAGGATTTAGAACGGTCTTAAAAGGGATTTAAAAAGAGCATGGACGTGGAAAGATCTTGAACAGATGGCACAAGACAGGAAGTCTTGGTGGGAATTTATAAATGGCCTGTACTTCACAGGCAGCTGAAAGGTATGGTGATGACAAAATAAAATAAGCATGTACTGCTATAAATCAGAGGTCAGCAACTAGTCGGTTCTGATCTACCGGTAGATTCCAGTGGATGATTTGGTAGATCTTTAGGCGACTGCAGGAAGGGGGGAAGACTTTTTAAACTAGGGAAGTTTTGGACTAGACCTCTCCCACTGGCATTTAAAATCACGGTGTCCCAGAGGTCAAATGTACTTTTTTCCACATTCTCAATGAAAACTCTTGAGATGGTTACTAAAATATATTCATGAACTATATGAGATAGCACACGTGTGTTACCGGTGCCCGAAAGGGGAGCAAAGAATAGTAACACTGTTCCCTGCCACACATGTCATAGAAAGCGACTAAGGAGGGTTGGGCATGGGGCTGGTTACCCCATCCTGTACAAAAATGTAAACCACAAAAAACTTCAACAAATGTGGACAAGTGAGTTAAGGAAAATAAAACACAGCCATCCAAGACAGGGGAAGGTCCTCTCGCAGGGAGGCGTATGATGCAACACAGAGAAAGCCGAAAGGAGTCTGTGTTGCTGACTAACCTTCTTTCTTCTATGAGAACTTCCAGATTTGGCACCTGGAATGTTCGGACATTAAACGAACAAGGGAAAGTGGCACAAGTAGCAGCAGAAATGAGGGAATATAAAATCGAGGTTCTGGGAATGTGTGAAACAAAGTGGAAGGAGGTAGACAAGAAGAAACTCATCACATGTGAATTGGTGCTGTCCTCAGGACATGAAGAAGAAAGTTCACACCACAGTGAAGGGGTAGCTCTTATGTTATCTAAAGAGGCACAGAAAGCACTCATTGAATGGGAAGCTGTTGGACCCAGAATAATAACAGCTACTTTTAAAACAGCTAAAAAGAAAATACATGTAAATGTCATCCAATGTTATGCACCAACTAATGACAAAGAAGAGTCTGTGAAAGAAGCATTTTATACTAGACTACAGGAAATTATGGATAAAGTTAAAAGAAGAGACATCACAATTTTGATGGGTGACATGAATGCAAAGATAGGTACAGTCAACACCGGATTTGAAGAAGTCATGGGAAAACATGGGCTAGGAATAATGAATGAAAATGGGGAACTATTCTCAAACTTCTGTGCTTCAAATCAACTGGCTATAGGAGGAAGCATGTTCCCACATAAGAGAATACACAAGGCAACATGGATATCACCAGACCATAGAACAGAAAACCAGGTTGATCATATATGCATAAACAAGAAGTTTAGATCATCATTGCAGGATGTAAAGGTATATATATAGAGGAGCAGATGTGGCATCGGATCACCACCTTCTGATAGCCAAAGTAAAAATGAAACTCAAGAGATATGCATCAATGCAAAATTATAGACAACAATTTAATGTAAGACATCTAAGAAATCAAGAGACAAGAGACAAATTTGCGGTCACAGTATCCAACAAATTCCAAGTGCTCCAACAGCTGGAAGAGGCAGAGAATACAGAAGACTATTGGCAGCAGGTCAAAACTGTATGGAATGAGACATGTGAAGAAATACTGGGGAAAAGGGAACGACAACAAAAAGCATGGATAACAACAGAAACCATCTGTTGATATGGTCTTTGTATATATAATCCTGTTTCGATGTTTCTAGAGTTACTTGCCCTTATCGGGAACTCTTCTGCTTCTCTTCTTACTACTTCCTGTTCTACAAGATGTCCGATTAAATATGTGTCCTGTATTCAGTGTGTTCGCCTTAGTGATTAAACTTCATAACGCGAGAATGTATGACAGCCAGCCACGTCTCATTATATCTTACAAAACTTACTGTATGAAACAGTAAAGATCAACATGGTGGCAGCGGTGTTTATTTCTACGGAATTCGAACTATTCTGATGAATATCTTCCGACACGTGTGCTGACGTCACAGACTCTGGTAGGTTATATTGCTTGCATACCATTATTAGACATTTCGTCATGGCAGAACGGCCCTTATTTCGGTTACCACCCTGCCTAGACATAAATAACGTCGAATCAGACACATTTCGTAAATGGAGACGACAGTTAGATCTATACATGCATGCATCTGAAGCGGCGTCTAAACCTGATTCTGTTCGGGCGGCCATTATCCTACACTGTGCTGGACCTCAAGCTGTTGAAGTTTTTGATCAACTTGCAGAGGAAGGAGATCATTCTAATCCTACTAAAATTCTCGATTTGCTCCAGAACCATTGTAGCTCACGAAGCAATGAAGTATTACATACGTTCAGATTCTGGAACACACCTCTTCAAGATCCTTTTAATTCCTTTTTGACTGAACTGAGAACTAAGGCAGACTTATGCAACTTTAACGACAAGGATCGTATGATAAGAGACAAAATTGTCTTTACTGTTAACAAAAGGTTACAGGAGAAACTCTTGAGAGAAGCTGACCTCGATCTAAAGAAAGCCATTCACATATGCAGAGTCTTCGAGCAAACTGGAAACGACATAAGAGAGATGAATAATACAGTACAACCTTCTGAAGCAAGGGTTGAAAAGGTACAGAAAAAATCACTCAACCATAAACCTCCCAAGAGAGACACTTTGCAGCATACTGGTAAAGCCTGTCATTACTGTGGACAGAAACATCCATTGATTAAGAAAAAGTGTCCTGCATGGGGGAAATTTTGCTCAAACTGTGGGGGAAGAAACCATTTCAAAGCTAAATGCAAGAAAGTTCACACTGTTCACACAGAGTCAGTGGAAGATTCTGAAGTTTTTCTTAACTGTGTGAAGTCTAGCAAAGCCTGTACATCTGCACAACTCATTATCAATGGAAAAATGGTAAAATTTCAGTTAGACACAGCAGCTGATGTGAATACAATCTGTCAACGCTTTGTGATGCAAGAACAACTGTTACCTACTAAACAGAGGCTTGTTATGTGGAATGGTACTAAGATGACTCCACTGGGAGAAGTTCTATTAACTGCTGAGAATCCTAAGGCTGGGACAAAACACAATATAAGGTTCACTGTTGTGAAAAATAAATTCACGTGTTTGCTGGGCAACAACACACTGCAGGATCTAGTTTGTGACAGTCAACACAAACAAATTTATTGCTAAGGTGGCTACTGACAGTTCAGAAAAGGATCATGACTCTGATAACCATCTAGATGTCCTGGGTGAAGCTGTGTTGCATATTTATCCTAATATTCGTCCAAAGGCACTGCCGTGCAGGAAAATACCATTTTCACTTAAGAGCAAGGTAAAGTCAGAGCTTCAAAATCTAATGAACAGAGGTATATTAATACCAGTAGAGAAACCGACTGAATGGGTTAACCAAATGGCTGTTGTTGAAAAATCTGATGGTTCCTTAAGAATATGTATTGATCCTAGACCCCTGAATGAGGTGTTGCAGAGAGAGCATTACAGATTACCAACTTTGGATGATGTATTGCCTGAACTCAATAATGCCAAGATTTTCACAAAGCTGAATATCAAGGAAGCATTCTGGCATATCAAACTTGATGAGAAGTCTAGTAAACTTACAACAATGATTACACCTTATGGTAGGTTCAGATGGTCTAGACTACCATTTGGCTTGAATGTAAGCAGTGAAATTTTCCAGAGGCATCTAGCACAAGCTCTTGAAGGTCTTCATGGTTGCATCAATGTTGCTGATGACATAGTTATTGCAGGTTGTGGATCAAACAAACAGCAAGCAATTGAGGACCATGATCTGAAACTTAAAGCACTGAAACACAGGTGTAAAGAGAAAGGTATTAAACTGAATGACGGTAAAGCTCAAGAGAAGAAAGAAGAAATTACCTTCATGGGTCACCTTATTACTGCTCGAGGTGTTGAACCAGACAAGAAAAAGGTTGAGACAATACTAAACATGCCCGTTCCTAAGGACTGTCATGAGGTTCGCAGATTTTGCGGCATGATACAGTATCTAGCAAAGTTTCTCAACAATCTTTCAGAAGAGTTCCTGATAAGGGCAAGTAACTCTAGAAACATTGAAACAGGATTATATATACAAAGACCATATCAACATCCCCCCTTCTCTATGAGTGGACAAAGTCCTTCATCCAAGATCGTAGCCCTGGGAGACCGCAAAGAGATCGCAAGAGACCCTCTTGGATGAAGGACTTTGTCCGCTCATAGAGAAGGGGGGATGTTGATATGGTCTTTGTATATATAATCCTGTTTCGATGTTTCTAGAGTTACTTGCCCTTATCGGGAACTCTTCTGCTTCTCTTCTTACTACTTCCTGTTCTACAAGATGTCCGATTAAATATGTGTCCTGTATTCAGTGTGTTCGCCTTAGTGATTAAACTTCATAACGCGAGAATGTATAACAGCCAGCCACGTCTCATTATATCTTACAACACTTACTGTATGAAACAGTAAAGATCAACACCATCAATAAGATAAAAGACAGAAAAAACAAGATAGCAGATTTAAACACAAGCAAAACCAGAAGTTCCAAGGCTCAAGAAGTGTACACAGAAGCAAACAAAGAAGTATAAAAAAAAGACAAGAGGAAGTATATTGAAGAGTTGGCAAGAGAGGCAGAAGACGCTGCAGCCAAAGGAAATATGAGAAAACTGTATAGCAGCACAAAGAAGCTAACAGGGAAATACAAGCAAACAAGTTGCCTCATAAAAGACAAGAATGGAAAACTGCTCAGCAATATACAAGAGCAAATGAAGAGGTGGACAGAATATTTTGAGGACCTTCTCAATAGACCAGCTCCACAAAACCCCCCGGACATCCAGCCAGCAGAAGAAGAGCTACAAATTAACGGTGAAAGACCAACGAAGGAAGAAATAAAGAAAGCCATAAAGCTTCTAAGAGATGGTAAAGCGTCTGGACCTGATGGCATTCCAGCAGAGGCCATCAAAGCAGATATCGACACAGCTACAGAGATGTTATACAAATGACTTGGTAAAGTCTGGGAAAAGGAAGAGATACCAGCAGAATGGAAGGAAGGATATCTGGTTAAGTTGCCTAAGAAGGGAAATTTACAAGAGTGCACAAATTATAGAGGAATAATGTTACTATCAGTGCCAGGAAAAGTATTAAACAGGATTATCCATGAGAGATTAAAAGAGTCCATAGACAAGAAACTGAGAGATGAACAAGCAGGTTTTCGACAAAACAGATCCTGTACAGACCAGATAGCCACTTTGAGAATAATAGTTGAACAAAGTCTGGAATGGAATTCACCACTATACATCGGATTTGTGGACTACAAAAAGGCATTTGACAGTGTAGACAGAGAATCACTTTGGAAATTGATGAGGCATTATGGAGTTCCCCTGAAGATCATATAAAGAAAACATATGAAGACATGACATGCAGAGTTCTTCACGAAGGACAGCTTACAGAACCGTTTGGGATAAGAACAGGAGTGCGACAGGGATGCCTCTTGTCTCCATTTCTTTTCTTACTAGCAATAGACTGGGTTATGAGATCATTGACAACACACAACAGAAATGGAATCCAGTGGACTCTGACTAAGCAGTTGGATGATCTGGATTTTGCTGATGACTTGGCTCTTCTGTCCCATAACCGTAATCAGATGCAGGACAAATTGAAAACACTCGAGAGGTCACAGCAATTGGGTCTGAAAATACACAGGGAAAAGACAAAAATAATGAGAATAAATGCAAGTAATGATAACAGGGTTGAACTTGAAGAAACACCAATACAAGATGTAGAATCGTACACATATCTTGGCAGCAATATAGACAAAGTTGGAGGGACAGACAGTGATATCAAAATAAGAATACAAAAGGCAAGAGGAGCTTTCATTGCATTGGGAAATATATGGAGATCAAGAAAAATCGGATCCAACACGAAAATAAGAATCTTCAACTCAAATGTGAAGTCAGTCCTATTGTATGGCTCTGAGACATGGAGAACAACAAAGACAACAACCAAAAAGCTACAGACTTTCATAAATGGGTGCTTGCGTAGAATAGAGGGATTAAAATGGTATGACAATGTTACCAACGTGGAACTGATGACAAGAACTAGACAAGTGCCAGTGGAACAAGAGATGAGAAGAAGATGATGGCGATGGATTGGACACACACTGAGGAGACCTGTTGATAGCATTACAAGGCAGTCCTTGTTCTGGAACCCCAGGGCAAGAGAGGCAGAGGTAGACCAAGAAGCACATGGAGAAGATAGCTGGAAATAGAGAAACAGAGGTGAAAATGATGAGGAGAACGTGAAAGAACTTGAGATGATGGCACGTGACAGGAGAACTTGGCATGTGTATGTTGAAGGCCTATGCTCCTTTGGGAGTGGAGGGTTATGAATGAATATGAGATAGGAAAACGATCTTATTTTTGTAAGATCATCCCAACTCCCCCCCCCTACTTAAAAAAAATTACACACACATATATATATATATATATATATATATATATATATATATATATATATATATATATATATATATTTGGTAGATCTTTAGAGGGCTCAGTGTTACTAAAGTAGATCCCAGAAGCTCCTGGGCTGCCGACCCCTGCTATAGATCAGCTGACCGTACATTTCTAGATTTATAAACAGTTTAGTTTATAATATTAGTTTTGAACAGAGAATGTTCTTTAGACTGGGAAGATTTTGCTCTATTACACTTTTCACCCAATCTTTAAAATCTGATTTGCATTAATTGATAGCAAGATTGTTTCTTACTCTAGTGGTCCCCAGAAAGGGAGGTCTGTGAGTATACATAGGAAAAAACATCAAACTACTGCTTCCACTAATTATATCGTTAAGAGGTGACTAAGATACTGTAATGGGTCAACAACTTCATTGTACACAGAAACCACCATTATATGAGTACATAAAGTTCTTTGGCACAAGCTTGCTACATGAAGGAAAGCTACAGTGGTTTTTCTATGTTTGTTAAGGAACAAATTCAAAGTGGATGTTCACTCCCTGATTAATGATGTAGCTTTAAAAAAAACTATTAAATGGTGTTATCTTTGTTACATATAATTTATTTCATTTTCACAACCTCCCCACTTGCTTGGTCACCATGTCTGTGGCATGAACGTGAATTAGTATGAAAAAGAAGTTCAAGAACAAGAAATTACAGACATGAAACTTCAGTCAGAGATTGACAGACTTGAGCAAGGTAAAAAAAGCTTTTCATGTATCTTGTTTTTTTTTCCTGCATCTTTTAAATCTGTGCAACTCAAACAAATATTACACAGTTATGTGTCTATTAGATAGCTGTATGTTTATGCACAGCTGCAATGTTTGTCTTTCTCAAACATTGATATATTAACAAAGTTGCCTGCAGTTTTGTCTTCTTCACTTTAAAAGTTACTTGTAATTTATTATCTTCATGAACAGCTAGCTGCCTGTCATTTTGTCATTTTCCAAATGAAACATATCATAAAGTGGCCTCTAGACCCTGCAAGAAGATATCCAATGGAATGAAAGTATATGGAGGAATTGGAAAAGCATCAGACTTTAATACAATAAACTATGGCTGGGAAACAAAGAGCCAGGGATCCAGACCCCCAGGATGACCCAAAGTCCGCTGGGAGGACAACATTAGACAATCTTTGAAGGACCGAGGACTAGAATTGAACCAGGCCAGGAGGAAGACAGCTGATAGGATAGTCTGGCGCTCTCTCTCCCAAACCTATACACCTCACGGTAGAAGGGCAACGAGTAAGTAAGTAAGTAAGTAACTATGGCTGTGGTAGTGCAGTGGTTAATTCACTGCTTCCAAGCTCAGGGGTCCATGGTTCGATCCCCAGTTGAGGTGTGATTTTTTAGACCACAAATGGCTCCAGGGTCAACCCAGCCTCATGAATTGGGTACCAGAGCAACTCTGGGAAGATTAAAGGCGGCCTGCATGATGCTGACCACATCACCTCTAGTGTGCCGTATAGTCACGAAAATATGGGCCTAACCCCATATTCCAAATATGCGTCAACGGGCATGTAATGGGATCCTCTTCCCTAATAAGCTATGGTAGCAAATATACATCAGTGCCCCCGTCCTGGGATCCCAAGAGACCAAATGTCAACTGTTACTTTGCAGAGATAATTAATAAAAAGGCAGAAACAAATTGTCAGAAATCTAGCTGAAAAATGTAGATGAAAAACAGAATACGAAATACCATATACCAAAATTATAACCCATATGGGAATGAACTGAGTATTTCATGCACAAAATAAACATCAGTTTGTTTGTTTAGGGTCCAAAAATCGATCAGTCAGTTAAAAAACATCTTAGCCAAAACAAATAGCTCAGGATTACTTAACAGTATAGAGCAATATATCTAAAATAGAATATGAAGTACTTGGTTTGGGTATATATGTTCCAACATGGAGATTAAGGAAAAATTACAGTATGATTGAAAACATCTATCATGACAAAAATTGTGGCAATAACAAAAGCATCAGAAATAATTGCAGATAAACCACTGAAAATAAATAAATAAATACTTTATCTTACTCACTGTCAGCAATTCAAGCTCTCAGAAATGTACATGAATATAGCTGACCAGATATAGCAGAGGAAATACTGCAACTTAGTCCATATATAAATATAGAGGCTGCAAATCACATGTTGGAATTTAGGCATTGAAGCAAAAAAGAGAAGAAGCAATCCAAGCGAAATAAACATAGGGTTGTGAACAAACAGAGACCAGAAGCCTAAAAAAAATATAATAATATAATTGACAGAGGATGTGAACCAAAGTCTGCAAGATAGACATGCCTATCAGCTGCTGAAAGTTACAACAAGGACATTTCAAATACCCAGACAGCCAAAAATACCCTGCTGATAGAAACTACTTAGATTGCAACTAGGAAATTTTATGACAGGTGAACCTGACTGCGTACTAATTTTGAGAAAAATGCCATAGCACATTACCTGCTAATATATAAGAAATATGACCAACAAAGAAAGCCACTAATAAAATACTTACAAGCACTAAATTCCCCACCACCCCTACAATAGCTTTATACTATGCTAAAAACTGACCGTCCTAGAGAGCTATGGTTCTCCACTGCTGTAAGGAACCAAATCAAGAATAAGCACACAGAAGCTACGAGAGATAAGGAGGACAAATAAGGATTGTAAATACATTCACAAACTAATATTCACCACACCAAATCAGTGAAAAAAGAATGTTTATCATACTCAACATTTAATAAAATCAGTAAACACAAAACAGATATGTTAAAAATATTTGTAATTACAGTAAGTGAAATTGAGAAAGATACATAATCCAAAGCAAAGCAACTAATTAAAGCCCAAATGTCCCCCCGAATGCTAACATGTAAAGGTATTGAAAATCTGGTATTGAAAAACCAGGGAAAAGGGTACACCATATGTACTACTGTAAACATTATAGAAGCCTCAAGTCTTCAGGAACAGGTGTGGACCTACTGTCCTGGTCATGCAGGGGTATATGGCAATGAGAGAGCTGACAGATTAGCCTCAAGAGCACACATAGTGGGGACACTGGATTTGGATAAGAGAGAGATACTAAGGATAAGTGATGATCACCTGTTAGAGAATGATACTGCAATTGATGAATTACCAAGGCTAAGACTGTTGGAATTTGGCATCAAATGTAAGACTGGCAGAGATGGACGTATGAGAGGATGCATCTATTGTATGTACAACCAGTGCGCTACTGGAACAATTAGCGTTGATCCCTTCGACATTGGCTGAGGGAGACTGAGCACCTATGGGTTTGCCCGGAATGGAGTGATGTCGATTCTGATCAACAATAACAATACACATTATGAAACATAAAAAAACAAACACCAGAAATTACATCCTGGAAGAAAAAAAATGTTCCGAAAAGGCTACTTTCTAAATTATGTGTTACAGTATAAACACAGAGAGGACCAAAGAACCAATGTCAACGTGGACTCTGGTTAACAACAAAGAACCAATGCTGATCATTATTGGTTAATAGCAAAGAACAAATACACAGAAAACAAGCCTTATCAGAAAGATTTTATGCCTTTTAAAGAGCAATAACTGACAATGTTTTTTTCTGATACTGAAATAGCCATAACTGTGTGAAGTTGAAATAAAGACACATGTTAATGGGTTGAATAATTTACACTGGCCTATGAGTTTCTGTTGATTGGCTCTTTGTTGTTTTCTGTGAATAGGAAGAAAAGAAGTAGTGTTTCATCATAGTTTAACATGAATTTGATTAAGTTTCATCTTTCAATTTTCAGAACAACAAATGGAGCTGGAAAACCTTTTGCATGACCAGAGATTAGAGAAGTAAGATACTACCATAATCATTCATATAGGCATTTCATCAAACTATCACTACCATTTTTCATCACTTAGAGAGCAGACATTTATATCAGGAATTGCTGTTTTCGAGTAAAATTTGCAATAGGGTGGTAAAGTGTATGTTTTGTTTACTAATCAGCATGATCCTTTGACACACTTTGTGGTCTCTTAAGGATGTTATCACAGGTTTCAACAAATTTAGGTCAAGTCTTCCTGTCCCATGTCATCAGCTCAAGGTCTTTCCATGTCTCCTTCACCCCCTTCATGCCTGTTTCCAGTTCTCCATGTGTTCTTTGGTCACCCTCTGCCTCTCTCACCCTGGGGATTCCAGAATAAGGACTGTCTAGCAATGCTGTCAACAGGTTTCCTCAGTATGTGTCCTATCCATCTCCAGCATCATCATCTCATTTCTTGTTCCACTGGTATTTGTCTGGTTCTTGTCATCAGTTCCACATTAGTGATCTTGTCATCAGTTCCACATTAGTGATCTTGTCATCAGTTCCACATTAGTGATCTTGTCATCAGTTCCACATTAATGATCTTGTCATACCACTTAGATCCTTCTATTCTATGCAAGCATCCATTTATGAAAATCTGTAGCTTTTTTGGTTGTTGCTTTCGTTGTTCTCCATGTTTCAGAGCCATACAATAGGAATAACTTGACATTTGAAATGAAAATTCTGATTTGTATGTTGGACCTATTTTCTTGCGATCTCCATGTTTCCTAATGCAATGAAAGCTCCTCTAGCCTTTTGCATTCTTATTTTGATATCATTGCCTGTTCTTCAAACCATAATAGTTTAATAATGTTACTCAATCAGTGTAGTTAAACTCTCCCAAAGAGAAACTGAACCGAGTCCAACATTAGGCAGGGTGTTTAATAATGTAGACCTTCGATCTTTGTCTCATGCAACAATTTTTAAAAACTCGTTGCTTTGCAGTGCACTCTTAAAATTGATTCATATTTAATTCTGCTTCACCAGAGATGCTCAACAGCATGCTCTAAGCCTGGAGAAAGACAGCCATGAGAAGAAAATGGACAAACGAAAGAAGGAAAAAGAAGCAAGACTCAATGTAAGTTGTGATAAGGCTTTATCTTTATTTTTAAATTGCATTATATAAGGCAGTGCCCTGCGTAGTTCTCAGGGTTGCCTTCGGTCATCCTCTGCCTCTCTCACCCTGGGGATTCCAGAATAAGGACTGTCTGGTAATGTATCATTAGGTTTCCTCAATATGTGTCCTATCCATCTCTAGCATCATCTTCTCATTTCTCATTGTGAATGCTTGTCTGAAGAGACAAAGAAGGAATAGGACGACTGCACCATCAGGCATGCCATATCATCATCATTTTCCTGTTCCATCCTTATGAAGCAAGGAACCACCACGGCCGCTTGTCCTCTTGCAGGAAACCTGCACCAAGCATCCATGTGCTTTTGTAGTGGTGTTTTCTGTGGCAGTTTGTTTTGCATGTTATATAAGGTGACACCTAAGCAGGCCACCAAGAACCACTTTTGTCAGTAGTGAAACGTCGAAAGCTTGCCTGGTTTGGGCATGTAACTTGTCATGACTCCCTTTCGAAAATATCCTCCAGTGAACAGTCGAAGGTAAATGGAGAAGAAGGCAAAGAAAATCCTGGGCTGGTAACATCAAAGAATGGACAGGGCACGGTTTTTCCACACTTGTACGAATGGATGAGGATAGACAGCGGTGGAGGAACCTGTCTGCTGATGCTTCCACCATGACACCCCTATGACCCATGACAGGTTACGGGTTGAGATGATGATAAGGTGACTGACATGAGGTATTGCAAGAGACTGTCAACTTCATCATGTAAAAGAAATTTCCATAGAAACTACTACTACAGGACCTTATGAATGCTTGGTGCAGGCTTTCTGCAAGGGGGGGGTCCAGCTACAGTGGGGGCTCTATGCTCATTAAGGAGTGCAAAATATAATTATGATGAGGATGATATAGGGCAGTAATGAAAACTTTGCCTTGTTCATAGGCTGAGATGTTGATGTGTTGAATGAATGTGCCTTTTTCATATTTTTTTTAAGAAGCACATGCCTACTGGTGCAGTTGGCAGAAATGTAGGAGGCCTGTTCCTTAGCGTTTTGTGTGCTCAAACAGTGGTGGTTTCTTTAGAAATTTAATCTACATCATCAGCTTGCTACAGCCTATATATACATTGGTTTCTATGGAGAGGAAAAAAAAAATAGAACCACTCCACCATCTGGCATGTTATAATAATAATAATAAATTCTTTAAGCACCAAACACGGCGCATAAGGCAGAAACCAGTGCTCTCCAGGTTGTACGTTGTGACGCCACTCCTCTTAGCTCTTGCACATTGTTTAATCCCAACGTTCTTCCTTCTCTTATTATTGTTCTTCTGAGTGTTTCTTTTGGTCTTCCTTTTTTCCTCTTACCCTCAGGAACCCAAGTGAGTGCCTGCAATGGTATTCTGTTGTTTTGCATTCGTAGGACATGACCGATATATGACCATCATCTTTTCCTTATATAGTTGGAGACATATTTCTGCCTAGAGTCTTCTCTTATTTGTCGATTAGTCTTGAATTCTTTCCAACTGATGTTCATGAGTTTTCTAAGACATTTGTTCTCGAATGTATTCAGCTTGTTCTCCAATGATTTTGTTATTTTCTAACTCTCACAGCCGTATGTTAACACTGAGATAACATTTGAATTAAACAGACGAAGCTTGGTATGTATATTCAATGATCGTAATTTCCAAATGTTAGATAACACTAGTCAACAACCAAAATGTACCAGAAATGAAAATAGCTGATCTTAACTAATTTTGGTGTGCTGAAAACGAAAATGACATTAAAAAATGTTGATTGGCTCTAGTTTTCAAGATATATGCTACTAGTTTATTTAATTACGGTAAATTTATATATATATGACGCAACTGTTGTGGGCGATTGCATAATTTTTTCTAATGACCAATAAAAATGTTACTAGAAGTTGATGATGCAATCCTACCTATGATTACATCACCTTTGTGTATAAATACCTTATCTCTGATAAAATTTTGCCATTAGTTAGTGCATTTGTCCTTATCAAAAGTATCGTAGTTAGAAATGCCAGAAGGCGTACAGTTTGTATTTTGGCTGCAGAATAGGAGATCAAGATAAGAGCTGGGTGCCACACATATGCTGCAATACATGTGCAGCACATCTTAAACTGTGGTTGACTGGCAAAAGGCAAGCTATGCCTTTTGCAGTCCCAATGATTTGGAGAGAGCCCACTGATTATCTCAACAACTGTTACTTTTGCATGGTCCCTCCAATTGGGAAAGGCATATTAAAGAAGAAAAAATGGACTGGAATATCCAAACATCCCCTCTGCAATACTTCCGGTACCACATGGCGATGACCTACCAGTTCCCAAAGTGCCAGAATCCTTTTCAGCTGCTTCCACTGATGAAGAGGACATTGGTGGTCCTGAACCATCAACCTCAAGTGACACAGATTTTGAGCAAACTACATCCACTAACCCAAGTAGAACTGAATGATCTTGTAAGAGATCTGAATTTATCGAAGAACAAGGTGGAGCTTTTGGGTTCCAGATTGCAACAGTGGAATCTCCTGGCAGAAGATGTTACAATTTCTGTGTATAGGAACCGCCAGAAGCCGCTTATTACATTCTTTTTCAAAGAGGGTGACCTTTCTGCGTGCCACAACATTTCTGGTTTAATGGCAGCCCTCAACATCAATTACATACCGGAAGAGTGGAGGCTTTTCATTGATTCATCCAAGACAAGTCTTAAAGCTGTTTTGTTGAATAATGGTAATGTGTTACCGTCAATTCCAGTTGGTCACGCAGTTCATATGAAAGAAACTTATGAAATCATTAAGCAGCTTTTGAAGTGTATAAACTACGATCATCATCATTGGTCACTTTGCGGTGACTTAAAAGTGGTCGCTCTTTTGCTTGGACTACAGGGTGGATACACCAAGTACTGTTGCTTTCTCTGTGAGTGGGATAGCCGTGCACGAAGTGACCATTACATCAGAAGACATTGGCCAATCAGGCAGTCATTGCAGCCTGCAGTAAGAACGTTGAGAACCCAGCAGTTGTCGACACCAGCAAGATTTTGTTGCCACCCTTGCACATTAAGCTGGGTCTCATGAAAAACTTTGTCAAGGCAATGGAGAAAACAGATGAGGCTTTCAAATACCTCATCAGAAAATTTCCAAGACTGAGTGAAGCTAAAATAAGAGAGGGAGTATTTGTTGGTCCGCAAATTCGAAAACTTCTTCATGATGACGAGTTTCTTTGCGTGTTGCATGGCAAGGAAAAAGCAGCATGGCTAGCATTTAAGTCAGTGGTGGACAATTTTCTTGGAAACAACAGATCTGATAATTACAATGAAATTGTAGAAAATCTCCTTCAGAAGTATAAGAGTCTTGGCTGCAACATGTCTTTGAAAATTCATTTTCTGGATTCTCATCTGGATTTCTTTACGTCAAACTGTGGAGCGGTCAGTGATGAGCATGGTGAACGATTTCACCAGGACATTGCTGCTATGGAGACAAGGTATCAAGGCAATTGGAGCCCTTCAATGCTTGTTGATTACTGTTGGACTGTGACAAGAGACACCTCATCGATTGACTACAAGAAGCAAGCAAAGAGAGCTCGAACAGCGACTGAATAATGACGGAATGGGTTCAAATGTGCCTTTTTAAAGCATGATATGTGAACTTTAAATAATGTTTTTATTTTTTCTATCATTTTATGTTAAAATATCAATTAATTGAGTATGTAACCACAATTTTTATAATGCTAAAGTAGAAAGACTAGCTGTTTAGCCCAGAGAAGTAAACAAGCATACATTATTTGTATTACTGTAATGTAAATTCATCATTTAAAAAAAAAACCAGAGCCAATTGGTGAATTTCATTATGATATTTGAAATCAGCATGTCAAAATCAATAAGAAATGGTACATTTAATTTCTGGTACAAAAAACTTTTGAAAATTTGTTGACTAGTGTAATCTATTGAAGGCGCTAGCTGCCAAAGCAATTCTAGTATGAATTTCTCTTGTTGTGTCACCATCCTGAGTCATTTTACTGCCTAAATAATTGAAACTTTCAACTTTCTGTAGTTTTTCCCCGTTCAGGATGATATTAACTCTTTCAGTCCCAAGCAAAAAAGTGGGTTTGGCCCAAGCAAAAATGGCCACCCCAGTGCGTTTTTAAATAAATATCGCAAAACAGAAACACGTTCACTCTTAAACACGTGCGGTATTTAAAAGAATGTACTTGCAGTCGGAAATGATGTTTTGGGTGGTTTGTGGGTAGTTATAATTAGAAACAGTCTCAAACAGAGGTTCATATACTAAACGCTTTATAAAGTCGATTGGGCCAAGCGTGTCTAACCCCTGAGGATATATAAAGTCGATTGGGACTTAAAGAGTTAAAGGTCTCGTTAGAAAAGTTCATAACTTTAGTTTTAGAGGCATTTATTTGGAGACCTATTTTAACCGAAAGATGACACAAATTATTTACTGCTTCTTGGGATTGTCTGGGTGTTGAACTTAAGAATGCTAAATCATCTGCGAAATCCAGGTCCCCCAGGAATTTTCCATTTGTCCATTTTATACCTAATTGTTCATTGTGGGTATAGTTTCTCATAACCCAATCAATAGCTATTCCAAAAAGTAGTGGTGACATAATACAGCCTTGTTTCACTCCTGTTTCTACTGTAAACCATTCTGTATTCCCTTTATTTGTTCTAACACAACATCTTGCATTGTCATATAGCGCTTTGATTATATTCACATATTTTGTTGGAAAACCATAGATTGTAAGTATCTTCCACAATGATGGGCGGTGTAGACTATCAAAGGCTTTTTGAAAATCGACGAAGGTGATAATAAGTGGCGATTGCATTTCCACTGATTCTTCTATAATTGTTCTTAGTGTGAATATTTGATCAATACATGATCGTTTCGGCCTGAAACCCGCTTGTTCTTCTCTGATCTTTTTGTCAGCATGGAATTTAAGTCTTTCTAACATCATGCAACATAATAATTTTCCAGGTACTGATAATAGAGATATACCACGCCAGTTATTACAGTCTGATATATCACCTTTCTTCGGTAACTTTACAATAATACTGTCTTTCCATTGTTGTGGTGGTTGTTCTTCTCTCCATACTTCATTTATAATATCTAAAATTCTCAAGAGGTTGTTGTCATTAACTGCTTTAATCATTTCGCCTGAAATTTCGTCAACTCCAGCAGCTTTAAAATTTTTTAATCTTTTAACGGCTTGTTTGATCTCATCCAGCGTGAATTCATCGCAAGTTATTGGCAAGGTGGTTGTGGGTATTTCATTATTAAAATCAGGTGTTACTATAGGTGGTGGTCTGTTTAGCACCTCTATGAAGTGCTCAGCCCATCTATTCATTTGTTCTTTTTCTGTTGGTATTGGATTCCCTAATTTATCTTTAACAGGTGTTTCCATATCAGTAGGCTGGTGACATAGTTGTTTTGTAATTTGATAAAGGAACCTACTATTACCAGTTCTTGCAGCATTTTCAGCTTCTACGGCCAGTTCATTGATGAAATGTCTTTTATCTCTTCGAGTTTTTGTCTTCACTTCTTTATTTAACAAGTTATAAGTTAGTTTGCAAGATTCAACTGCATTATGTGTACTTGCCGCTAGTAGTTTAAGTTTTGCTGTTTTCCTTTCTTGTATTTTATCCCAAGTATCTTCTCTCATCCATTTTTTCTTTTTATGTACTAGGTATCCGGTGGTCGCTACAGCTGCTTCTGTCATTGCTGTTCTCAGTTGTTCCCATTTAGTATCGATTGTCTTGGTGGTGACATCGTTGTCAATTTTGCCTAAAGCATCGAAATAGTTGTTCATTTTGACATTATATTCCTCTTTTACATCGTTTGATTGATGGTACTTAGAAGTGCTTCATAGAAGTCATCTTTTGTGGTATCAAGAGCGTCGTTAGTTGGTGCATAGCATTGTACAGTTGAGAGCTTGAAAAATCTTGTCTGAAATCTAGCTAATATTAGCCTCTCATTAATAGGTACCCAGCTGATGAGCGATGCTGCTGCTTTCTGTGTCATTAAGATGGCTACTCCCTCTGTGTGACGATTATCATTACTACCAGAGTATATAATTTGCTTTTTTTCTTCTGAAATATATTTTATGCCCTTTCCCGTCCATCTACACTCGCTGACACCCAATATGTCCAACTTATAATTATCCATTTCTTTAATTATTTCTTCCATTTTTTCCGTCTTGATACATAGTTCTTACATTCCAGTATCCAATTTTAAAAATCTCCTTAGCCCCCAAGATATTAGAATGAGTCATGTTCACTGTCATGTTCACTGTCGAGCCTGGTTCTGTTTCGATAATCGCTTGTTTTACGATAGTGACTTGTTGATTTTCTGATCAACCCTCCTATCCAACCGACCGATTCGAGGGTTTCGAGGTCGGTTATAGGAAAATATCTACACCACTAGTACTATCCATCGAAATATACACATTCCTGATGTTTTTCTTTCGGCGTCTAAGGTGAGAAAAGAATTTCACCTCCATCTTGGAAGGGTAGAGTGCCACTAATATGAGTTATGCTTGGGGCTGGCAACCTCTTCATCTAAAACAAGTTGCTTCAGAAATCACCACTGCAAGAACACATAAAATACTTTTTTTTAAGAGATTTCCTGCAAGGGGAGCCAACTACAGTGGTGGTCCCAATGCTACTTCAGAAGCCTAAATGGAGAATGATGATGATGAGGTTGCCATTCACAACTTTATCTTAGTTGCCTCCATTATGATACATTTGGTGGGAGGCATTGACCTTATTATTTGTTCACTTAGAGACCTCTGGGAACTGCCTGAGTAATAACTAATGACTACCTGTTAAATAACTATTCTTCTTCTTCTTTGATCCTTAGCCGCCGACCGTCAAAACAGTCAGTGGCCATCACGCCTGGTGGTGTCTTGTAGGGCAACAACAAATTGATTCCACTTTGCTCAGTCGGTGGCCATCCTTCGTACAGTGCCCCAACTCTGGTTCATTCTTTGCATCTCGGCTTCCACAGTTCTCCGCCAGGTTGTTTTTGGTCGGCCTCTCTTTCGTTTTCCTTCAGGGGTCCAAAGCATAGCTGTTCTTGTGATGGCATTGGAGTCTCTTCTGAGGACATGGCCAACCCAGCTCCAGCATGTGCCAGCTATGATGGTGTGCATGTCCTCTTGCTTGCTTCGAGTAAGCAGATCTTGGTTGGTGATGGTATTCGGCCAAAAGATTCGGTGAATTTTTCTTAGGCATGTTGTGTGAAAAGATGACAATTTCGACATTTCCATCTCTGTATTTTCCATAAACTGTCCCTATGTATACTGTCAAAAGCCTTTTCAAAATCAACGAAATTAAATTAATTTTGTTGAAATAACTATTATTTAACTGTTAACATTTTCTTTATAAAAACCATGTAGAATTATACATTTATACCGGCAATTATTGTATTAATAAGAATACAAAAAGCGAGAGGAGCTTTCATTGCATTGGGAAACAAATGGAGATCGAGAGAAATTAAGTCCAATACGAAAATAAGAATCTTCAACTCAAATGTGAAGTCAGTCCTATTGTATGGCTCTGAGACATGGAGAACAACAAAGACAACAACCAAAAAGCTACAGACTTTTATAAATGGGTGCTTGCGTAGAATAGAAGGACTGAAATGGTATGACAAAGTCACAAATGTGGAACTGATGACAAGAACCAGACAAATGCCAGTGGAACAAGAGATGAGAAGAAGATGATGGCGATGGATAGGATACACATTGAGGAAACCTGTTGTTAGCATTACAAGGCAGTCCTTGTTCTGGAATCCCCAGGGATGTAGATGCAGAGGTAGACCAAAAAGCACATGGAGAAGAGAACTAGATACAGAAGTGAAAATGATAAGGAAAACATGGAAAGAACTTGAGCGGATGGCACGTGACAGGAAGACTTGGCATATGTTTGTTGAAGGCCTATGCTTCTTGAGGAGCTACAGAGTATTGATTGATTGATTTATTGTAGTTAGATTTATGGAGAAATGTCCTATTTTCATCCCTTAATGAATGTTAGTTCACCACTGTAGTTGGCCTCCCAAGATTAAGCCTGCATTAAAGTACTTAATGCGCTCTTACAGTGGTTATTTCTGTAGTAGTTTGTTTTATATGATGAAGTTAATAGAACCTTACAGTATTTGCTTCATGCATGTTGTTGGAAAGAGCAGTGTCACAATTTTACCTCTTCAGAGTATTTATATACATATTACTATTTATTTTAATTGAACTTCATTCTGTATCATGTAAATCAATGCTTTCTTTTTAATGAGTCTAGACAGAGAATGCTGGAATGGGTAGAAGCTGCACTTTTGATTTCGTTTTTGTGTGTATACTGCTTGTAAAACTATAACAAGTTGACTACATTAATTTAAAAACAATGTTAGATAATGAAACAAAAGAAAAACTATAGTAATTTCTTGATCCTGAAGGCAAAGATGGCATCAGACAAAGCTGAATCTCTGTACCTGAGCAGTCTGCATGGTCTCGGTGTTGATGTCACTGACTTGCTGGTGACACAAGCTGGAAAGCCAGCCCGGATGACTAATATCATTGCATCCAAAGACGCTGCTGAAATCCATCTCCATCACAATGATATGTCAGCCTACCAGGTGATTGCACAGCGTGTTTAATGACATCTGGGTGAAGCTGTATTTTAACATAATATGCATGCCATTACAGAAAGATGGGGAGTAATTAAGAATACAGTAAGATCGCATCTTAAGTAGTGGTTAGGTTCTGAGGACACCATGTAAAGTAAAAAAAAACAGGTATAGCCAAGCGCCCCCAAATGTTTGGATTCAGGATTAGGTTTAGGATTTTTAACCCACACCCCTTAATACCGTGTCTCAGAATTATTTTATAAGGTCTTATCGAATATAGGATTCCCCAGTATGTTAGTGATAATTAAGTGCAGAAATAGACTAAATGGTGACACGATCACATCACTTTTTACAGTGTAAAATAAACTTAGACATTTATTGTTTGAGTTTTAACACAAGTAAAGACTTGCTTTAAAAGGCAAAGTCCACATGTCTCAATTATAATGCAGCTCACTGTAACTGAAAACATTTTTACACGAATTAACTCTTTTGATACATTTTTTCAGTCTCTGTGCAGGTTTTGCACAGGATTTTTGTGTACAGGTTTTTTATCTCCAAGGTGTGGCATATATGGTGTTCTTAAATCTTAAGGGCAAACTTTATGTTATTCATCCACCTTCTTCGTGTTCAACCTTTTCATTGGAAACATTTAACTTATTTTGTATGTATTTTATTTCTACCTTGTTATTTGTTAATTTTTAAACTCTTGTCTTAGAAATTTAAAAATAAAACAATGATATTGTTACACATTTTGACAGCATCATTAATGTATGATACATTGTATCTGAAACATTTCACTTGTTTTGTATGTATTTTGTTTCTCTTTTGTTATTTTTTAGTTGTTAAATTCTTGTCTTAGAAATTCAAAAAGAAAATAATCATATTGTTACACATTTTTAAAGCAGTATTAATGTATCCGAGTGAGATTCTAGAATAAGATTGTTTGATAAATTTGTATTATATCTGGGAGGACAACATTAAACAATCTCTGAAGGACCGAGGACTAGAATGGAACCAGGCCCAGGAGGAAGACAGCTGATAGGATAGTATGGCGCTCTCTCTTCCAAACTTCTATACCTCACAGTAGAAGTGGACAGACCAAGTAAGTAGTAAGTATTATATGATAACACTGTGTTGTAATTACCTAGTTGAAAAGATACTTCAGGGACGAGTGTTCATTAAGTTATACTGCAAATATTTTACAGTAGATTTTTGTGCTGATGTAATGCTGCAAGTGGCACAACCTTAACTTAGCTATTGGGAAACAGATTAACCCAGACATATGGAGCCTATTTATAGAGTTTTTGGTAAGCTTATGGATGACATCTCATTCAGTACCCTTTAGCTCCCAGAGGAGCATAGGCCTTCAACAAACACATGCCAAGTCTTCCTGTCCTGTGCCATCCGCTCAAGTTCTTTCCATGTTTTCCTCATCATTTTCACCTCTGTATCCAGTTGTCTTCTACGTGTGTTTTTTGGTCTACCTCTGCCTCTCTTTCCCTGTGGATTCCAGAACAAAGACTGCCTTGTAATTCTATCAACAGGTTTCCTCAATGTGTGTCCTATCCATCGCCAGCGTCTTCTTCTCAACTCTTGTTTCACTGGCACTTGTCTGGTTCTTGTCATCAATTCCACATTTGTGAAGTGGTCATACCATTTCAGCAAGCACCCGTTTATCAAAGTCTGTAGCTTTTTGGTTGTTGGTTTTGTTGCTCTCCATGTCTCAGTGCCATACAATAGGACTGACTTGACAATTGAGTTGAAGATTCTTATTTTTGTGTTGGACTTGACTTCTCTTGTTCTCCATATGTTTCCCAATGCAATGAAAGCTCCTCTTGCTTGTTTTATTCTGATTTTGATATCAATCATTGTCTGTCCCTCCAACTTTGTCTATATAACTGCCAAGATATGTGGACAATTCTACATCTTTTAGTGGTGTTTCTTCAAGTTCAACCTAGTTATCATTTCTTGCATTTATTCTCATAATCTTTGTCTTTTCCCTGTGTATTTTCAGGCCCACTTGTTGTGACCTCTCATCAAGAATTTTGATTTTCTCTTGCATCTACGGTTCTGTAAGTTGTCCTTCATGAAGAACTCTGCATGTCGTGTCTTCATAGGTCTTCTTTATTAAGTTAATGATCTTAATCTTCTTCTTTGATCCTTAGCCACCTACCATCAAAGCAGTCAGTGGCCATCACAACAAATTGATTCCACTTTGCTCGGTTGGTGGCCATCCTTTGTACAATGCCCCAACTCTGGTTCATTCTTTGCATCTCAGCCTCCATATTCCTCCGCCAAGTTGTTTTTGGTCTGCCTCTCTTTCATTTTCCTTCAGGGGTCCATAGCATAGCTGTTCTTGTGATGGCATCGGGGTCTCTTCTGAGGACATGGCCAACCCAGCTCCAGCGTCTGCCAGCTATGATGGTGTGCATGTCCTCTTGCTTGCTCCGAGTAAGAAGATCTTGGTTGGTGATGGTATTCGGCCAAAAGATTCGGAGAATTTTTCTTAGGCATGTTCTGTGAAAAGAGGACAATTTCGACATTTCCTTCTCTGTAACTCTCCAGCATTCCACACCATAGAGAAGCACCGGTGTCAATACCTTGTCGAGGTGTGGCGGCTTGCGTACCCTGATTACCCCCAGAGCTATGCCAGATGGAGTTTTACTCCTGAAAGGTTCTACCAAGCTGGACAGATTTGCGTGGGCAGCGGTCGGACTAAAGCAGACACCCTGGTCCTTAAGGTTGGGGGTTTTAGCATAGCGCTGACACCCCTGTCTATGTAAAAAGAAATGAAGTTACGGAAACGACAACAAATGAAATCTGGACAAGGAAGTTAAACACCAAACCCGAGCCAACAAAAGGAATTTCCTAGACGATCTTGCAAGACAGGCAGAAGAGGCAGCACTGAGAAATGAACAAAGCACAGTAAACAAAATAACTAAAATCATCAGCGGAAAACGAGGTGCAAACAATATTACATTAGTAAGAGATAAGCAAGGAAATCTCATCGCGACAGCAGAGGGACAGGAAACAAGATGGGCAGAGCATTTCAGAGAAACTCTGAACAAGGAACCACCAGAGACACAATTGAATGTTCCTGAGGCTGAAAATGATCTAGATGTTAATACAGACATTCCACGAAAAGAAGAAATCATCACAGCAATCTAAGGGTTAAAGAATGGAAAAGCTCCTGGCCATGATAACTTAAATGCAGAGCTATTTAAGACAGAACCTGAGCTAGCAGCAGAACTATTAGAACCACCCTTGTATTTGCACAAGTCTGGAAAACAGGGACAACACCTACGGAGTGGAACAAAGGAATAATTGTCAAATTGCCCAAGAAGGGAGATCTTGTAGACTGCAATAATTGGAGAGGAATAACTCTTCTCTCAGTTCCCAGCAAAATACTAGGCAGGATAATTATACAGAGAATTTCAAAAGCAGTAGACCACAAACTGAGGAAAGAACAAGCAGGATTTAGAAAGAACAGAAGATGTGTAGATCATATATTTACCCTCAGGAACATTATAGAGCAGTGCTCAGAATGGCAAAGACAGCTGTACATTAATTTCGTTGAATGATCTTCATGGGAACTCCATAATGCCTCATCAATTTCCAGAGTGATTCTCTGTCTACACTGTCAAATGCCTTTTCATAGTTCACGAATCCGACGTACAACGGTGAATTCCATACCAGACTTCGTTCAACTATTATTCTCAATGTGGCTATCTGGTCTGTACAGATCTTTTTTGTCGAAAACCTGCTTGTTTATCTCTCAGTTGCTTGTCTATGGACTCTTTTAATCTCTCGAGGATGATTCTGTTTAATATTTTTCCTGGCACTGATAGTAACATTATTCCTTTATAGAGGATGATGTCTGATTGGTCCTTTGAATCTCAGGGTAACAGTCGCTGCTTCTATTTTAGATGCAAAGATCTTCATATTCTATGACACTAGCAAGACTCCATCTAAAATGTAAACTTACACATATATTTTGGCAACAATATAGACAAAGGTGTGTTACGGTGTTATTTTAAATGACGACGTCTGCTGGGGTTAGCAGTGCGCAAATTTGGAGGTCAATAGCATTAATAGAATATGTTGATATTTTATGGACTACTGAACGCGAAATACATGCTAAAATTATGACGTGTTCGCGTTGGGAAGGTCACGCTTAGTGACTTGGTTACGTGACCCCTTTTATGCTATCTGTTGAGCAGAGAAGTCGTGTCTTGTATTCATTCCAATGAGAGGCTTTAGTATATAGCCATAAGTATGAATTCAATATAGAACTCAGGTTCAGTTCGGATAATAGTATGAATTATGAGATTTATATGTAAACTGAATTATGGAAGGAGAATCGAATATGATTCACTTTGTAGCTGTCGAGAACTCATGCGCTCATTTCTGGCTGTCTGATTACAGCAGCGCATGTAATACAGCCATGATGTTCATCTGACATATTATTTTGACATGGACGGATACTTACTTGTATTACTTGGAATTTCTTATTATAATGAACTGTATATGAAATGTTGTATATGTGGAAAAAGCCAATACATGTGGACTCAAACTGAAGGCTTAATAACTTCATTACGTTACGGGTTTGGTTCCGCAGCTGTTCAATGTTTATATTTATCAGCACGATGAACTCTTCATAAGAAAAATCAATTATCGTAATGTGATGGGGCCGAAAAGGAGACGCCCGCCCCCTACCTGTTTCTAGACAGATTATTTTCGATGTGCGCGAAGCATTCTGGGTTGTGAAAAGTCTGAAGTAGAAGATATGTAATGAGGCCATAATAAAGCCTGAGAAATTAATTGTGGTGTATAGTTGTGAATCATATTTGATACTCGTGTGTTATATTAAATAGCTGTAGGTTTTATTTGTGTTTTCGCTATTCCTAAAGCGATAATCGCGTGTGATATTTAAGTAGCCAAGATTAATACGCCTAGCGCGCAGTAAAGTGAGTGATTAGCATAGTGCCTATAAAAAGAGATAGCGAACTACCAGCGGCCCTTCTTAAAGTATCAGTCCAGACAAGAGAGGACGAAACGAGGCGCGCTGTGTACCCACACAGAAGAACACAAAGACATGACACATTAGCATCGGGCACTGTTGGGTGTTTTGCTTTGTTTAGTTTTGTTTTGCTATGTTCGCTAGTTTATTTGTTTAATGTTTTCTTTGTCACTGAATGGGTTGTAAAAATAAATATAGCCCCTGCCTCTAGAATCAAGAGTTTTATTGTTGTTTGGGTCGGTGCGAGTGAGACAAGAGAGTGATCACACATCACAATATAATCATCATCATCATCTCGCCCACCCTATCACAATTGGCGTCGTCGACAGGATAAGGCAGACAGTGACACTGAGCAAACAGCAAGCGAACAAATATTGTAAACACCCAGCAGTGCAGTCGTGCAGCAAGATGGCTAATGCGCATATGAAGGTACTGTACGTGGAGGAGCCAGAGATAAGGTTATTTAGTGGAGAGGGGAGCCCCACTTGGCAAGAGTTTGTGGAGGATGTGGAAGCCGCGTGGAAGGTGGCGCCTTTTTGTGCAGAAGACAAGTTAGACATGATATGGAACAACGTTACACCATGGGTATCTAGAGAATTACGGATACATGGTGGAGCCAAGGCCAGCCCTGAGAAGTTACTGGAAATTGTCAAAAAAGCCTACAGCAAGCAACCACCAGTCAGTGAGATGACCAGAAATTTCCCTTGGGAATATGCTGTTTATGGTGAAAGTAAAAAGCCTGAGACACTGGTCCAGATAGCAAGTGCAGAAGGAGAAGGAGGCACTTAGAGCAGAATTATCCCTCCTAAAGTCCCAGATAGCACAGATGTCAGAGGCCAGTTCGCCAGCACAAGAGGAGGTGCAGAGAAAAAAAGCACCAAGCCAACCGCGGAAGCAGCCAAAGCACGACGAGGAGGTGCATGTTCTGGTATGTGAGAGTCAAGCTGTTGTTAACGAAAGCAGTGAGCTGACAGTACCGACCAGTGTAGCTGCACCGACAAGGCGAAAAGGAGTTTGCAAGTGGTACAGTGTCCGCAGGGGATGGGGATTCATCACGCCAGATGATGGAGGTATTGATGTATTTGTACATCAGACCAAGATCTTCAGAAAGGGATTCCGGAGTCTGGCGAGAAATGAGAGAGTGGAATTTGTCAGCAAACCATCTGTCCAGGGCATGGAAGCAATCTATGTGTGCGGCATTGGCGGTCAAGAATGCAAAGGAAGCAGGAAGCGACCCATGGCACAGAGGAAGCCCAGAAAGATAAGATGCTACAATTGTGGGGACCTGTCAGACCACATGGCAGCCAAGTGCCCCCAAGGCCCGCTTCCGAAGAGATGTTTTCGATGCAAGTCAACTGAACATTTGATAGCCGCCTGTCCCTCAAAGAGCTCTTTCCAGAGACGTGCTACCACAACCGGGTTTCCTTCCGGGTGCAAGCCAAGAGATGACCGTGACAACTGTCACCCTAAGGGCGCCGAGAAGACTGGTAGTCGGTTAGGGGAGGAAACTCGTCTTAAGCAGAGAGGAGGGAGTGCAAGTCAAGGTTCAGAGGAGGAGACACATCAAAAGCAGATAGTGGGGAATGTTGGCCACCGTCCACGCAAAACGAGTGTCAAGCACGTCAGGAGCAATCCCCCTACAGATTCGACAGCTACAAGCACTGACAGGCAGATGTCACGGGCAGACAGCGACGCGGCACCGGTGAGCGCGTCTTCAAGACCACAGCGGCTGACAGCCCGGCAACGTACAACTGGAGACATGACGACCAAGGGTGTCTCCAGCCGGGTTGTACCGAATACAGAATCTAAGCCCAAAACATCGCCGCTGAGAAATAATCAAACGCAGCACCAACGATCTAAGAGATTTCGACAGAAGTGCCTGAGGTAGTGATGTTGTCGGGACGACAACAAAATCAGGAGGGAGATATGTGATGGGGCCGAAAAGGAGACGCCCGCCCCCTACCTGTTTCTAGACAGATTATTTTCGATGTGCGCGAAGCATTCTGGGTTGTGAAAAGTCTGAAGTAGAAGATATGTAATGAGGCCATAATAAAGCCTGATAAATTAATTGTGGTGTATAGTTGTGAATCATATTTGATACTCGTGTGTTATATTAAATAGCTGTAGGTTTTATTTGTGTTTTCGCTATTCCTAAAGCGATAATCGCGTGTGATATTTAAGTAGCCAAGATTAATACGCCTAGCGCGCAGTAAAGTGAGTGATTAGCCTAGTGCCTATAAAAAGAGATAGCGAACTACCAGCGGCCCTTCTTAAAGTATCAGTCCAGACAAGAGAGGACGAAACGAGGCGCGCTGTGTACCCACACAGAAGAACACAAAGACATGACACATTAGCATCGGGCACTGTTGGGTGTTTTGCTTTGTTTAGTTTTGTTTTGCTATGTTCGCTAGTTTATTTGTTTAATGTTTTCTTTGTCACTGAATGGGTTGTAAAAATAAATATAGCCCCTGCCTCTAGAATCAAGAGTTTTATTGTTGTTCGGGTCGGTGCGAGTGTAAGCAGGAGAGTGATCACACATCACAATATCATCATCATCTCGCCCACCCTACCACAGTAAATTATGCACAATCAGAATTCGAAGGGACTTCTTAGATTGTCAGAGCTAACCAATAAAATAACTAACATTGAACAAGTCAAGAGACTGATTGTAATATTCAAACAATAATGATAACCGAAGGAATCACCTGTTTCAAGGTGGTGGAACAGACAATAATATCAACAACAAATAACGTAATTAACTAAAAAGACAAGGAGGAGTTTTAATTGCATTGGGAAGTATGTTTAAGTAAAAAGTTCAACAACAACAAAAAAAGGAAAAATAAAGAGTATTTTCAACTCAGTTGTCAAGGCAGTAAATGGTGCCACATAGTCACCACTGTGGAACAGATGGAAACAACCAGACAAAAACAAATGACAATGGGTAAAGATAAAGCATTGGCTTTGAACACTCTAAAGAAACCAGTTGATAGCATTACAAGGCAGATCTTATTCTGGAATTACCAAGGAAAGAGAAATGGAGGGCGACTACAAAATATATTGAGAAGGAAACTGGAGAAAGACTTGAAAGGGTTTTTAAAGAGGCATGGAAAGATCTTGAGTTGATGGCACAAGACAGGAAGACTAGGCATGGATTCGCTGATAGCCTGTGCTCTCTGAGCAGCTGCAGGGTGATGATGATGATGAGGATGTGGAGTATACATATATTACAACCTGGGCAATAAACAAATAGTTCCCGGGAGACATGGAGAGTGTACAGGAAATAATACTCAACATGAAAAAAGTACAACAAATTCAAGAAGACGTCCAGAGGCGGATCTACTATGAAGCTTGAGTTTCAGGGCTCACAAGTCCAGTTTTCTCTATAATACGTTTTTCGACCTTATCCGAGAAGGCTAGGCATCTGATCTTACTACCTAGGAGACCAGTGGGGAGTATGACATTATTAGGACCCTTAGTTCTGGAAAAAAATTTCCATAAATTATATTCCCTCAACTGGGAATCGAACTCGAGGCAGACGCCATACCTCTTAGCCACTCCGACCCCTAAAGAGACAGATAATCACTGAAATACCAAATTCAAAGATACAAGGAACAAGCAAAAGAAAAATAACTAAGTGAAATTATGGACGACCTTCTTCCAACTATAATCGACAAAACCCTAAATTAGCTGGAGCTAAGGAAGGCAACAAATTGTCCTCTTTTCACACAACATGCCTAAGAAAAATTCTCCGAATCTTTTGGCCGAATACCATCACCAACCAAGATCTGCTTACTCGGAGCAAACAAGAGGACATGCACACCATCATAGCTGGCAGACGCTGGAGCTGGGTTGGCCATGTCCTCAGAAGAGACCCCGATCACGGCTGTTTGCGAGCGATCTTTTAGTTATTTCCCCTTTTTCCCCGACCGCGCTATTTATAGCCCACTTGACAGAGGTCACGTGGTCAGCTTCCTAATGGGAAAAACATGTGGCGGTGTTTACTTTTGATAGGGCTTAATTAATGCTTTTAGGCTACTTTTTTATTATAAATACCGGCTTTAATTTTGCGTAAAGCTAGACTAGAAATGTTAGAGTAAATTTTAGAACAAGAACAAACATTTTATCACAATTAGAACAGAAGATATAATAGTCTGAAATAGTGTAAAATTTACGTTTTTTTTTTTTACATTTTGTTATGGTTTGTTTCTAATTCAATTTACACTAAAACGGTCACAATCAACATGCATAACAAATTACAGAAATCAAAAGTAGAAAACCTGCAGAAAATGGATATCAAAGATTTGTTTTGGTTTCATGCGTCAAACATTAATTATTGAAAGTTTAAATTGCAAGTCCACATTTATTACCTTAAAATAACACACCCAATTGTCCCCAAAACATGTTTGAATTGCTTTTATGCTACTTTATTATTATAAATACCGGCTTTAATTTTGCGTAAAGCTAGACTAGAAATGTTAGAGTAAATTTTAGAACAAGAACAAACATTTTATCACAATTAGAACAGAAGATATAATAGTCTGAAATAGTGTAAAATTTACGGTTTTTTTTTACATTTTGTTATGGTTTGTTTCTAATTCAATTTACACTAAAACGGTCACAATCAACATGCATAACAAATTACAGAAATCAAAAGTAGAAAACCTGCAGAAAATGGATATCAAAGTTTTGTTTTGGTTTCATGCGTCAAACATTAATTATTGAAAGTTTAAATTGCATGTCCACATTTATAACCTTAAAATAACACACCCAATTGTCCCCAGAACATGAGAGCTAACAATTATCTCAATCATACATCATGAGTTCTGATCCAGTCTGCGCAATGTTTTTCTAATATGTGCTGTTTATGAATTGTCTTACTAGGGAATAGCTTTCTGAACAAAGACATATAAGTCTCTATCGATGCTGTTATTGATTCTTTACTAATTGGTTTACTGTGTGATATTTTGTTGTGTACTTTCTCAAATGCTTCTTTCAGTGAGTTGAATTGTTCTTGGGCAATAAAAGCTATGTTAGTTATATCTTGTTTGTCTGTAATTTTCAGTGTTTGTGTAATGATTGCTCTTGTAAGATCTTTATAAACTTTTTGTGTGAGATATCTGTGGCAGTGATTCCCTATAAATGCTCTGCTATTATAAGCCTGTTGTATGATTTTGTGTTTGGCTAGTACCTTGTCCATGTGTGAGCAAACTGGACCAGACCTAGTACACAGATCTTGAAACTGAAGTTTGGCCAGCGCATCTTGTGCATTTTCAAGTCTAACTTTAAAATTATGTCTCCTCCTTATCCTCACAAAGTTCAATACCTACCTGAAAAATTCAATTTTAGCTCCTAATTCTTCTGCCTATTTCCAGTTTCTACTAAATCTCTTCAAGTTCTTAAAAGTACTAATGTTTGCATGTATCTCTTGCGAATTCTCAAATATCTTTGCGTCTATTGTATCAGCTACCTGTTCTAGAAGTCTGTGGTGTTTCAAAACAATGCCTAATAACATATGAAGGTAAGGAGGAGCTACATTTTCAATTTCAATCTCTAACATTGGTTTGTGTAAACAATTATGGTAATATGCCACTTGCCTTTTATTCCCTTTCCCATATTTCATATATCTATTGTAATCTCTTATCAACATGGCCAAACTTCTTGGTTTGCAAGTTGTATGCTCTCTGGATGTCTTTGATGAAAATGTTTGGTTTGTCTGGAGCTCAAGGAATATACCCATGTCTGTGGTGTCTCCAGCAAAACAAGGAAATAATCCCCGAATAAGAAAACAACAACTTGTTTACCATCCCACTCTAAATATTTTAGTGACTCTATCTGAGCTTTCATGCCATTCATAAATATTTCTAAATTATCATATGTATCTCTGACTCTAGCCATTGATAAAAGGATGGTATTAGATTTAGAATTTGGTTTTTCTAAATTTACTACCTGCATTGTAACTTTGAATGAAAGAAGATATACAAACAGTTACTTAGAATTCGCTGGCAGCCGTCGTGTGCACAGGATTGTCTACCAAAGAACACCAATGGAACAGTCCTTATCTCACACACAATTAAAAAAAAAATTCATATTATAAATAGAAGATTAACAAGACTTGAAAGATAGATCAAATTATGTGGAAGTAATCTATCTATAGCTTTACATGTTTTCTGACGCTTATATACGTAGCTAAATATCATTATAAATGAATGAAAATGCAAAAACAGATGGTGCTTTACAAAAAGTTATTTTTTTACTACCTTATTTAAGATTTGTGGGTATCAGGAATGCGTTTAAAGGGATTTAAATGCTATAAAATCTGGTGACAATATGCTTGTTCTTGTAATGCCACACTCACAAAACTGACTACCACACATTCTCAAGATATGAAACCAAAAAAAAAAGTATGTGGAAATAATCTTTAGCTTCCCTTCGAGAAGTCTTTATAATTATAAACTCAAACGAATGGGCCGATTTTTAGATATTAAATTAATAAAAAGATTACTTATTTTATGAATTTCCTTAAATGATGACGCTGTTTTCAAAAGTCTGTAACTCCGTCAAAACTAATGTCAAACAAATAAAAATGCAATAAAAAATAGAACACAGAACAAAGTTATAGTACACAAAAGAATTTTAGCGCTGTGTTTATCCAGAACGAGTGTGTAATGATTTATATTTTACTGATTTTACTCACACATCAGCTGATTTTCCCCGCCAAAAACTTAAATAGTCTTTTACGGTGCACACAAAATTTTATACCCGGTGTCAGAATTCCGGTCACCGAAACTAAAAGAGCGCTCTGGTATAGGGCACAAATTAAACAGCCGTGCGATGCCATCACAAGAAAAGCTATGCTATGGACCCCTGAAGGAAAACGAAAGAGAGGCCGACCAAAAACAACTTGGCGGAGGACTGTGGAGGCTGAGATGCAAAGAATGAACCAGAGTTGGGGCACTGTACGAAGGATGGCCGCCGACCGAGCAAAGTGGAATCAATTTGTTGTTGCCCTACAAGACGCCACCAGGCGTAATGGCCACTGACTGCTTTGACGGTCGGCGGCTAAGGATCAAAGAAGAAGAAGGAAGGCAACACAATTATTAGACACCATAGATAAACACAAACAGAACAAACCAAAAAACACACTGATTTACATTTCAGCTAGTAGTCCGGAAAAACTCTACGGAGATGCAAATAGCCTCAGGCTGACTACTGCTTTCTTTGAACATATTCAAGTTGACGTCTGAGAGTGTAAGAAGAAGATCCAACAAGACAGCCTGTTGGTAATGTAGAATGGATCATGCAACAATGTTTGTAATAGTCCTTGTTCGAAGTGAGAACTTTTTTCTCCTGTGTGCTAAAAGAAAGTGTGAAATTAGCCATCTTCCTTGATTAGTTCTTTGCGAGTCTTTGACATTTGCAGTGTTTCATCTTTCAGTTATCTTTGCAATATTATAGATTGAAAATCTAGACAGATACCTGTTCTGACAGTTCTCAACTCCATTGAAAAGTAAACTGATCAGTATTCCATTTCCCTGTGTAGCAGACTGAGAAGAAATCAGAAGTTTTGTTGACAAGTTGCACACCAAGATACAGTGGCTTAACTTCAGCCCTGGCGGCACATCCTGGGTGCCCCAGTACACCCCCCCCCCCCCCCCCCACCCTCCAGAAAGTGTATGACAGAGACAACTTATCTCGTCCTGTACAAAATTGTTAGTCTGTATGGTTGAAATGAAGGACGGCTATTTGGAATGCATCAAAGAACACGTCTCAAAATCTTCATTTCAACTCACATAGAGATAGTTGATAAAAGAACAGCCATCCTATCATCATCATTTCCCTTTTCACTCCGTACGGAGCATGGAACCACTACTACAGCTGGTCCCTTTGCAGGAAGCCTGTACTAAAGCCTGCATGTGAACATGTAACAGTGGTTTCTGTAGCTATTGATTTTACACTAGTATAAAAGCCCGTCATAAGACGGGAATTAAATTCAAAAGCACCAATACCTAACGGCAATTTTACTTATTTAAAAGTATTTTAAAAAAACACCACTGTGCATCACCACAGTACATGAACTACGTAGCAGGAGCGAGGATCCAAATGTGTGTATACGGGATCACACATTCCATAAATATATTTTTGTGCGCACCGTCATTTGCGCACTTTTCTTTGTCGAGTGTTACTATTTTCGGGAGAGTACATATAAGGGAAACTGGTAGAAGAAGAAGAAGAAGAATATAATGAAGGTCTAACTTTCAACCAAAGTTGCATCCCTTAGAGTTATGTACAGACAGAAAAAGGGAGACAAAAGTCCCGGTTTGAACGTCCTAGTATATATATATAGGATGGCGTTGCCAACTCCATGCAAATCTCATGTTAGTCGCCTCTAACGACACGCATGAGGGAACATTAGGCCTGAGCTTTTTTATCTCCTCAGAGACTAGCAGGAAGTACACGGGGTGTAGTACACCTCAGTAAGACACTTATAATGTATGTAGTTTCGGTCTTCATTCCCCAACTCAAAGTTCAATTAAGAGCTTGAGGAAAATGTGCTGCTAAAAGTTTGTGAAGTCAATAGTCTGGGTTATAAAACAGTTCTACAACTCCAAGCAGATAGGTCTTGAAAGTAAAAGAAATGAAAATGTTTATGGCGACGCATACAATCTGCAGCATTACTAATGCAAGCTGGTTCACATCTCATAAACAGCATTGCATAGTTCTTTAATATGGACACCTTCACACTTGGGAATAGAAGGAAATGAGGTGGCCGAATAGAAACTATACTTGAACAAACATTACGAAAATCAGCTGATATCATTACAATACAGTCCCTGTTCGGAAATTCCCAGAGTACACAACATCCCAACCCTCCCCTTTAAAAAAAAACAAACAAACAAACAAACATTGAAAAGAGAACTGGAGACAGAGATGAACAGGGTAGAAGCGTTATGGAAAAAACCTTGAACTAATGGTACAGGAAAGGAGAGCTTGGCTTTTCTTTTTCCTTGAGGACCCTGTGATTCACATGGAAACTGGAAGGTATTAATGGTAATGATGATGGATGATGATACTTCACTCTAACTTCCGCGTGGGGCGCTTAAGCGCTTATCATATATTTTATCGATAAGTGTCTAATGAAGTATGAAGCAGAAGTTAATTTCATGTAAAATCAGCACCCCAGGCTTTTTGTCAATTTGATGTTACATTTTTTGACTGCAAGCTATAAACTCCTTGAAAAATTATTTGTGGCTTTTTAGTGCATTAAAAGCCTGTGTATAAAAAATTTTTTTTAATGTTCTTATTTTTAGTGTTATTATTCTTTTTTTTTTTTAACATTTAAGTCAAATGTAATCGATCCGCGAATGACATTATCAGTTTGCGATAAACGAGTCCAGAGCACAGGAAGCGGATTTCATTATTCAGTATATTACACGGAAAGTTAATATTGTTTTTTTTTCATTAAAAAAAAAAATTGATAAGAGTTGTAAATTACATTTTTTTTTAATGTAGTTGCGTGTATGTCCGTGCACGCGCGTGCGATAGTGTGTGTGTGTGGAGGAGGAGGGAGGAGAAGTTTCAATATTTATCACAAGAAAGACAATCTTGTTGGAAAGAATACACCTAGATTATTTGCCGTTATCGCCAATTTCACTGATGAAACAATACAAACAAACAAAATTAATATTCATTTTAATGTTATTCATTTTATTATTTTTACGACTGAGTATTGTATTGTCATCGGGAATATACAACAATGCCTAGTTTCAGAGCTATTGCTCATCTGGAAGTGATCGAAAAATCGATTGCAAGATTTGAAGGTGACATACGTTGCATGTTAAAGAAAAGCCTGTAATAATAAAAAAAAAAACACCACATAGCCGGCAGGTCCTTCTTGGCTTAATCCTCTAATTCTAAAGGTACCGGGTTCGCTCCCAGCACATGGAATGTACTTGATGGACATTTGTTTCAGATCCAGTGGTTCCTAATGATGTCCCCCCCCCCCCCCCCCGCCTCTGATCTCCTGGGTAGTGAGATAGAATACTTAGCCTTCTCGGATAAGGGCGAAAAAATAGGATGTCCCGTGGGCAAATTGCGCACGTTAAAAATTGTTGTTGGAAATCATAAAGAGTAGGCCATACGGTAGTTGCCCCGGCAAAATGTAAAAATTGGGAAACCTACCCACCACAAAACTATTTATAGAATGTGTGATTCCTGTATATACACAGTGAGATCTTCGCCGGTGCTACGGAGTTCGTACACTGTGCGGAGATCCTCCTTGTGTGATCTAAGGGAGGAGATCAGAGCACTGACGGAGTTGTCCGTGTGCAATGAAGATGCTCCTTAAAACCAAACCTACGGATCCCAAAAGTGTAATTTATTATTATTTTACATAGCTCTTCCTTGTTTTCTTTGATGTTTTCGTTCGTTTGTCCCCTCGCAGTTTTCTTTGCTTTTTGTCCTAGTAACGCGTATTACCTATTTAGGTTAACCCCGCTCCTTGAAGAAGACACCAGCCAGGTGGTAGATGCAAGCAATCCCGCCCATTACCTGGTTAAGAAACCATACGACATGGGTTACACGCTTTCAGGTTCACATTGTTTTATTACGTCGACTCAACACATCATTCAAAAGTTCTATTTTTAGGTGGGCACAGACAAGGCGTATTGTGACTGAACTAAAGGAGGCATACATTTATGTGTGTGCGCGCTCGCGTGTTATATATTATTTTAACTTACAACCTAGCTGTTAAAGAGAAAGAAGAGAGAAATGATTAGTTAGCTGAAAAATGCATAGCTTAGCCAACGTCTAAACCAGTGATTTTCAACCTTTTTCAGATCACGGTACACTGAACAAGGTGCTCAAATTGTCAAGGCACATCATACGTTTTTTAAGGAGATATTGTATCATTGAAAAAAAAAAAAAAAACGAGTATTACCATTGTGCATAAGTGTTCAATAGCTAAAATTCTAATCATTATGTTATTTTTAAAAATAATATTGATCTAGATTTCAATTGATTTAAAAAAATGTATAATCATATTTGTTATAATTTCTTCTTCTTGTTCGTACACTCTCAGACGTCTACTTGAATGTTTTCAAAAAAAAAGCTGTACTCAGTTTGTGGCTTTTTGAATCTCCGTAGAGCTTTTCCACGAATGGTACTGGTGTCGGCCATATGCGCTTTCTCTGTTCCGCATATGTTGGGCAACTTTGAAGCAGATGTTCAGCAGCCATTTAATCAGTGCCACAGATACACTGATCGGTAGTTCATATCTTTAGCTTGTTGAATAGATGGTATCTCAATCTGCTGTGGCCAGTGCGGAGTCTGAAGATTACCACTTGTTCTCTTCTGTTGAGCTGATAGTAACCATCATTCTGTGTGTGACCTGGATGTTCTACATTCCATTTGTTTCTGTATCTGATTCTGATAAAACTCTTTGCCTCCTCGACAGTTATGCTTGCATCAGGCTGAGGTAGATTTCCACCTTCCTTTGCCAATCTGTCAGCCTCTTCATTGCCGGTGATGTTACAATGAGATGGGATTCATTGGATCACAACACTTTTGAATCGTTGACATAGTTTATGGAGCACTATTCTGAGGTCATCCAGGTCTGTATTATTTTGGCTTTTCAACATTGTAAATAATGTGCATCGGGAAAGAAAGCAACTTGTCTCTCTGTGTTTTCCTCTGTCGTTATATCATCTGCAGCAGTTTTTAAGGCCTCTGCCTCTGCTCTGAAGTTACTTGAGAACTGCCTTTTGTCACTGACAGCTTTTTTGTGTGCTCCAGTGCTTAAGGTCAGAAAGACACTTCCACCTCCATTTTCTGTTGCATTTGTTGCGGATCCATTTGTGTATGCATGGGTCCAGATATTGTTTGGGTAATGTTTCTCTATGTATTCTGTCGCTATGGATTTTCTCTCTGTTGCAGTCTGGCTTTTCTTTCTTTCAATTCCAGGAATGTTTTCTATCATTTCAGGGAAACGATGTTGTTTCAAACTGGAAGCTTGTGTGCAGTGTAGACGGGTTTAACAGTTGATATTGCATTTATGGAAACTGTTGTTTGGTTGATTCTACAAAGTTGCTTCGTTTGAGTCTTTGCAATTATTGAATTATTTCATTTATTGAAAGGAGATTATCATTGAAAAGATGTCACTGATTTAAAAAAATGATATGAAGTACTGCATTGGCCTAAAAAAAGTGTCCCCTTCCTCTTCTCTCTAAGGCACACCCTCTCTATTTCTCACTGAAATAATGAAAAATCAGGTTTGAAATTAAATAGTTTGTTCTGTGCTGAAAAATTGTAATGCTACATTAAAGTGGTTAACCATTTTGATCGTCTCATCCAGTACTTTTGGAGCTCTGATACTACTAATTTTGAAATGAGGGCCTCTCTGCGCAGGAAACAGTGTGTAAAAACAATGCCAGGATTTTTCTGCATGGCCAGTGCGACTAATCATTTCAGGTTTCCAGACATAGTTGGAGCACCGTCCGTGCAGATGATGATGCATAATTTCTATGTTGAATTGTGAGAACTGCCGACAACATTAAACAATATGTTGTTCTTTTGTTGTTTCTGGAAGTAGTTTGCAAAATAAAAATTGTTCAGTGATGTCTCTGTAACAAACAAACCTACCAAATGCCAGGAGTTGAGTTTTTCTAGTGATGTCAGTTGACTCGTCCAATGGATGGCAACAAATTGGCTTATTTAATGTTAGCTATCACTTGTGACTTAACGTCTTGAGACAGTTCATCTTGTTGTTTAACTGGGGCTGCTGAGCTTTTGCAGCCAATACCAAGTTCAAGACTACTTGGTATTATCTACACTGTAGATCTAGGCTTTTCCTGTGGCTTTTCTGCCATTCCGAAACGTGCTGAGTTCAAGTCATGAGCTCCAGTTTTTTCCAGCTTGGCTTGCATTTAAAGGATCGCCACATCTGGTCCCAAGTTAGGAGTAAGAAGCGCGTGGCATACTGTGCATTCTCCGCCATCCAAGCGGGCTCTCCAACTAGGCAGAGCAAAAATACTTTACCCTGGTTCTGGGCTCTCCCAAGTAATCGTCACGTCCTGCACAGAGCCACTTCTTAGCTCCCCCTTGCCTATCACTGAGTCCATAGTGAGATCCTCCTGCTGCATGTAGTCAACCAGATCAAAGCCAAAGAATCACGTCGGGCTCAAGTGACTTTTCCCAGCTTAATGTGCAATGCTGTGTTCTCAGCAAGTTTCACCACAGGGGGAATCCATTGAAGTGTGTGGATGATTTCAAGAGCCATTGAGGGTGTAATTAGTGCCCTCGATTTCTATATAGAGTGACGCCAACTAAAATTTGGCCGCCATTTTCGGCCGTACCCGTATTGCAGGAAAATGGACCCAATCGCGAGTTTCAGACACAATTTGCATTTTCGTTTAGGTTAGCTAATAATTTGAAATAAAATTAGATGCAAATACAGTAGCACATATTTGTACTATTATTTGTATTTCAACTAACAAAACAAAAAGAAGAAAACTAGTTTACTTACCGGTTTATTGAAAAGAATCAGTAGCGTGGATTTTTAACACATACTCCGTTGAATTTTATATTCCGTTAGAATTCCACTATTTAGCAACAAATATTCCGTTAGAGTTGCAACACTTAGCAAAACATACTCCCTTCGAATTGAACTATTTACCTAGTTTGACATGTGGAAACTGGTGAATGACTGTTGTAGACACTGACAGTTTTACTAGATCCAGATAATCACATCAGTTTATGTTTACATTAAAAATGCGACTATGTACAGATAGTTTTAACAAAATCTAATTACATATTTTGGACCGGAGATTTTATTATAGTTTTATTATATAATTACTGTATATAATTTTATTATTATATGTATATATATATGTATGTATGTATGTATGTATGTATGTATGTATGTATGTATGTATGTATGTATGTGTGTGTGTATGTATGTATGTGGTAACGGCCCTCATTAACGCCGTATGAATTTGTGTAAATTTACTTTATGTAAATTCTAGTGATTCTCCTATATGGCATGTTGTATTTTATTATATCATGTCAATACATATCAATGTATTTTCTGGAGAATAAAGATTCTAATATGTATGTATGTATATATGTATATATGTATATATGTGTATATATATATATATACACATATATATATATATATATATATATATATATATTATATATATATATATATATATATATATATATATACATATAAATATATATATATATAGATATATATATATATAATATAATATAGAAGAGGTGTTAAGAATAAACAGACCTAGGGAACTGCATAATATAGTCAAAAAATATTTATCACGAACAAATGTTAATATTAGTGTCTGGAAATGTGAAGGTCTGATGCTGTTCTTACAATGCATATGACTTTTAACAGATGAAAGTCAATTAAATATCTGTTAAAGTCAGTTATATAACTGGAACCACCAGGCCTTGATTTTGTTTGTTTTTTTTGTTTTATTTATTTAACGTATTATCATAATTGTGATTGTCCCTATTTACAATGATTTGACAAATGTGATGCCACTTTCTCATTGGCAGTTGTTCATATCATTTGGAATTGAAAACTATATATCCTAATTATAACCCATCAGAGGTTGAACGGGATATTTTTCTTCATTAATTTAAAAAAAAAAAAAATCTTACTCGACGCTTATTAACCTTCTAGCCCTTGTATTGTCCGGCCGAAAATGGCGTCTACGTCGTTCAGCCTCGTTTTCGATTCTGACATAGTTGACGTCACTCTATATGAATCGAGGGCACTAGGTGTAATTAGCCTCACAGACAGAGGTTCACTTCCACATATGTATATTGTAACATTGTGCATAGCTGATGGTTTTATAAGTATGATTTCAGATATGCACATGTCATGTTGTCGCGAGAGACGAATGAGTTTGTATTTCGTTTCTATACCCATTGTGTGCATACCAGACCGTCGTGGGAAACCCACTAATTTTACAAGAAATGTTTACAGAACACTGAGACAGCACGCAACAACATTCACCTGAAATGTTTTCACAACACGCGGACATTGCACCAACAGACTATCGGAATAATTGATACTAAGTGGCGGATATGTTTACACAGGGCCAGTGTTAACCAAGTATTGTTGTGACTAAGGGAGACTTAAAGTCTGCACAAGGACAACATGAAAGCAGTATGAATACGAAATTATAACGAGAAGAACAACACTGTACGTGCCCCAAAGGACGCACACAGACAGTTGTCTGGGAGAGGAACAACAAGGAAACGATAATAGAAAAATATTACAGGAAATGTACCCAGGAATGAGGACTGAATGTCTGACGAAAGGAAAACAAACGAATTTTCACATGACCCAAGAAGCGACCGGAAAAATAGCCCTAGGCGATTCAGACAGTATATACTGAACGAAATCTATCGTTCGGGCAATGGTATGAAAAATCATTCCGCCCGCATATACTGGTTCCATATTTCACGAGGAAGATTCAGGCCAAGTGTCAGTGAAATTCATGATATGGACATCAAGGTTAGTGTAATATAGATTTGTACCTTATATCATTATATCTTAACCTCAGTCAGATTATATATACATATTTCCCATATATATAAATAAATATAACACTGTAAATACCAGTCACGTTTATTATAATATTATATCGCATACTCATAAGTACAGATTGCAATAAACACCATGCAAAGAATTATTATACTTATAAGATCGCACAGTTTCATTAATTATAATGAAGTAAATACAAGACACGTTTAGTTTGTCTCTTACATTACCTGTTAACCGTACAGTAAACACCGCACAGTCATTCATTATAAGGATAAGATTTCACAGACACAAACACACCGCATGCGGAGCATAGGTTACGGGGTATTTATACGGGATTATCCTTTTATCCATCGCAGTGGTAGAGACCGGGGACCTTTGAGATACCTCAGCCTTTGTCTACTACGTTGCGGGCGTTAATTACGGGACAAGCTAAAAAGTAGGGCCGACCAGAGATACTGCGACGACACGCATCTCACATGTAATTAACGGCACCCACTTTACCCATTCTCCACGGGGGTTTTTGAGAAAGGAATTCGCCAGACGGTGAAGGGTCTTTCCATCATCCGCAGCCACCCACGCAGAACAGGGTGCAGACAATACCAAGGCAGGATTGTTGCATTACTAAAGAGCTGTCCACGTTACTTTAATTATCGGAAGGGGCAAGAGCCGACGGACGAATTTGTAAACCAGCGCCTACGCAAATTATTGAGATACAAAATTACTTGTAGTAATGGACAGATTCTCCCAGTGAAATATATGCGCCAACAAATACCAAGATATAACCTGCTTCCACCATCATCACCACCCGAGACCAATATCTTCACCACACAGGGACATCTGCATATCAGCGGAAGTCTCCACCGCATAACATTGTTTAAACAACAACATAGGAACACGCCAGCTCAGACACGCGGCGCAATGTCAACACTCGCTTTGTGAGCGACAAAAGGAACAGGCCATCGACACCTGACGAAATCCAGTGGACCGTCCAGTGTTATTGAATGCAGACTAAGACTTGCCCGTGTATACAAATTCCCAGAGTTTTATTGACAGTCATTCCGAGCCCCGAATCAAGATATCCTTTTTTTGTTGGGGTTAAGATTAGGTTAATTCATCATCATCATCACATCGTGTAGACTTAAGTTTAGTGAGTGTATTTTTTGCCTAACTATTATCTTCTTTTCCAGGCATAGTTAAGTTAGTTCTTATTACATTTGTATTGTTGTAACTGAATGTTGTTATATTTCAGTATTTTAATAAACGTTGTAGTTGTGGTTACATTACCCACACACGTTATTACATATATAGAGAAGGAACGAAAGTGTGCGAAAGAGACATACTGTTCTTCTTCTCTTTCTCTTCTGTTCACTCAGTGTAATAGGGGAGTGGGGGCTCGTTAGTATTATAATATAGAGAGGGAGATAGAGTGGTAGGAGGTATATGTCACGAGATCCAGAATCACTGGGGCTATATGCTGGGAACTCATCCCAAAGTCTTATATTCACCTTCTCCACTCCTGCTGCTCATCTTCAACCGTGTGCCAGGCGAATCTGAGCCATTGACAAAGCCGGCACCTCACAGATAACTCTCTTTGGTTACCCTCACAGGGGTAACGTTGTGACATAATTGTGGGCTGCAGTCCGGAATATACCTTGGGACTTGCCCTAGACTAAAACATTAAATAATTATTTTTTGCAAATTTTGTATAAACCTATTCACTGTCTTCTATACTGTTCCTTATTCTACTTAGGTAGAGGGAAAGAACACAGAATAGAGTATTAGATAACTAGATATTCATATTAGATATTAAGATTAGATTAGATTAGATATTCATAGTATATTAAGTAAGACATTGACATATGTTAGAAGATTACACCGTATTAATTTATATGCACTTTATTACTGCATCTAGTTACCTCTATTGAGTTGTTGTCATCATTATAAATTTACCTGGATTTTTGGTACATGTATAGTACCACGTGGGTCTTTTAACAAAAGGCATTGGGGAAGTCGAACGCATCGAAACGAGCGAACCGACGTTGTATAGTTCTTTTGTTCACAAGTGAACAATAGCGCTAAGCCACTGAGACGATACATTTTGGCAGTGTTTTCTTGGTAGGCAGACTGTTTAGGGTCAGACTTTTTATGGTCAGGACTTTTTAAATATTGTCATTTATCTGCACGGGTGTAAAGGTTATAGTGAAGTATACGGGAAAATTTGTTGTGGTTTCCCCCAGTGGTCAAGGGCACGATTGTTATTGTCGCTCTAAATTTTTTTGTTTCTCTCACATACTTTTGAGTAGCAATAGGCAGATTGAAATCTAGCTGGGTAACTTATAATTTTTTTCAGGTAGCAGTTAGAATTCAGACTTGGTGCTAGTCTGAGTTCGGGGTTTTGCGACAGCATATTTCCTAGTAGGTAACAGGTAGTTCCTTCCTTTTGCTTCTTTCTGTCATTTTCGGTAA
The DNA here is from genome assembly GCA_024509875.1 of Oreohelix idahoensis. Classification (NCBI taxonomy): domain Eukaryota; kingdom Metazoa; phylum Mollusca; class Gastropoda; order Stylommatophora; family Oreohelicidae; genus Oreohelix; species Oreohelix idahoensis. The sequence continues at coordinate 91,128 of JAMPIV010016857.1, forward strand.
TTTGTGAGTTACAGCAGTTCACAAGTAAGATGGCGGAATTGGTCCAGTTACGAGCTGCTTGGCGTGAGGCAGTCGAAAAGATGGGAATAGATAAGGCCGAGACCAAGGCATACTTGGAGGCAGAGGAACAGGAGCAGGCAGCAGAGAGACAACATGAACTTGCCATGCGTTCTCTGGAACTGAAAACTGGAGCCTCGGAGGACATTTTAAAGAAATGGGAGATAGAGCGACAAGAAAGCGCCAAGAAACGGGAGATGCGTCGACTATCAGACGCGGTGGAGCAACTAGCCAGGGTAAAAGAGCGACAAGAAGAAGACGATGAATCTAACCACTCTATTTCTCAAGTTATGCTGCCCATATTGGACCACCCCTCTGAAAATCTGGCGCCCGTAGAAAACTTGTCGGCTCCAACTGCGCCCCAGCTTCATGAAATGGACTTCCCGTTGGAAATGGACCTGAAGCCCAAACAAGGGAGGGGGTTAAGTAAGGAAAGCAGCCCTTACAACGCTGGGAAGAGTACGAAGCGATCCCAAGCGTGGAAACTAGCAATAGAAGTAGAGCAAACAAGATTGAAATTAGCAGCGGAGAAAGAGGAGAGAAAGACAGAGAGGGAGGCTAAATATAGGAGAATCAAGGCAAAATCCTTCATTCATCCGCACACGTTTGCGGATGAACAGGCCCCTAGGGGCGCCTTTGAACCACAACTGCAGGGTTCACCCGGCCCGCTTTCCTTGGGCGTGATGGATTCAGTGGATTCCAGACACCTCTGCAGAGATAATGGAAAGTTATTAGAAGGCACAGAAGAACCTATTCTAATTGCAAGCGGTACCTTCGATGGATCTTGCAAGGGGACTTCGAATAAAACAATTTCACCTGGCATCACAGGGAAGAAGAAAACAGGCACTTGTCTCCTGACATCAGGAGAACAATTATTACCTTACTCCACCGGCCCTTCTACGTGGAAAGAAGCGACCGGACAGGAACGGGCATTCGCTATTATCCACGGAAATAGACAGTTGCCCACATCGCCTAAGTCTGCCTTTACCCAGGACGAGGAAAAGTCAGATCCTACCACTTTTAAAACTTACGGAGAGAAATGTGTGCCTTTAGAAGGTATAACAACACATACGATTATCGGGACAGGGTGGACGACGGACACGGAGACACCCCTCGACTCTCTTCAAAAGGAGGTAGAAGAGGATCACGAGGAGAACAGTGTGGTAGAGCCGGCGGGGATACAGCAGCTTAACACCCACGGGACTCCGATTCTATATGTAGGCGAGACAAAAACTAAGCGGATAGACAGAAGGAAAGACACCAGGCGACACAAAAGGAAACAGCTTGGTGTACGCGCTTTATGCAAGGCACAGCGCCGACGCGCGAAAGTTACAACACACTGTACCAGATATAAATGGACAGATGGGTTGCACCGTATCTTGAATTATGACCATTCCACGGGCAAGATACACAAGATACGTAATAAGGACAAACAAGGGCCAACTTTGATCCGTCGTCGGATTCAAAGATTGGTTAGCAGAAGAAAGAAGTGGGGAAACATTTTTTATTTCGACAGAGCGAAGAAAGACACACTGAGAGTTAGTGTCAGTAAGAATGGACCACTCAAAAGAAAGAAGAGGTTTAAACCTGGCAACGAATATTACAAGGACCCTAATGCAAAGGGGCGGAAAAGGAAAGGTGATATTGTAGGGACGGCGACTAGCGCCCGGATTCCCTCGGAACGCAACGTTGTCAATAGAGAAAGAGCGGAAGAGGTATTCGATTCCAGGCTGGAATTCGATTCGAAAATCAGTTCAAGACTGGTTAGACCAGAACAATTGACTGATGGAACTGTGGAAATTCAGGTCACAGGTAACGGCGATCCTCCATTGATGGCGGCTATCGCCCGGACTCCCATTGAAGGCAGGTATGTCGAGGGAGAACTACGAACGGCAGTTTTATATGATCATAGGTATGAATTCATTATAGGCTACAAATATGTGAGTTTAGGAGACACTCGTCAATCAAGAGTCACAGCTGCAGGGCAGACAGGTGAACAAGCGAAGGAGAAGAGACAAGGAGACGAGTTGGACTTCCATCCGCAAGAGCTGAGACAAGCTCAAAACAACGACAAATCGGTAGAACCTTGTTTTAAGAAGAGACTGAAGGAAGACAATCCATCGCAACCAGGAGACTGCTTTAAACAGCAAGGACAACTCCTTAGGAAAGTAGGAAAGCGCGGATATGAGTATAAGCAACTGGTAGTACCAGCACGATATAGATTTTATATCTTAGGTATGGGACATGCTAGTGAATCTAGTGGTCAGGTCAGACAATACATCACTACGCAAAGAATCACCCACCATTATTATTGGCAGGTAATCGCAAGGGACATGGATCAATTTATCAGATCAGGTCCTGAATGCCAGAGAGGGGCATCAAATCATGGGAAAAGTGAGGAAGCCACTGTTAAGGGAAACAGACTACGTATGAACAAGAGGAGGCGTCAACATGACGGAGAATATAATACGACTGGTCCTAAGTGTGAGCTAGAGATAGCATATGTTTTACTGTTTATGCATAGCAAACAGAACAAGTTACAGATTGGATGGCACGGGCCATACACAGTGGTCGAGAAGACATCTCGAACCAATTATAAGATTCCAATGGAGAATCAGCTGGAAATATATAATATTATTCTGCTAAAGAGATACTTAGCCAGACACATAACTGAAGCGGCCAACTTCAGGACACGAGCAGCCACAAAGCATTTGAATAAAGGAAATCCGAACTCAGCACTGCAGCCCAATGCGGCTAGACAGTCATCTGCAGGTGTGCAGAAAATCACAACCCACTCTACGAACGTAGTCGAGCAGGGGCGACAACTCTTGACTACGGTCACGATATTGAAACAGGAAAGGGAGCAGCTCTTTATAGCTGATGCAGGAGAAGCAACTGAGGAAGATTGCGAGAAGAATGATTTGAACGAGGAGAACGAAGGGTTGAACCAGGAAGAGAAGGAGACCAAAGATAGTGAGAAGATACTAATAGGGGGCAATAAGGAAAGCGAAATACCCCCTAATTCGCAATAGTTCTCCCATGCTCGAACTTGTTGGGGGAAAGCTATGTCGCGAGAGACGAATGAGTTTGTATTTCGTTTCTATACCCATTGTGTGCATACCAGACCGTCGTGGGAAACCCACTAATTTTACAAGAAATGTTTACAGAACACTGAGACAGCACGCAACAACATTCACCTGAAATGTTTTCACAACACGCGGACATTGCACCAACAGACTATCGGAATAATTGATACTAAGTGGCGGATATGTTTACACAGGGCCAGTGTTAACCAAGTATTGTTGTGACTAAGGGAGACTTAAAGTCTGCACAAGGACAACATGAAAGCAGTATGAATACGAAATTATAACGAGAAGAACAACACTGTACGTGCCCCAAAGGACGCACACAGACAGTTGTCTGGGAGAGGAACAACAAGGAAACGATAATAGAAAAATATTACAGGAAATGTACCCAGGAATGAGGACTGAATGTCTGACAAAAGGAAAACAAACGAATTTTCACATGACCCAAGAAGCGACCGGAAAAATAGCCCTAGGCGATTCAGACAGTATATACTGAACGAAATCTATCGTTCGGGCAATGGTATGAAAAATCATTCCGCCCGCATATACTGGTTCCATATTTCACGAGGAAGATTCAGGCCAAGTGTCAGTTGAAATTCATGATATGGACATCAAGGTTAGTGTAATATAGATTTGTACCTTATATCATTATATCTTAACCTCAGTCAGATTATATATACATATTTCCCATATATATAAATAAATATAACACTGTAAATACCAGTCACGTTTATTATAATATTATATCGCATACTCATAAGTACAGATTGCAATAAACACCATGCAAAGAATTATTATACTTATAAGATCGCACAGTTTCATTAATTATAATGAAGTAAATACAAGACACGTTTATTTTGTCTCTTACATTACCTGTTAACCGTACAGTAAACACCGCACAGTCATTCATTATAAGGATAAGATTTCACAGACACAAACACACCGCATGCGGAGCATAGGTTACGGGGTATTTATACGGGATTATCCTTTTATCCATCGCAGTGGTAGAGACCGGGGACCTTTGAGATACCTCAGCCTTTGTCTACTACGTTGCGGGCGTTAATTACGGGACAAGCTAAAAAGTAGGGCCGACCAGAGATACTGCGACGACACGCATCTCACATGTAATTAACGGCACCCACTTTACCCATTCTCCACGGGGGTTTTTGAGAAAGGAATTCGCCAGACGGTGAAGGGTCTTTCCATCATCCGCAGCCACCCACGCAGAACAGGGTGCAGACAATACCAAGGCAGGATTGTTGCATTACTAAAGAGCTGTCCACGTTACTTTAATTATCGGAAGGGGCAAGAGCCGACGGACGAATTTGTAAACCAGCGCCTACGCAAATTATTGAGATACAAAATTACTTGTAGTAATGGACAGATTCTCCCAGTGAAATATATGCGCCAACAAATACCAAGATATAACCTGCTTCCACCATCATCACCACCCGAGACCAATATCTTCACCACACAGGGACATCTGCATATCAGCGGAAGTCTCCACCGCATAACATTGTTTAAACAACAACATAGGAACACGCCAGCTCAGACACGCGGCGCAATGTCAACACTCGCTTTGTGAGCGACAAAAGGAACAGGCCATCGACACCTGACGAAATCCAGTGGACCGTCCAGTGTTATTGAATGCAGACTAAGACTTGCCCGTGTATACAAATTCCCAGAGTTTTATTGACAGTCATTCCGAGCCCCGAATCAAGATATCCTTTTTTTGTTGGGGTTAAGATTAGGTTAATTCATCATCATCATCACATCGTGTAGACTTAAGTTTAGTGAGTGTATTTTTTGCCTAACTATTATCTTCTTTTCCAGGCATAGTTAAGTTAGTTCTTATTACATTTGTATTGTTGTAACTGAATGTTGTTATATTTCAGTATTTTAATAAACGTTGTAGTTGTGGTTACATTACCCACACACGTTATTACATATATAGAGAAGGAACGAAAGTGTGCGAAAGAGACATACTGTTCTTCTTCTCTTTCTCTTCTGTTCACTCAGTGTAATAGGGGAGTGGGGGCTCGTTAGTATTATAATATAGAGAGGGAGATAGAGTGGTAGGAGGTATATGTCACGAGATCCAGAATCACTGGGGCTATATGCTGGGAACTCATCCCAAAGTCTTATATTCACCTTCTCCACTCCTGCTGCTCATCTTCAACCGGGTGCCAGGCGAATCTGAGCCATTGACAAAGCCGGCACCTCACAGATAACTCTCTTTGGTTACCCTCACAGGGGTAACGTTGTGACACATGTATATGCCGACTAATAATGTTATCAGACAGGGATTACAATTTTTTTTCCATATTTCTCGCCACACATAATATTTACAATGTTATAGCATCAGTGCCGGATTAAGCTAGTACGGGGCCTGTAGCATATGTTAAGAAAGGGGCCCTATATTAAAAAAAAAAAAACAATAAAACAACACAAATATATTTGAACACATACATTTTTAATTTGCATAGTTTTTTTTTTTTGCGTACGCCCGCTAATACTCGAGGCGAAATCTCAGGTTATTACTAATGTCTTAACCTGACATTGATTTTACGTGAGTATCCCTTTTTTCTTGTACAGAGACAGGTGTCCCTCGCCATTCAGGCAAATACTCTCCGATTTCGGAGGTACCCATTGCAGCTGGGTCGGCTCAGGAGCCGCCAATCCCTGGTCGATGACACTTCTTCAAATGTCCTCGCCAGGTCTCGAGTTAATCCAGTCCAATTCCCGGTCGACGAAAAATCCTCAAATGCCGTCGCCCGGGTTTGATCCTGAATCACCCGGTCGCCAGAGCGGTGTTGTAACCACTACGCTAGCGCGGCTCCCTTAATTTGCATAGTAATTATCATTATCAAAAGTAACAACACAGTCAACATTATTGTTTAAATATTAATGTTTCTACATTTCGCATGAGCAAATTTGTTGATGATATAGGATGTAACAATTTCACGCAAAAGTTTATGTTCAATGCTCATTAGTGTGAGATTATTCAATCTCTTTTGACCCATCGTGCTCCTTAGTTCATTTTTAATAAGTTTCAGTTTTGCAAATGATCGTTCTCCACTGCAGTTGGTTACCATTAGTGACAAACAGATGCGCAAGGCGATTTCTACATTTGGAAAACAAGACTCCAAAGAATTGTCAATTATCAAACGGTAAAACTGAAACTCTACAAGGTCTAGAGTAGTGCCAATATGAGAAACAAGATCAGTTTTCAACAGTTTTGTAAACTGCACAAGTTCTTCACAAAGACTTTCTTCCAGATCTTCCGGATATGATTTAATAAGATTCAATGATCTCGTTACCACCTCTTCAGGTGTAAACGACTGTAACTGGCGAAGGAATCCAAATACATCATTCAACTTTTGATAAGCTTTCTGGCGTTTTGACAAGGCAGAGAGCAAGCTATCAATAAGGACAAGAAATGTTCGGCTTTTAAACTGCTGAGAAGGCGTTTGAGATTCAACAAGTGGATCAAGTGTGCTGGAACCACTGAAATCATCATACTCTCGATTTCGTTTGTGTTTTCTTCGAGTTTGTTCTTGATAATGTTCACACTCAGTCAGATCTTTGGCCTTTTGCTCTATGTCTGCAAAAGTAGACCGCATAGCTTGAATATACCCCCGCAGGGATTCATGGAGTGCACAAGCTGTATTCAAATCTTGGTCAGAAGATTGCAAAGAAGCGCTGGTCATTTGAAAACGCTGTAATACTTGATCCCACAGTATGATCATTATTCCTGTTTCTAACTTCATCATGGTTGAAAGTAGACAACGAGCCTGTTGATGACACTCTGCCTTCTGATCATTGTTATCTGAAATATCATCCAAGACTTGTTTTATTGCAGAAAAGCTGTGTAAAAGTGCTTTTGTTGCATCTGCCCGAGCGGACCACCTGGTATCTGACAGTGTTTTCAAAAAGGGCAAATGGGACTTATTATGAGTACCCCCAGCACATAATGCAGTAGAAAGGAGACCCCACCGGTAGGTAGAAGCAGAAAAGAAGGTGTACAGACTTTCAACAAATCCAAAGAAAATGACTGCTTCTTGACAACCTTCAGCAGCACATTTTCCAACCAAATTTAGTGAATGTGCAAAACACGGAATGTAATGCGCAAACTTATTCATCTCTTTAATTCGTGCTTGTAATCCTATAAACTTGCCACTCATGTTGCTGGCGTTGTCATAACTTTGACCACGGCAGTCTTTAATATCAATGGCATTTGCCTTTAAAAAATTAAGTAAACTTTTAGTAAGCTGTTCAGCACTATGACCTTCCATATCCAAAAATGTCACAAATCTTTCAACTGGTCCAGATGGCAAAACGTAGCGCAGAGTCAAAGTCAGCTGGTCCATATTAGATATATCTGGAGTAGAATCCAATGAAACGGAATAATACTTGTATTTCTTCACTTCACAGAGAATGTGATCCAGTATGCTGGATCCAATCAGATTGATGAATTCCTCACACGTTGTTTTAGATAGATATGATGTATGTCCAAATCCTTTGTTTGCATGAGTACTTATATGCTCTGCCAGAAAAGGGTCAAACTTGGCCAGTAATTCTAACAACCCTAAGTAATTCCCGTTATAAGGAGACCCAACAATTTCATCACTGCCACGAAATGAAAGGCCTCGTTTTGCTAAAAACTTCACAACTTCAATTATTCGCTCTAGAAGTTTGTGCCAATACTTTTCTTGAATGTCCATTTGTTTCACAAGTTGGGAATCGACAAGTTCACCTTTGTTTTTACGCATCAACAGTGAAATTAAAGCTTGTCTATGTTGCATTTTTCCAGTCATTAAACCCTTCCACAGTAAACTTTGATGAACATTCTGAACTCATAAGCTTGCATGGGAAACAGAATAGGCGCCCTTTACTTTCTGAATAGCATAACCATTTTCTTGCATGTTGCTTGTTTGTAAGTTTATGAATATGTGTAAAATAAGACTTCTGACAGCATCGAGTTTTCTTTTCAGTGTCATACAATCGCACGGATGAAGAGAAGGCCCTATCAACATGTTGACATTTTTCACTTCCCTTGGATATCCAATATTCACGCTCACAGTCATCTATATTGTTCGGCCAGTCACCAATATCATTAGAGTACTTCTTCGTTTCACTTATTCTTTCACATTCAGACTCAGTGTATACTGGGTTTTGCTGTATGTTTTCTGCTGCACAGCCTGCACTAGTACTAGTTGTTCCTGTACTTCCATCTTCAGCGGTTAGAGTACCACCACCATGAACATCAATATATTCTGTCAGCTTACGTGTTTTTGATATCACAAGTTGATCTCTTCTTTCTTTTTTTTCCTTCGCTTTACGTTTTTCACTTCCAGAAGCATAATTACGTCCAATATCTCTGTGTCTACTGCTCATTTTTTGAGTTTTCTAACCTTACAAATCAAGATCGAAAGAGAGTGCGAGCACGCCATATACCTCAATTAAAACAGGAAGTTTCCGTTTCCTAAATTCTAGTTTTTATTGTTAATGCAAATTCATTTCACAAAGAACAAAACAAAATTAGAGGGGCAGTCGCCTAGAGCCAAAAAATGTGGCTTCCGTCCAAACGTGATCAAATTTTCAACGCCACTTAAATGGCTTCCGTCCGCAAACAGTTAAGATAAAAATAATGAAGAGTCACACTAAGTCACCCTCTTATGCTCTTTCTCTCACAATTTTGTGACACCAAATGAAAAGGCGCTAAAGATGGCATAAATCACAAGATCATTGGTTTAACGCTCGTATTAGAAGATGACCAAAAAATTATGTACATATTTATTGGCTCGGGCCCCTAAAAGCGCGGGGCCCGTAGCATATGCTACTTTTGCTACTACGTTAATCCGGCTCTGTATAGCATGCTAGTAAAATTACTGACTCAGCAATTGAATGTCATTTCATCTTCTTTGCCACGATTTCGGCAACGGCATAGCTTGCTGCTTGAGCTTTGTCAGAAGTAATTGTGACGCTGATTTATTGTTTAGCCTGGCCTGTTGATCAGCTTTACGCCTTTTAAAATATTCGATTGGTTTTCTCACTTAAACGCTTTGTGTAAAGGTATCTTTTCAGCTCACTTTGAACATAGCTTGGTTTGCCAGTGTCTCGCCACAAAAAAACTCACCTAGGACGTGGCTGCTATTCTCCCAGATGAAATGAACCCGAAGGACACATAGTTTTGACATGGCGCACGACGGTTTTAGAACTAACACTAACTGTACTATGTGTTATAGTTGAAAAAACACACACACAAATAGTAATACGTCTTACAAGGAGAAGGACAAGAAAAACCTACGTTGCGGCCACAAGGCCTTCGTCAGGGACAGACAAACAAGAGACAGGAGGGAAAGAAAATGAGAATTAAGTAGAGAACATGAAACTATAAAATAAGAGAAAAAAAACTCCCTTAATATTAAGTCCAGTCACATGTGAAGCAAGATGGCTGCCACTAAACCGGAAAGAGGAAGTCGATAGTACATTAAAAATAAGAAATAATGAAAACAAGGATTATGTGTTATACAGTTCTACCAAGGTGGCCACTCACGTTCTAGAGATAAACCCAGATTTTCTTCTTTAAAAACTCAGATCTAGTAAAAAATACCCAGCTGTGGCAACACTGAGTACTACCTAAAGCCCCTTGATATACATCAAGGGGCTCTAGTACTACCAGAACTAGTGCCAGCTAAACTTGATTCATTGTCGTCATCTAATTTATGTTTTTAAATTAGAAATTTGCCCATGCCCAATAAGCCCTAAAAGTAACAATTAACTAAATCCAGAAATAACAAAATAACTAAAACGAAATAGAAATACAAACAAAAATGCGGGAAAAGTTTTATGTAGACGTGTATTATAGTGACCGCCCCTTATAATGATGGTCTTGGTCATGTTCGAATTGTTTCTCTTTCACTACAAGCAGATCATCCTGAGCTTTTGGTGTTTCTCGAGGCGAAAGAGTCAAACGAGACAGTAAAAAAGTAGAGATGGAAACTTTTGGTGTTAGATCTGTAGTCTGCGTCCTACATCCCAGCAGGTGCAAACGATTTATACGTGTGTTCGTATGCCTGTGCCTGTGTGTAAGTCTATCTCTTAAGGAGCAATAGTGGATATTAACCTGGTCCTTGTAACGCACAAACTACAGTATAAATAGAACATTATATCAGGATTGGTACACACCGTTGTTGTTTTGACCCTAACACAAAAAATAGGTGTTTCTCGTGCACGGAACACCGGGTTCAACCCGGTGTGGGTTATAATTTGTATATTACGTGTTCTCTATTCTACATTAAAATCAGAATATACAATCCTTATGCCCGTCTGTCCTATTGTATGGCTCTAAAACAAGGAGAAAACAACATCAACAACCAAAAAACTACAGACTTTCATAAATGAATGTTTGCGTAGAATAAAAGGATTGACATGGTATGACAAAGTCACAAATGTGCAACTGATAACAAGAACCAGACAAGTACCAGGGGAACAATAATTTCGATAAAAGACGCTGGATATGGATATGACACACTTTGAGGAAACCTGTTCTTGTTCGAGAATCCAAAGAGGTAGGGGGAGACCAAGAAACATATGGAGAAGAGAACGGGAGACAGACATGAAGAGGACATAGAAAGACCTTGATCTGATGGCACGGGACATGAAGACTTGGCATAAGTTTGTTGAAGACCTGTACTGCTTGGGGCACTGGAGGTAATGATGATGATGATTCAGCCTATAGATATATATATATATATATATATATATATATATATATGTATGTATAGCTATATATATAGAGATATATATATATATATATCTGTGTTTTTGTTTGTTTGTGGTGTGTTTTATTATGGCGTTTCATATTGTCTATTGTGACGTACGAATGACACCGTTCCATGGTTTTTACTATATCTCACGTTACACTTTATCTATCGTGGGCACTTGTGGGATTTAGTCTCTTGCCTTAGTGTGTTTTACTGCATCTTGTTCTATGTCATTTATTGTAATTAACATTATTTCAAAAAGTTAACCCGAATTACAACAAATGCCTAGGAAGCATTTATACTGAAAAAGGAAAACTTGACAAAGGAATATAAAACAAGGTGTCAAAAAGCCAGTGCAGGGACTTATCAATGTCATCACTACTCAAACATCAAAATATCAATGTCATCACTACTCAAACATCAGAATATCAATGTCATCACTACTCAAACATCAGAATATCAATGTCATCACTACTCAAACATCAGAATATCAATGTCATCACTACTCAAACATCAGAATATCAGTGTCATCACTACTCAAACATCAGAATATCAATGTCATCACTACTCAAACATCAGAATATCAGTGTGGAAACTAAAAGACAGATGATAAATAGTATATTCTTAGCAACTCTTTGCTATCAGTGCCAACATGGTCCGTGACCAAAACACAGGTGGGGAGAATCACATCTTGTCAGATGAGATGCTTAAGACAAGCAATTAGTATGACCCGGAGAGACAGAACGAGAAATCATGACATCAGAAAAATGATGGGAACAATATCCTGCATCAGGTATATAGAGACACAGAAAATAAAGTGGTTTGGCCAGCTTATGAGAATGGAGCCCGATAAGTACCACTGCCCAATGGGCTGATCACCCGTTGGCTTGTCACACCGATTACGGAAACAACGGCAGATGGATCTATTTGTTGTTGCCCTAAAGACGCCGCTAGGCGTGATGGGAAACTACAACAGAGAAAATCAATCTGCTGTTGCCCTTAAGACGCCACAAGGCGTGATGGCCTCTGACTGCTTGGTCGGTCTTTGGCTAAGGACGGAAGAAGAAGAAGAAGTACCACTGCGAGCCTACAACACTAGAAGATCTGGGGTTCAGAGCACGGAGAAGACCAAGAGGTAGATGGATAGACAACATCACAGACATCCTACAACATCACAGACATCCTACAACATCACAGACATCCTACAACAACACAGACATCCTACAACATCACAGACATCCTACAACAACACAGACATCACCGACATCCTACAACAACACATATATCCTACAGCAACACAGACATCCTACAACATTACAGACATCCTACAACATCACAGACAGATATCCTACAACATCACAGATATCCTACAACATCACAGACATCCTACAATAACACGGGCTCACAGCAACCAAGGTGACACATTTGGCATGGGAACGCAAACTTTCAGCTCCACACTACGCTTCACGGCAAAAAATGGAAGGAAAAAGTAAGTAATAAAAATTAAGTCTCAGAGCACAAATCGTTGAAACAAGCGTCTCCCAGATTTCTGTAACGGAACTGTATATATCAAAATAATAATAATAATAAATAACGGCTATTCATAGGGGCGAAGTCTTTTACAGACAGGAGGTATGATGTGTTGGTGTTGTGGGTAGTGGGTTTCCCCCCTTGCTTCACCCTAGGCCTAGTGAATTCTTTTTCATAAATGGAGCGACCATCGTGGTGTCAGTCTCTTGACCTAGCAAAACCTCTCATACCCCAAGATCGTTGTGCGTGGTGAAGAGCCACACCCTCCTCGAGGTAGTCCTGGTAACTGACGGTGCGAATCCTCAGGCTAAACACAACGGATGTAGAGGAGCAAACCTCGATAATAAAACCGGTGCACTACACCGTACACGCCCTCTGTGGATGGGAAGGAGCCAGATGGATACTGAACAAGTCTTAGGAGTGGGAACAAGTATGCACTACTTCCAGAAGATCGGAACCGATCGTAAAGGCACAGAAACTCAGGACGTGACGATCCTATTGCCTTCAACTCTTGGTCACATGCCTAGAGCCTCGGAGAACTTGGCGTAGCCAGCAGGCAAAATTTGGTGGCGGGGAATGAGCACTGTGAGCCCTACCTTGGCTACGTATCTCAGGGAGATGCAGAAACACCCTCCTTTATCTCCCCCAGAGCTGGCACAGTGCGCTTCTGGCTTCTACCCGGGGCGGTAGGAAACCCACAGACACCCCAGCATCACAATGCCATGAAGATGGCAAAGTTAAAATGTATTAACTCAAACGAGATCGGACGACGCATCGGTTATCAAGGTCCGCGCCAGACAGTGGTGTTGCGGGTTCATTATTTCTTTGAGTATTTGGGTTGGAAGGCGTCTAGGGTTATCACACTATCGTCCATTCAACACAGTTCAGTGGAACGTACGGCACAGTTTTTAACAGTAAGAAACTGAATAATGCCTGGTAGACGTTTCCACATAACGAATACTTTAATCACATACAAGGCTCCTCAGTTAAGGCATCGACGAATAGAACAATGGCATTCCTTAGCCAGTCTATACGTAAGTCTAACGTCTGTAGACTATCAGAACACTGTCAGAGTCATCTTGCTGAATTTATTATATATAATTATATCTTTCTTTCCACATCCATTCAGCGCTGACATGTCCTTATGAATAAAGATCAGACTAGGCTGTAACAATTAGACTACCATAGCTGAAATACACAGATAAATCACTACTTGAAGTACATAATCAGGAGCACTTTAGAATACACAGCCTTCTCCCACGGAGACACAGTCCAAAGAGTCACGATACTAGATCGTATGTTCGGCCGTCGCCCGGCAAATCACGTCTTCTAGAAATCTGCAGACAATGATGACGTACTTCCTGAGTCGTCGTGGTAACGAATAGTAAATAAGGAAGTAAGCTCATAAACAAAGCTTGAGAGCGACCGATAATGGTGTTATGAATTTAGTCATAACAAGTGGGTAACCAGGCTGTGATGTGCGAAAAATTGATTACTGGAAAAAACCCAAAAGACAGACTCCCCAAGAAGAGGAAAAGTGGGAGGGAGAGCAAAAAGAAACCCGATCACACAGGGAAAAACACACAGACACTTAATATTTTGCAGCTAAACATCTGTGGCATAAAAAATAAAAAGCTTGAACTTGCCAAACTGCTAGACAGTCACAGGGTACACGTGGCTGCTCTACAAGAAACTTTACACAAAGATTTTGACCTGCACCTGTCCGGATACACTAGTTACGCATGTAAGTGCATAGGTTGCCGTGGCATAGTAACCTACATGTGGTAAAGTGGGATGTTATAAATATTTATAGGGGACTTAGTGTACTGACTGAGATCAGCTGTGAAGGTATCTATATCTAATAAGAGTAGTGTATTATAGATAACCTTACTTGTTGCCACATATGTATACCTCAGTCAGAATTATTCTGGAATAGTGTGATGACTACGTTATTTGTCTAGGGTATGTGTATGATGAAGTGTAAGTCATAACAACAACAGACAGATAAACAATTTAATTTATTCCACCACACTTGACAACACTGTGACACTCACATACATAAAACACTCTACGAGGATATCTTAAAGGAGTCACTGATAACTTTTCAAATAACAATATGTATTCAGTGCTGTCATGAATGTATATGTGTCCTGATTCAAATACAAAGGGAACCAGGAATCACAATCAATTTTAATTACAAGGTATATGTACAGAATTTATCAATATGAATCTTGTAGTGACATATATTATTAATAGTATCCTATGTGTGTCAGTTGTGTAGTGGAAATATGAGGTAATACTGGTTTTGTTTTGTTCAAGCTCTGTTGGTATTTGTCATCATGACTTCAATAGTTTGTCTTTGTTGGAACTAGTATTGGAGATGTTCTCAGTTCCTGGCATTAAAACAATTAAATTCCCCTCTTAATTTTATTTTACAGTGTCATTTTAAGATGGGGGTACATAATGTTGAGCTCCATGGCCACACTCTCTTATCTTTCGTGATGACTGCAGTAAAAGACTCCTCTGCTCGATTACTTTAATGAGTTCTGGAGCCACCCCACTGGTTGCTATATGGACCAAGGAGTATGCTGTCCACCTCTGGCTTCAGCAAAGCTCTGACCAGGTGCTGCTCAATAACTTTAAGACCACGGTCCCTGAAACAAGAAGGTTGTACCTCCTACTTCAGAACTAATTTATACTCTATTTCTACACTGAGCACAATACATCACAAACATTGAGTTCAGAGCGTTAGGCCAACTGTCAGCTTCATCTGAAATACTTTATACCAGTATTTCCCTCCCTAATGGTTACTACGCCTCTGCAATTCCAGCATTATTTCTTTCTAGTCAATAATCTAGGTGTCAGTGTACTGTTTGGCCATTCCATGCAGTTTTACTTTCCTCCGACACCCTCTGTTCAGGCTGGAGCAATATAGGCTTTACATCATGTTCGCTACTGAACTACACATATATACAGACATAAATTATCAATTTACATTCAATTTTCATTAAAAGATATTGAATATTTCAAGCTTACCACAATTCATAGAATAATAAACAGTTTCGTTGACTGGCAATGAATATAGCACAACTCCGATCTGCCGATGTCCCAGGCTTTATTTTATATAAAATATACACTGGTGCTCAACGCACTGCTTCTTAGTAGGTTTATTACAAGATGTGGCAATGAACAGACGCTCTGAATTGAGTATATTCGCAGCTCTACCCAATGAAACCATGTCTACACATCTTTTCAAAAAAGTACCCCTTCTATTCGTTTCCCATAACAACACAAGATAGTATTTATAGCCCGACCAATCGTGTTTAGTCTTATATTTGTTGCGCTCCAATCAAATAGGAGTTAACATGGTAGGCTATTTCCGTAACGTAATGTTTTTTCAAACACGTTATAAAAAAAATTTTATGAGCAGAAATGATTTCATGCTGTCAGGCATCCCCACTATTTTATTTTGGTTATAATTTGTTAATTCCTAGACTATTTGCGTAACGTTTTACATATTCTTTGTCAGCAAGCCCTAAGGAACCCAAATATACAAATTTAAAAGAGCTAGGTGGCTGCGTTCAAAATATGCAATTTCTTCTACCTCCTGTTTCGAAGATGTGCTGTCTGGGTACTGTAATGTTTTCAAACGTAAACCAGTATATTGTCATAATTCCCAATAAGCGTTTTTCAGGATTTTAAAACCTAACTCTGGTATGGGTAGTGTTTTTATCACTGTCCGTCTGAAAAAAAGTTAGTGCATGTGGCCTTACACGCGTGATGGCAGCAATTGTGTATCGCGCGACGCGTGTTTAGTATTGCATGCTTCCTGCCTTCATTCGCCCCTCTCTCTCTCTCCTGCTTTATCTGTCTTTTAGTTACGCCGTGTATAAAATGGAATGAATGAAATATTAAATTTAGGTCATTGATCAGCTTGCGTATCTCAAGGTTTTTCCAAGAAATACAGTACACGTTTCATTGAAGAAAGCGGGTAATAATACAGTAGGCTTTTACTATCAACGTGAAAGCGTTACAATTTGCAGACGAAGCAGAAAACAAGGGGGATTTCGAGTACAGTCATTGTGACAGCACTGTTCTTTTACCATTTCTCTTTCCTTTTATTAAATTTATTTGTTAGGCTTTACATTTACCTTTTAATTTATATATGTGGATTAGAATATTTCATGACATCTCCCCTCTTAAAACAGACATTATATGTCAGTCCTTTATTCTATATACACATAGAGAAATTTATTATTATTTCTGGGGTTTACGGTGATTCTCATCACACGGATGGCGGCTTAAAAAATCCGCTCCCAAATTGGTTTTTCCAGATATATACTCAATGCTAAAATTATATGGAGCCAAAAGTAAGGACCATCGGAGTAACCTAGAGTTCTCATGCCTAGCCTGTGCTAGAAACGATAAAGGTTTGTGATCCGTTTGCAACTTAAATGCCTTCCCATACAGATAAATATTGAATTTCTTTATTGCCCATATTACTGCAAGACATTCTTTTTCGCTAGTTGAGTAGTTGATTTCAGCTTTATTCAACTTTCTGCTAGCATATGCCACTGGGCTTAATTCCCCATCCAATGCATCTGATTTCTGTAGTAGAGTTGCACCTAACCCAATATTACTGGCATCCGTCCTTACTATGAATTCTTGACTTAAGTCAGGTAATTTCAAAATAGGTTTACTTGTGAGCTTTTCCTTCAATTCTTGGTAAGCCATTTCACATTGTGGTGTCCATGTAATGCGATCTGGATGTCCTTTACGTGTCAAATCAGTTAACGGTGCACATATGGAATTAAAGTTTTTGATATACTTCTGGTAGAAACCACATAATGAGACAAAGGATCTCACGTCCTTCTTGGTTTGTGGTCTCGGGGCTTTCTGTAGTTTCTCTAAATTCTTTGGGTCAGGGGTCATGTTTCCCTGATAAACTGTGTGTCCCAAAAATTCCAATTCTTTACATCCAACGCAACATTTGGTTGGTCGGGCTGTTAAATTTGCTTCCCTAAGTCGATTAAACAGCATGTTCAGAGAGTCAATGTGTTCCTCAAATGTTTCTGTTGCTATAAGGATATCATCCATAAAATTTGTTATACATGGATTATTCAGAGGGTCCAATAATTTTCTCATCATTCTAGAGAAGACACTAGGCGCATTCTTCAATCCAAATGGCAATCTATTAAACTCATAGTGTCCTTCTGAGGTACTAAAAGCTAGGTATGGTCTAACCTCAGGCTTTACTGGAATCTGATAGTATCCTTTACTCAGATCCACTTTTGAGAAATATTTAGCTTTATTTAGTCTGGCAAACAGCTGATTTGTATCCGGCAATGGATCCACCTGTCCTTCTGTAATAGCATTCAGTCTCCTGTAATCTATACAGAGTCTATGTTCTCCAGAGGGCTTCCTTAAGAGTACAACACCGGAACTATACGAAGATTCACTGTGCGAAATAATTCCTTCCTTCAACAGATAGTCTATCTCTTCCTTCAAAGCTTTCTCCTTAGCAAACGGAATCGAATATGGTTTCATACAGACAGGTGTGGGGTCTATCAGTTTCATATCATATTCCAATAGGTTTGTATGCCCTGGTCGGTCTGTTAACACCTCTGCATGATTATTTAGAACCTGTTGCACTCTCTCTTTCTGAGTTTTCGTTAAATGTGTACTGATTTTCACCTGTGCTGCTGTCTCACAGGGGTGTAATGGATATTCAAATGATGAAAGTGGTTCCTTTTTCATCTCCATGGCGATGGACAAGGTCAACAAGTGTGTCTCTTCCTGATGTTCTCTTTCCAAATATTTCTTCAGGAGATTCACATGATAGATTTTTTCTTTCCCCTTCTTATCTATCTTATAATTTGTTCTAGACACCTTCTCTAGAACTGTATATGGACCCTGCCATCCAATTTGTAACTTATTCTGACTCCCGGGCAAAAGAAGCAGTACCTTCTCTCCCACAGCCAAATCTCTGTCTTTCGCCTTCCTGTTATAATAGGCAGCATGTTTCTTCCTGGCTTGTTTCAAATTTTCATTGGCAAGTTTCCAGCCAGTTTTTAAACGAGTGGTCAGCTCATTCACATATTGGTATGAAGATGTAATGTTTTCCTCTGCCTTTTCATCAGTCCACGTTCTTAACAAAGCTACATATGGACCTTTAATTGTGTGGACCTATTTGTCCATGCACCGGTATGGTCTCTTCCACTCGAAGCTCTATAGTGATGATTTTTCCTCCCAGAATTATCATTCACAAAACGACCGCTACCAATTTTTCTTTTGGGGCTTTCTCCCCACTTAAAATTCTTGATGAGAGATTTCCTCTCTACATCCTCTTCCTCCAGTTTGTTTAAGTCCGATTGAGGGATTTTCGGCTTATCCTGGGGTAAGACATCTTTTTGCACTCTCCGCATAGTGGCCATTGTAAAACAGTTAAGTGAAGCTTGTCCGTGAAAAGGGGCTTCCCATTCCATTTGGTCCACTTTATCAAATCTATTTTTCTTTTTATTATCAGGCCTAATTTTGCCCCGTGGCGTGTCCAGGTCCTGATCAATGTTCCCACTTGTGGGTGTTCCCTCATGTGCTATGCTACACCTTTCTACAAAATTCTCAATGTCCCATCTTGCTTTGGGCCAATAATAATTGTGAGCCACCTTTTGAATGATGGTACCTATTTTCTCATGGTCCCCATCTGGTTTCACATGTAGGCTCCTTATTAAGTCTGTCCTATATCTTTTAGGAAGTACCAGCTGTCCCTGACCTTTGGATCTAGCTCCAGTCTTCCTATACATCAACTTGTTTTTCATGTAAAAATCTCCCTTGCCTGGAGTTGTATGACAAGTTGACAATTTTCTGAAACAAGGCTTGAGTGTTTTATCCCCAGCCTGTGCCTTCCTCATCTCTTCTGGAGTGGTATCTAACATAATATCCTCCTCCTGTCTTGAGGTCGACCTGACCTGAAGGGTTGCCATATACACAGGTTTCCTTCTGCAACGGTCAGTGTCATGATTGTCCATCTGACAATTTTTACACCACCTTTTTCCTTGGTTGAAAGATTTTCTTTCATCATATTTCCTTTCATCGAATTGTGGGAATTTATTTTTATTTTCATACCGTGGCCTATCAAACTGGTGCTTACCTTTGTTTTGATCCCTAGGATCAAATTTATTAAAGTTCTGTGGTGCCCTAAAGTTATCCACTTGTTTCTTTTTATTACCTGTTACCTCTGCTTGAGCTGCTTGATACCTTTCAGCAACATTTAGCAACTCACCCAGCCTCTCTGCACCTTGTTCCATGAGAAACTTTCTCAGGTCTGGAGCCATGGACTCTCTTAATTGCTCTATAAGGACCATTTCCTTAAGATCTTGGGTTTTCCCCAGAGAAGTCCATTTCTCCAAGTATGTCTCTATTCGTGCAGAGAACTGGTGATAGGTTTCACCTGACAGTAGTTTAGCATTCCTAAATTTTTTCCTATAAAATTCTGCATTCTTTTCATATCTTAACAAAAGAGCCTGCTTTAGCATGTCATAATTTTCCTGATCACCTCTGCTCATTTTTGCAAAAACTTCATAAGCTGCCCCACGAAGTCCTTGAGATAACTTTAAGCTCCACCTTTCTCTCTCTAACCCATACGTGGTAGCTAATAGTTCATACCTATTTAGATAGCTCTCTATATCATCGTCTTTCTCAACAAAATGATCTAAATGAAAATTCATAGCTGAGGTTGAGGCTCCTTGGCTAGCAGTGGCATCAGAGGCAAAGGGACTGGCACCATTTTCAGGAGCATGGCCTTGAAACTCAAACTCCCTTAGTCGTAACTCATGTTCCCTTTGTAATCTCTTCTCCTCCTTTTCTGCTTCCCTTTCTGCAGCTAATCTCTTCTCTTCTCTTTCTGCAGCTAATTTCTTCTCTTCTCTTTCTGCAGCCTGCCTTCTTTCCTCGGCTTCCAATGCTTTAGCCTCAATCTGCAACCTCTTAATTTCCTTTTCAGCCTCTAATTTTCTTTCGGCCTCTTTTTCTAATCTTCTTTCTTCCCGTTCAATATATTTGTCACATTCCGCAGTGACATAAGAAATCATAATTTGCCCGTCCATTCCTAACTCTTTCGCAGTCTGTACAGCAGCAGATCGAAATTTTGCCAGGTCGGCCATTGTCTAACAGATAAATGTCTAAAATATGTAACTAAACAATTTTATCTATGACTAACTAACTTAGGACAACACAGGCACTGTGAGCTCAACCTTATTTATTTTCACCCAAGGATACCTTTTAATTCTTATTATTCCCTGAAGTGAATTACCCCCAATATTTGTAATAGGGAAAGATTCAAAATCCCGAGAGCGAGACCCCAATATATGTGGTAAAGTGGGATGTTATAAATATTTATAGGGGACTTAGTGTACTGACTGAGATCAGCTGTGAAGGTATCTATATCTAATAAGAGTAGTGTATTATAGATAACCTTACTTGCTGCCACATATGTATACCTCAGTCAGAATTATTCTGGAATAGTGTGATGACTACGTTATTTGTCTAGGGTATGTGTATGATGAAGTGTAAGTCATAACAACAACAGACAGATAAACAATTTAATTTATTCCACCACACTTGACAACACTGTGACACTCACATACATAAAACACTCTACGAGGATATCTTAAAGGAGTCACTGATAACTTTTCAAATAACAATATGTATTCAGTGCTGTCATGAATGTATATGTGTCCTGATTCAAATACAAAGGGAACCAGGAATCACAATCAATTTTAATTACAAGTTATATGTACAGAATTTATCAATATGAATCTTGTAGTGACATATATTATTAATAGTATCCTATGTGTCAGTTGTGTAGTAGTAATATGAGGTAATACTGGTTTTGTTTTGTTCAAGCTCTGTTGGTATTTGTCATCATGACTTCAATAGTTTGTCTTTGTTGGAACTAGTATTGGAGATGTTCTCAGTTCCTGGCATTAAAACAATTAAATTCCCCTCTTAATTTTATTTTACAGTGTCATTTTAAGATGGGGGTACATAATGTTGAGCTCCATGGCCACACTCTCTTATCTTTCGTGATGACTGCAGTAAAAGACTCCTCTGCTCGATTACTTTAATGAGTTCTGGAGCCACCCCACTGGTTGCTATATGGACCAAGGAGTATGCTGTCCACCTCTGGCTTCAGCAAAGCTCTGACCAGGTGCTGCTCAATATCTTTAAGACCACGGTCCCTGAAACAAGAAGGATGTACCTTCTACTTCAGAACTATTTATACAGTATTTCTACACTGAGCACAATACATCACAAACATTGAGTTCAGAGCGTTAGGCCAACTGTCAGCTTCATCTGAAATACTTTATACCAGTATTTCCCTCCCTAATGGTTACTACGCCTCTGCAATTCCAGCATTATTTCTTTCTAGTCAATAATCTAGGTGTCAGTGTACTGTTTGGCCATTCCATGCAGTTTTACTTTCCTCCGACACCCTCTGTTCAGGCTGGAGCAATATAGGCTTTACATCATGTTCGCTACTGAACTACACATATATACAGACATAAATTATCAATTTACATTCAATTTTCATTAAAAGATATTGAATATTTCAAGCTTACCACAATTCATGGAATAATAAACAGTTTCGTTGACTGGCAATGAATATAGCACAACTCCGATCTGCCGATGTCCCAGGCTTTATTTTATATAAAATATACACTGGTGCTCAACGCACTGCTTCTTAGTAGGTTTATTACAAGATGTGGCAATGAACAGACGCTCTGAATTGAGTATATTCGCAGCTCTACCCAATGAAACCATGTCTACACATCTTTTCAAAAAAGTACCCCTTCTATTCGTTTCCCATAACAACACAAGATAGTATTTATAGCCCGACCAATCGTGTTTAGTCTTATATTTGTTGCGCTCCAATCAAATAGGAGTTAACATGGTAGGCTATTTCCGTAACGTAATGTTTTTTCAAACACGTTATAAAAAAAATTTTATGAGCAGAAATGATTTCATGCTGTCAGGCATCCCCACTATTTTATTTTGGTTATAATTTATTAATTCCTGGACTATTTGCGTAACACTTAACATATTCTGTGTCAGCAAGCCCTAAGGAACCCAAATATCTCAATCTAAGGGAGCTAGGTGGCTGCGTTCAAAATGTGCATTTTCTACCACCTCCTGTTCACTTCCATCCCCCATGTGGTGTCTGGGTACTGTCATGTTTTCAAACGTAAACCAGTATATTGTCATAATTCCCAATAAGCGTTTTTCAGGATTTTAAAACCTAACTCTGGTATGTGTATTGGCTTTTTATCACTGTCCGTCTGAAAAAAAGTTAGTGCATGTGGCCTTACACGCGTGATGGCAGCAATTGTGTATCGCGCGACGCGTGTTTAGTATTGCATGCTTCCTGCCTTCATTCGCCCCTCTCTCTCTCTCTCCTGCTTTATCTGTCTTTTAGTTACGCCGTGTATAAAATGGAATGAATGAAATATTAAATTTAGGTCATTGATCAGCTTGCGTATCTCAAGGTTGTTCCAAGAAATACAGTACACGTTTCATTGAAGAAAGCGGGTAATAATACAGTAGGCTTTTACTATCAACGTGAAAGCGTTACAATTTGCAGACGAAGCAGAAAACAAGGGGGATTTCGAGTACAGTCATTGTGACAGCACTGTTCTTTTACCATTTCTCTTTCCTTTTATTAAATTTATTTGTTAGGCTTTACATTTACCTTTTAATTTATATATGTGGATTAGAATATTTCATGACACTACATCAGAAATGACATACAAGGAGATGTCACACAGTTAACAACAGCCCATCCCACAGATGTAAAAAAAGTCAATATCTGGCACAATGGAGGCAAATATACTATATACAATGTGTACAGCCCACCTCAGACAACATGCAACATACCAGAACTATACAAGACACAATATCACAAAACCCTTCTTGTAGGGGACTTCAATGGACTCTCACCTCGTTGAGGTTACCCTGATTACAACAGCACAGGAAAGTACATTAAAGAGACATGTGAAACAACTAACCTGTCAGTATTACAGGATACAGAGTCCCCACCAACTTTGCTGCACAGGGCCCACCTCTCTCTCAGCCGACCTGACTTGACCATCTGCTCATCTGATCTGATAGATTTTAGTCATTTTCAGGTTCTGGACGACATTGGAAGTGATCACAAACCACTCCTCGCCACTATAAGCACCCCCAGTAAAGCATGTTTCAAGCAGAGAACTCGCTGGAATTTTCGAAAAGCAAATTGGACACTGCTCCAGGAAATATTGGATCGCCTTCTAGAAAACTTACTTACTTACTTAGTCGTTCCCCTTCTACCGTGAGGTGTAGAGGTTTGGAAGAGAGAGAGCGCCAGACTATCCTATCGGCTGTCTTCCTCCTGGCCTGGTTCCATTCTAGTCCTCGGTCCTTCAAAGATTGTCTAATGTTGTTCTCCCAGCGGACTCTGGGCGTCCTGGGGGTCTGGATCCTTGGCTCTTTGTTTCCCATGCTTGTCGTGGTAGCCGATCTTCTTCCATTCTGCAGACATGGGCAAACGATCTTAATTGGGACTGTTCTACTTGGGTCTGCAGGGGGTAGGTGATGCGTGATGCCATATGATGATGGATGGTATCCGCATGTCTGGTTTTGTGTGGTGTGCAGATGTGTTCAGTCAAAACAATGTTCATACAAAAATAACAGGGCAATCCACATAGGACGTCAGTAAACTCACGACGTATAAAGTCAATGATTCTTGTAACAGCCGTTGACGTTTTTCTTCATTATTTATTGTGGACGCCACAGTGACAAAATGGTTACGCGAATATGTAGGCACATCAAACAGTCATTATCACAGCAACATTCAATACAGCAATAGACGGTAGACAGCATTACAATGATGAGTCGGATGCATGTTATATTTCAAAGTGCTGTAAATGTAGTCAGGTGGAAAACTCCATCCTTTTCTATAACAGCCAGGAGATAACCAGATATATGAGATCAGTTCACTCTCCTTAGTCTGACTTCAGCAAGACAGACACGTCTGCCGAAGTATAAATAATGTCCTCAAAAATATCCTCTAGATAATAAAGGTTTTTCAAACCTAGTTCATTTAACAAAGTAGCAAGTAATGGTCCTTGGTACCTGCATCAACCGATGCAGTACAATACAGCGACATGTGAGCTAGGAAAACATCTCGTGACGACGACTTTCGAAGACAGGCGATGAACCAGAAATCGTTCACGACCAAAAGTCGATAGAGTTAATGAAAAAAGTCAATTTACCTTGCTTCCAAGAAATACAGAAATATCACGCCTCCCGGCATGTGCAAATACACTAGAGGTATTATCCCGAATAAACGAAATATCCATAAGAGGACTCTCACATTCCTGACAGAACAAAAAAATAGCGGAGATCCCCTCTTCAACGAGGCATCTCTTTCGCCATTCCAAATCGCTCACTCCACTAGTGGTGGGCGGAAACCGATCGACCAAGAAGCAAGACAAGTCATGCGCAGTCCAGCGCAAAATGACCACAGCTCAAACTTAACTGCATTCGATACCAACGCGAGAAGACAAATGCTTACCGAGAAAAGTGACTATAAATTTCAAGCAGTTGTTGCCCTTGCGTTATAAAATAGATATTGAAATAAAACGATGTTGCGAGAATTTATCACGCAACAGTAGGATTTAAGGCCTTGACGTATCGTCTGGTTGCGTACCATGTCTCTTCTTGTTACTTCAACCACCTTCCTCAGATACTTCATTTCTGAGGTTTGGATCTGGCTTTTGTGGGTTGTAGTCATTGCCCATGACTCGCATCTATATGTCAAGACTGGGACATAGGTGGAGCGGTATACAGCCATCTTCGTTTTCTTACCAACCTCTCTCTTGCTGAGGAATCCTCGATTTATGGCCTGAAAAAGTCTCCCAGCTGCTGCTTTTCGAGTGGCCAACTCTTCTTTTATGCCTCCCTTTCGGTCTATAATAGCTCCGAGGTATTTAAAGTGGTCGACCTGCTCCAGGACCTGTTCTCCCAGCTTAATCTGATGTCTTCTTTCTTCTCGTGATATCACCATGGATTTTGTTTTAGAGCTGCTTATGACCATCCCTCTCTTCTCCAGCTCCTCCTTCCAGACTTGCAGGTTGGATTGGAGATGTGCTTCTGATTTAGCAATCAGGGCAACATCATCAGCAAATGCCAGCTCCGAAATATAGACCTGTCTCATCTTCCAGTACCCCACTGAATACTTTCTTGTTTTCTCCTTACATGCCTTGATGACATCGTCCATGAGGAGTATGAAAAGGTAAGGTGATAGGATATCACCTTGTCTTACACCAGTGGTGGTCCTGAACTCTTCTGACTTATGGTTTGCTGTCCTCACATAATTTCTGCAAGACTTGTAGAAGCTCTGTATAGCATGAATCAGAGGTGCTGGAATATTCTTCCTTGCCAAACAGTCCCAAAGTTTGCTCCAGGGGACCCTGTCAAACGCCTTTTCCAGATCTATGAAACAAAGATGCATCTCACTCTTATACTCAAGGGCCTTTTCACTCAGCTGTCTGAGTGTGAAGATTAGGTCTTGAGTACTTCGGTTTGCTCGGAATCCGCACTGGACCTCATCCAATTGTGGCTCAGCTAGGCGTCGGAGTCTCTGCTCTAGGATTCTAGAGTAGATTTTACCAGGGACACTGAGAAGGGATATGCCTCTATGGTTTCCACACTGTCGATTGTCACCCTTTTTGAAAATTGGTGTTATGATGGCAATCTCCCAATCCTTTGGTATGGTCTTGTTGTACCACGCTGCCTGTAAAACCTTTAAGAGTAATAGGTCGCCTGATGCTCCCATGTACTTAACCATTTCTGGTGTTATACCATCATGTTCTGCTGCTTTGCCCATCTTGATTTTCTCCAGTGCTGCCTTCAGTTCTTCCATCTTTATGTCATCTTCACCATCATTGGTTTTCTCTTCTGTGCTAGTGGTTATCATTTCTGATGCTTCACCATGCTCACCATCCAGGAGTTCTGAGAAATATTCTTTCCATTACTTCCTTCGGGGCAGTAAGCAATTTGCCTTGCTTGTCCTTTATAAATTTGAGAGGGCATTGTTTTTCCTTCCTCATGTTCTTTAGGGTCTTATAGAACAATTTCTGGTTTTCTTTTGCATCTTTTTCTAGCTTTTCTCCAAATTCTTCCCAGGACTTCTGTTTTGCTGCTAGCACTTTGTTCTTTGCTTCTGTTCTGAGTGTCACATATTCTCTATATTTTTCCATTTGTCCTGTTGTGTTTTTAGCTCCTAAGTATTGTTTCCATGCCATTTTCTTCTCTCTTATTTTCTCTTTGACTTCCTCTGTCCACCAAGGTGTCCTCTTTCTCTTGTTTCCAAGTCGGACTTCACCGCATGCTTCTGCAGCAGCTGTCTTTATGATATCCTTGAATTTAATCCAGAGGGTTTCCAAGTCATCAGGTCGTTCTTCTGTGTTGCTCACCGCTGCAGCAATAAGCCCCTGATATCTGGTCTTAATTTCTGGCTCTCTCAGCTTGTAGGTCCTAATGCTCATTTCTCCCGCTCGTTTACTTGGTTTCTTGCGTGATGTTGGGCAGTTCCTAGGCTGAGCAACTCTTTCAGTTGTTCTTTTGATTGTTAGCAGGTAGTGATCACTTCCAATCTCTGGCCCCCTCCAGACTCTAGCATCTCGGACATATTTGAATGAGCTCCGAACAATGGCATAGTCGATCACTGACTTCTCATTCTTTGTTGGTTCACATCTAGTGTATGCATGTATGCGCTTATGGGGGAACTTTGTGTTTGTAATGATCAGATTCTGCTCACTGCAGAATCTAAGGAGTCGCTTTCCATTGTCATTGAGAGTATCTTCTCCATATCTTCCGATAACTCCACCCCATCTAGCATGGTCATTTCCAACTCTGGCATTAAAATCTCCGAGCATAATAACTTCATCTAGGCAGTCATCCACTGTCCTTTGAAGCAGCTCGAAGAATTCCTCCTTGACCTCTGCTCTCTCATCCTCATTTGGCCCATACACTATGACCAGGTTGACTATGGTTTATCCTTCTTTTAGTTTTACAACCATAATGCGCTCCGAGACAAAGTTCCATCCCTTGATACTATCTTTTTGATTTTGGGCCACAATGCAACCCACGCCCCATTTAGCTCTTTCAGATGTGGGTACACCACTGTAGAGCAGCGTGTTGCCATCGAGATCCATGACTCCTTGTCCTTTTTTCTTTGTTTCCGTTATAGCCAGGATTTCTAGTTTTGTTTTCCTCATCTATTCCACCAGCTCCTCTTCCTTCCCATTTATACTTCTTGTGTTCCAAGTTCCATAAGTCGTAGTCCGTAATCCGTTCCAGTTCGTCGCCTTTAGAATCAGTCCGGTTTTCTCTCTTACGTTTCGCATAATCAGGTTTTAAGACAAACAGGTGATTGGCCTGTTGTGCCTTTGCATGGTGGAGGGGCTGCCTCCTTACGGCCTCCATGCAGGCCGCCCTCCTCCTTTTTCATCCGGGCTTGGGACCGGCATAGGCGGAGTTCTTCTAGAAAACATTGATACCAACTGTGTCGAAACATTCAGTGAAGAACTAACAAAATCAATCTTGAATGCAGCAGCTCAGTCCATCCCAAGGTACAGCGGGAAGCTATATAAACCATTCTGGAACAAAGAAATACAAATGACTATATCTAAAAGAAACAAAGCCAGAACAACACTTGAGACCACACGTTCACAAGAGGCAAAGATTCAGTACAATAAAGCATGTGCCAAAATAAAACTTACAATTAAGAAGGCCAAAAAAGATAAATGGACAGAAACGTGCTCTAACTTAGATCTCAGACAGAATGGAAATAAAGCATGGGCATTAGTAAATAATCTTCCTGGAGAAAGTAGAAGGATGAATCCAAAGCCAGTGATAGATGGAAGGAAGACAATCGCTGAAGATAAAAAAAAAGCAGAACACTTCAACCGTTACTTTGCCTATGTGAATAGAGCAGGTAAACTCAGAGCTGGACAGGAAACAACTACACCAGTTAAAGAAACAAGAGAAATCCTCAACGGTCAATGCTTCCCTATTCGAAGAAGAGTTCAGCATGAAGGAGTTAGAGCAAGCCCTGAAGAAATTAAAACCTAGAAAGTCCCCAGGGCCGGACAAGATCCATAATGAAATGCTACTCCACCTGGGCTCATCTGGGAGAGAAGCAATCCTCAAGCTGATCAATAAGACATGGAGATCAGGCAAACTTCCAAAAGCCTGGAGGAATGCACATATTGTCCCCATTTTAAAAACCAACAAACCCCCAGATGAACCCAAAAGCTACCGTCCGATATCTTTAACATCATGCCTGGGCAAAATTACTGAAAGAATGATAAGTACACGTCTCTATTGGTTCCTTGAGAGTTCCAGTATTCTATGTCATGAACAGGCAGGCTTCAGAACCAGCAGCTGCACAGAAGGCCAGCTTTTCCGGTTGACGCAGAGAATTCATGATGGCTTCCAGAATAAGAAATTTACTGTGGTCATCTTTGATCTCCAGCAGGCCTATGATCGGGTATGGAGAAAAGACCTCCTGATGAAGATGATTGGCATGGGAATACATGGCAGGTTATACAACTGGATAAAATATTTTTTGATTGATCGAACAATCCAGACAAAGATAAACAATGCAATCTCATCTAAAGAAGTCTTAGAGGAGGGCTTACCACAAGGCTGATCATTAAGCTGCACTATATTTCTCATCTATATCAATGACTTAGCAGACCAGATCAAAGCCGAAAAAGCTCTTTACGCTGATGACCTGGTGTGGTGTGGGGTTTTATTTGGCTCTTGGATCAGTATAGTACTGACAATTACAGAAATAGAATTTCTGCAGAAAATGGTGAAGTCCCAGTGTGTGAGAGAACTACTGGTATCACAAATTAGTTACGGCTGTGAATGATCTGATCTCGAAACAATAGTAGAGAGGAGACCGACATAAAGTGCCACCTCCGCTGTGTAATTAACTGTGATATTAAAAAAACAAGGAAACAGATTTCACTTAACAATTTTAAAAAATTTGACAAGTCGTTCAAATACAATTTCCTTATTATTTATTTAGTATATACACTATCTATTCTTGTGCTGAAGGGTGAATGTTGAAAAATGGAATGTAATGGATTTGTAAGTTTACATATGATTCACACACACACACACACACACACACACACACACACACACACACACACACACACACACACACACACACACACACACACACACACACACACACACACACACACACACACACACACACACACACACACACTCACACACACACACACACACACACACACACACACACACACACACACATATATATATATATATATATATATATATATATATATATATATATATATATATTACAAGTCTTCCAATTATAGGAAACAAATTTATATCAGCTGTGCTGTTAATCACTTATAGTAAATGTATCAGCTGTGCTGGTAATTAAGTATATATCATTTATCAGCTGTCGTAATTTTTATCTGAGAGGGTGCTGATGGATATTGGTCCCTTTAGAGTGTAGAGGAATATTGAAGGCTCTGTGAGAATAAGGATTTAGGAGAATGAGGCAGTAGATTCACAAGCGCTGGGAAGAGCAAGGACAGTCTCTTATTACGACAATATCTGTTTCTCACAGACTATTCCTATCTCTCTTCTGAACAAACAATTGTTTGTCAGTTCCAGTCGCTCAGGCGCACCCACCGATTTGGTTATTCTGTCGCACAACGTACATGAATACAGCCTACACAGATGGAAATGTTTGGAGTTTTGGGGCAGCCGACAACCAACACAAATAAAGATTAATACCTTTATTATCATAAAGCAGTCACAAATAATTATACATTTACAGTCAAAAATCAAAGGTTACAGAATACAAATATGATAAGGGAAGAAGGGGGTTTGAGGAGAAATATCCCATCCACCGTTTCCCGTTTGTATTTACTAACAGGCAAGACCCGGTCCAAAAGACAAGAAAGAAGGGGGGGGGGGGGGGGGGTGATCAGAGATAGGCAATTTAACCCACTGGTAAATTTATTACTCTGAGGCAAGGGGTTACAGTAAAAGGGGGGGGGGGGTGTAGAGGAAAAGCTAGGGTTCTCAAATGTCTCCCTTTAATCATACAAATTTTACGGGAGGAGGGAATGAACACAGTTACACAATCCCGCTAGGAGAAGTCCCGTACAATGAATATAATGCACCTTAATACTAGGTCGAACTAATTAAAAGGGTAAAGAAAAGATTAAATCTCCTTTCATTCAAAAAAACACACTAGGGCTGGCCATCCCACAAACACACACGCAGACTTACCAAAATGGTGAATTCTGTCACTCTAGGAATTATTTACCACAGCAGCTAATACCGTGGAATAATGGACTGGTCCTCTTATTTCTTCCGTGTCAGGCCCCAGATTTAACGAGGTAACAAATAGTCTCAAAAAATCGCCAGACGGTGAAGCGTAAAGGCTACTGTTGGTTTAGATAAAGTTCCTAATTAATGGCACAGGCACTTGGCTAGGCGTGAGGTATGGTGTCGTTCCTAAAATTGGCACAGCTGGTGGAGATAACTTTCTTTTTCCGTAATGTCACAAGTTAAAAAAACACTGAGGTAAGTTCTTCTTCGGGGGTGTGTAAAATCCAGTGAATATACTTGACAGACAGTGTTCAGGTAGACCTATGTTTTTTCTTCACAAATAGGGCAGTGAATAAAATATGTTCTGCTTCCAGTTTTACTTTTAAGGACTATATGAACTAGTATTTTAAGTGTTTCTTGGGTGGCTTTATTCTCAGTTAAATTCAGAGGAGCGGGGCCCATTACAGGTCGCCACAAGTTTAGCTTTAAAAAGGGTCGTATGTTACTGGAGTTATCGAATTGAGTTGGCAGAACTCTGTATATAATTAATAATTGCTGGGATGCAGGTTGAATGATCGTTCTGAATGAAAGATAATCAAAACAAGAAATGCATTACAAATCATATTATAATCTGACCCATGATAAATTACAGTTAGCCTATTTACTTTATTAGCGTCGTCAATTAACAAAACAGGAAAACTCCCCGTGAGTTAAAATAATTAAAAGCACATCTATCTATACAGAACTAAACTGGATTTACTGGTTATAATTCCTTTTAACGTCTGCAAAATTAATTTACGCGTCAAGTGCATTAGGAATTCACACTCAGACAGCTGAGTGAAAAGGCCCTTGAGTATAAGAGTGAGATCCATCTTTGTTTCATAGATCTGGAAAAGGCGTTTGACAGGGTCCCCTGGAGCAAACTTTGGGACTGTTTGGCAAGGAAGAATATTCCAGCACCTCTGATTCATGCTATACAGAGCTTCTACAAGTCTTGCAGAAATTATGTGAGGACAGCAAACCATAAGTCAGAAGAGTTCAGGACCACCACTGGTGTAAGACAAGGTGATATCCTATCACCTTACCTCTTCATACTCCTTATGGACGATGTCATCAAGGCATGTAAGGAGAGAACAAGAAAGTATTCAGTGGGGTACTGGAAGATGAGACAGGTCTATATTTCGGAGCTGGCATTTGCTGATGATGTTGCCCTGATTGCTAAATCAGAGGCACATCTCCAATCCAACCTGCAAGTCTGGAAGGAAGAGCTGGAGAAGAGAGGGATGGTCATAAGCAGCTCTAAAACAAAATACATGGTGATATCACGAGAAGAAAGAAAACATCAGATTAAGTTGGGAGAACAGGTCCTGGAGCAGGTCGACCACTTTAAATATCTCGGAGCTATTATAGACCGAAAGGGAGGCATCAAAGAAGAGTTGGCCACTCGAAAAGCAGCGGCTGGGAGACTTTTTCAGGCCATAAATCGTGGATTCCTCAGCAAGAAAGAGGTTCGTAAGAAAACGAAGATGGCTGTATACCGCTCCACCTATGTCCCAGTCTTGACATATGGATGCGAGTCGTGGGCAATGACTACAACCCACAAAAGCCAGATCCAAACCTCAGAAATGAGGTATCTGAGGAAAGTGGTTGAAGTAACAAGAAGAGACATGGTCCGCAACCAGACGATCCGTCAAGGCCTAAAATCCCATCCGCTGCAGACCAAAATAGAACAGTCCCAACTAAGATGGTTTGGCCATGTCTGCAGAATGGGAGAAGATCGGCTACCACGACAAGCATGGGAAACAAAGAGCAGGGATCCAGACCTCCAGGACGACCCAGAGTCCGGTGGGAGGACAATATTAGACAATCTTTGAAGGACCGAGGACTAGAATGGAACCAGGCCAGGAAGAAGACAGCTGATAGAATGGTCTGGCGCTCTCTCTTCCAAACCTCTACACCTCACGGTAGAAGGGGAACGACTAAGTAAGTAAGTAAGTAAGTGTATTAGGAAATACTTTTAGCTGTAACATTAGTTTGCACTAGAACTTTGAAAATGGGTTTATTTAATAAGGTTAAATTTACACCACAATGCAATGAAATAAATTGAAATAACTAGACCACTGATCACTCGAAGCTAATGTATAACTTACCGTCTGCGCAGAAAGAATACACTCCAATAGTCAACGAAGGTAGATGAAATCTAGCAGGAATCCGACTATGCTAGTGAAACTAGGATTCTGTCAGAACGAACGATAAAATGCAGTTTTCGGAGTTCTTTATTTATACTTCTCAAATGTAACTTAAATAGGACGTGTTAGGTTTTCACACTTTTCTTGAAGTAGAGCAGAATCCGAGGTACCTCGCCGTTGTGTTAACCGCTGCGATTCCTCCGTTTCCCCCGGTCTACCGATTTTCTTCGTCTCAGGCTGCTCGCATGAGAGTGCGAAAAATTTCTCGAGAAGCTAACTACGTTAGCTGGGAGTTCCCTGATTTCTTTAGATCGTATACCGCCCCACGTTGAATTCCGAAGATCAGCCTGTCTTTGATGGTGCCGCTGTTCTGAGAGCTTTGGCAACTCCCACCAGGCGGGGTGACAGCCAGGTAAGAAATTGAACTGCTGTTAATTGCTCTAGAAACAGGAGTGAGTCTCTGGCCACGTCCTCTTTTGGGCCGGCGTTAAGGAAAAGATTGCTATAAATCGTTCTCAGAGATGGTTGAGGGCGTGATTTAACCTCCCATCAAAGGCCATGCGATCTCAAAAGTTCACAGAAGATAGCAGGCTACATATTAATGATCCAGCGTGTAACGTTCTCGTGGAAATGCTGCATGCAGGTTAAAGTTACAACAGATGATCAGGGGTTCTAAAGTTATGAGAGGCCAATATTCTGTTGTCATCCATCGAGTCAGGGAAATTCATTTGTCATACTTAGACGTACGTCACAATCGTCCCCACTTTTGAGACATGGAAACTCGTTTTCATGTTTCATTTATGACAATGAAGCTGCCCTGATCGGTAGCTTTTGGATGATTGGCATCGTCGATTTTCTCCTCTTCCTCCGTGGTCCAGTTTCTACTCAAGAAGTCAGCTCCGACATTCTGTTTTCCTGGAATATATTCCACTTTGAAGGAATAAACACTCAATAGCAAGGCCCAACGCATTATCCTTGCGTTGAATTCCTTATTGGCACCCAGGAAAGCTAATGGAGCATGGTCTGTTTGCACCGTGAAAGAAGTACCATACAGAAACTCATGATGGCGTCTGATGCCATGAATCAGAGCGAGACATTCTCTTTCAACGACACTGTAGTTGCGTTCCGCTTTATTCAGTTTCCGACTGCCGTAAGCAACTGGGAATAGCAGGTTCGGGTCACTGTCCTCGGCTTGCAGCAATGTTGACCCGATGCCCTGACCTGACGCGTCAACTCTCAGTACGAAAGGTTTCTTAAGGTCAGGTAACCTTAGGATGGGGTATGCCGCCAACTGTCCTTTCAAAGTGCTGTATGCATGTTCGCACTTTTGATTCCACATGACCTTATCAGGACAACCTTTCTTGGTGAGGTCAGTCAGAGGTGCTGTCAGTCCGTTGAAGTTCTGGATGTATTTCTGATAGTAAGCACATAGTGATAAGAATGACCTGATGTCTTTCTTTGTTCGGGGTCTTTTTGCTGCCACTATTTTCTCCACGTTCTTCTTAATAGGCCAACTACAGCCGTGAGAAATAGTGTGCCCCAGGAAGTCCAGCTTTTCAAATGCGATGAGACATTTGCTAGGTCTGGCTGTGAGACCAGTTTCCTGTAGTCTCCTAAGGAGCATAGCGACTGTAGCAATATGTTCTTCGTAGGATTCCGATGCAATTAAGATGTCGTCCATGAAATTATGGATGTGGGGACTTTGCAAGGGTTCTAAAAGCTTTCTCATCATCCTGGTAAACACTCCTGGTGCGTTATGCAGTCCGAACGGCATCACATTAAATGTGTAATGTCCTTCACTAGTGCTGAAAGCTAGCAAAGGTTTAACTTCCTCCTTGACTGGTATTTGATAATAACCTTTACTGAGGTCAATCTTGGAGAAAATTGTTGCCTTGCTGAGCTTGGTGAACAACTCAGAAGCAGTTTGGAGCGGTTCAGGCTGGAATTCCGTTACAGCGTTTAGCAACCGGTAATCAATACACAGCCGAACTTCCTTATTGGGCTTCTGCAACAGCACTACACTCGAACTGTAAGGAGATGTAGACTCGCTGATAATTCCTGCCTGACGCAGCTTGTCTATTTCTCCGCGAAGTGCATCAGCTTTGGCGTACGGAATGGGGTATACTCTGGTTCGAACAGGGGTCTCGTTTGTTAATTTCATGTCAAATTCGATGAGATTTGTTCGACCAGGTACATCCGTTAAGACTGCACTGTACTGCTGTAGTAGCGCCCTGGTTTCTGTTTGTTGTTCTGGTGAGAGATTGTCGCCGAACTTGACATCTTTAAAGGATTCTGTGGGTTGCAATGGGTACTCCATGCAACCATCATCATCTTCCTCGTCTTCCGTTGCTATGGCGACAGCCAGGAGATGCTCGGAGGATGGCACTGGTCTTTCCAGATATTTCTTGAGCAGATTTATGTGGAAGACCTTCTCCTTTCCTTTAATGGAGATCTTGTAATTAGTACGTGAGATCTTTTTAAGGACGGTAAACGGCCCTTGCCATCCGATGCGAAGTTTATTGCTTCCGGTTGGAGTAGCAACAAAACTTTCTCCCCTGGTTGGAGCTCTCTCTCTTTTGCAGCTTTGTTGTATCTTTTAGCATGTTTAGCGCGGGCTTTCGTAAGGTTTGTTGTAGCTAGATCCCATCCTAGCTTTAGCCTTTCCTTGAGCTCAGATACATACTTGCTTGCAGAGACGACTGTCTCGTCAGCCTTTTGGTCTGTCAGGGACCGAAGTAAGGCTTCTAGTGGCCCCTTAATAGGTCTGCCAAATAAAAGTGTAGCTGGCGCGAATCCCGTAGACGCTTGGGGAACCTCTCGGTAGGCGAATAAGGCAGCCGATATATATAGGTCCCAGTCTTCCGGTTTCTCCTGACCCAGCTTACGTAACATGGTGGTGAGGGTGCCGTTAAAACGTTCCACGAGCCCATTTCCGGCCGGATGATAGGGACTTGTGTGGATATGTTTGGCCCTCAAGATCTTAAAGATCTCCTCCATTAACAGGCTACGGAATTGGGATCCATTGTCCGTCAAAACTTGTTGAGGGAATCCCAACCGTGTAAAGATTTGCACGAGGGCTTCTGCGACATGCTTGGAATCTATGCATGTTAGCGGTACAGCTTCGGCCCACATTGTGCAAGTGTCGACTAAAGTCAGGATGAACCTGTGCTTTCTTTTGGTCCTTTCCAGGGGTCCAATGATGTCGACAGCAACCCGTTCAAATGGAGTCCCTACTATTGGCATTTGCCCCATGGGTACTGGGGGTGTCAAGTGCTTGGGTGCTACCCGTTGGCACTGGGCGCAGGATTTCACATACCTGATAATGTCAGAGTTCATTCCTGGCCACCAATAGTGGGTTTTTATTCGCTGAATAGTGGCGTTTTGTCCCATATGTCCGCTAAAGGGAAGAGAGTGCCCCATCTCTAAGATCTGGCTTCGGTACTGCGTCGGTACTAGGAGCTGGTTATTCCCCGTGTCCGGGTTGCCCGTTCTACGATACAATACGCCATCTGGGGTCCTTAGCCATGGGCAGTCTTTTAAAGCAGGGCTCCAGAGTAGGGTCCTTTTGTTGCGCCTCCTTCAGTTCATTCGGCAACAAATTTGGCGCAGGCTCCCTCTCTTGCTTGGCTTGCCCTCTTGTGGTTACCGCTGCCACAATCGGCTCCTTTGGTCTCCCAATAAACACATATCTACATCCCAGGATAACTGGGTAGATAGGATCATCCATAATGGCCGCTTTAATAACCCTCTGACAAAGTCAGAGTGTATTTCTACCAGTGCGATAGGCAGCGTCCTGGGCGCATCACTCTTAAAAACTCCACTAAGTTTGACGGTTTCCTCTGTCTCCTGACCTGGTTTGACTAGGTGTCTAGCAACAATACAACTAAAACTTAATCCAGTGTCAAAGAGACAAGTGGTTGAGGTACCATTCAAAATTACAGTTCCTCGAGTTGAGGGTCGGTCCCCCTCAGGTTGAGAATCACTGACATTGACTCTACCTTTCGAGGCTGTATGCAAACATCCAACGCGGTTAGGCCCGGTCTGCTTGCCCTGATCAGACGTTCCTGGTGTAGGGGTCTTTCCTTTTCCTTGACCTTGGTGGCCGCGCTGCCACGTAGGCTTGGTGGGTTGATCAGAATTGTTGTTGGGGGGGGGGGGGGGGGTATCGGGTTTTGTAGAATTTCGATTTTTCCTGGGGAGGTCTCTGGGTATTATTTTCTCGTTGGTTATAATTCTGAGAGGAATTAGAAGAATAGGATGACTGCTCTAGATTTTGTTTTCGAGATGGCTCATCTGTGGGTTTACGTTTAGTGCTGGGAAGTTCGGCCATTGCATTGGTATAGCGTTCGGCCTTATTGAGGATGTCCTCAAGCCTGACTGCGCCCTGTTCAGCCAAAAATCTACGGGTTTCGTTTGACAAAGTTGCCTTTATCTGTTCCACAAGAACAAGTTCAAGTAGTCCCTCATATGTAAGAGGTAGGTCAGATAATTCAATGCACTTTGTCAAATAGCCCGTGAGACGTGAAGAGAATTGTGGGAATGTTTCCGTGCTCTCTTTTCGGCTGTTCCTGAACATTTGCAGGAATTTTCGGGCGGTCATCTCAAACCGTTCTAGCAAGGCCTTTTTCAGCATGTCGTAATCATGTTGGTTGGTTCCCAGCTTCGTGTACACGTCATAAGCATTAGCTTTTAGTGACGTTGAGAGCTTAAGTGCCCAGCGGGAACTCTCTAACCCATACAGATTCGCGAGCCTTTCGAATTTTTCTAGGTAGCTGTCAATTTTTTCATTAGGGCTAGGAAAAGATTCTAAAGCAAAAGACATCGCCGCTAATTGGGCAGAATGAGTGCTGGAGAGGTCCATTGACTGAGACTGGGGCGAAGACGGCTCTCCGTTATTCGGAGTAGAGGCGCCCCGACTCTCTAAAGCCTTAAGCGCCAGTTCATGTTGTCTTTCTCGCTTCCAGCCTCAGGATGGATCTCATCTGTATCCTCTCTGCCATTGTTAAAGAATAAGATGTAGTATGACTAGAGAATAGTACGAAAGAACAAGAAGGGAAAAAAAATTCAAAGCCGCTAC
Organism: Oreohelix idahoensis; assembly: GCA_024509875.1. Classification (NCBI taxonomy): domain Eukaryota; kingdom Metazoa; phylum Mollusca; class Gastropoda; order Stylommatophora; family Oreohelicidae; genus Oreohelix; species Oreohelix idahoensis. Next base: position 129,268 of record JAMPIV010016857.1, read on the forward strand.
GAGAAAAAACGAAAGTAAAAAACAATTTACTTAATGACCTCGTGTGTTAACTTATCGCCGCTATTATTGTCACTTAAGACTTTTAACGCAAGCAACTATGCCAATTAAATTAGTAAGTTACACTAGAAAAAAAAATCTACTATTACTAACAGTAGAGAAATATTTATATTAAAACAATTTTAAAGGAAAAAAAAATTATTTTTTTTTCTCCTAGAAAATGTTAATTCTCTAACAACAAACTCCGTCCCTGAAGACAATTTTGAGATGAGACGTAGTTAACTTAATTTTTAAAAAATCAGAACAATCCGTCTTTAGCTTAGCTCAACTCAAACGCTTCAAAACCTTTAGTGATTGTAAAACAATCACGCAGTCCCAGCAATTATATAACCAAAAAATTTCAATTCCCTCTGCCAGAGAATACAAAGGTGACAAATCTTTTATAATCACTAACTGCCTGCTCCTGTGGAAAAAAACAAACCTGTCATAATTATTGTGTGGTCGGCCCAAATACTGAACGGCTTGGTCTAGGGGAAGTAATTACTTTTAAAGATTATACCCTACTTCACAAAGACAATCAACCACACTCTATTTTAACTAGGTTCAGAATCTCGAACGAGCTAACCATATATTGTCGTAATTTTTATCTGAGAGGGTGCTGATGGATATTGGTCCCTTTAGAGTGTAGAGGAATATTGAAGGCTCTGTGAGAATAAGGATTTAGGAGAATGAGGCAGTAGATTCACAAGCGCTGGGAAGAGCAAGGACAGTCTCTTATTACGACAATATCTGTTTCTCACAGACTATTCCTATCTCTCTTCTGAACAAACAATTGTTTGTCAGTTCCAGTCGCTCAGGCGCACTCACCGATTTGGTGATTCTGTCGCACAACGTACATGAATACAGCCTACACAGATGGAAATGTTTGGAGTTTTGGGCCAGCCGACAACCAACACAAATAAAGATTAATACCTTTATTATCATAAAGCAGTCACAAATAATTATACATTTACAGTCAAAAATCAAAGGTTACAGAATACAAATATGATAAGGGAAGAGGGGGTTTGAGGAGAAATATCCCATCCACCGTTTCCCGTTTGTATTTACTAACAGACAAGACCCGGTCCAAAAGACAAGAAGGGGGGGGGGGTGATCAGAGATAGGCAATTTAACCCACTGGTAAATTTATTACTCTGAGGCAAGGGGTTACAGTAAAAGGGGGGGGGGGGTTGTAGAGGAAAAGCTAGGGTTCTCAAATGTCTCCCTTTAATCATACAAATTTTACGGGAGGGGGAATGAACACAGTTACACAATCCCGCTAGGAGAAGTCCCGTACAATGAATATAATGCACCTTAATACTAGGTCGAACTAATTAAAAGGGTAAAGAAAAGATTAAATCTCCTTTCATTCAAAAAAAACACACTAGGGCTGGCCATCCCACAAACACACACGCAGACTTACCAAAATGGTGAATTCTGTCACTCTAGGAATTATTTACCACAGCAGCTAATACCGTGGAATAATGGACTGGTCCTCTTATTTCTTCCGTGTCAGGCCCCAGATTTAACGAGGTAACAAATAGTCTCAAAAAATCGCCAGACGGTGAAGCGTAAAGGCTACTGTTGGTTTAGATAAAGTTCCTAATTAATGGCACAGGCACTTGGCTAGGCGTGAGGTATGGTGTGGTTCCTAAAATTGGCACAGCTGGTGGAGATAACTTTCTTTTTCCGTAATGTCACAAGTTAAAAAAACACTGAGGTAAGTTCTTCTTCGGGGGTGTGTAAAATCCACTGAATATACTTGACAGACAGTGTTCAGGTAGATCTATGTTTTTTCTTCACAAATAGGGCAGTGAATAAAATATGTTCTGCTTCCAGTTTTACTTTAAGGACTATATGAACTAGTATTTTAAAAGTGTTTCTTGGGTGGCTTTATTCTCAGTTAAATTCAGAGGAGCGGGGCCCATTACAGGTCGCCACAAGTTTAGCTTTAAAAAGGTTCATATGTTACTGGAGTTATCGAATTGAGTTGGCAGAACTCTGTATATAATTAATAATTGCTGGGATGCAGGTTGAATGATCGTTCTGAATGAAAGATAATCAAAACAAGAAATGCATTACAAATCATATTATAATCTGACACGCGATAAATTACAGTTAGCCTATTTACTTTATTAGCGTCGTCAATTAACAAATCAGGAAAACTCCCCGTGAGTTAAAATAATTAAAAGCACATCTATCTATACAGAACTAAACTGGATTTACTGGTTATAATTCCTTTTAACGTCTGCAAAATTAATTTACGCGTCAAGTGTATTAGGAAATACTTTTAGCTGTAACATTAGTTTGCACTAGAACTTTGAAAATGGGTTTATTTAATAAGGTTAAATTTACACCACAATCCAATGAAATAAATAGAAATAACTAGACCACTGATCACTCGAAGCTAATGTATAAATTACCGTCTGCGCAGAAAGAATACACTCCAATAGTCAACGAAGGTAGATGAAATCTAGCAGGAATCCGACTATGCTAGTGAAACTAGGATTCTGTCAGAACGAACGATAAAATGCAGTTTTCGGAGTTCTTTATTTATACTTCTCAAATGTAACTTAAATAGGACGTGTTAGGTTTTCACACTTTTCTTGAAGTAGAGCAGAATCCGAGGTACCTCGCCGTTGTGTTAACCGCTGCGATTCCTCCGTTTCCCCCGGTCTACCGATTTTCTTCGTCTCAGGCTGCTCGCATGAGAGTGCGAAAAATTTCTCGAGAAGCTAACTACGTTAGCTGGGAGTTCCCTGATTTCTTTAGATCGTATACCGCCCCACGTTGAATTCTGAAGATCAGCCTGTCTTTGATGGTGCCGCTGTTCTGAGAGCTTTGGCAACTCCCACCAGGCGGGGTGACAGCCAGGTAAGAAATTGAACTGCTGTTAATTGCTCTAGAAACAGGAGTGTGTCTCTGGCCACGTCCTCTTTTGGGCCGGCGTTAAGGAAAAGATTGCTATAAATCGTTCTCAGAGATGGTTGAGGGCGTGATTTAACCTCCCATCAAAGGCCATGCGATCTCAAAAGTTCACAGAAGATAGCAGGCTACATATTAATGATCCAGCATGTAAAGTTCTCGTGGAAATGCTGCATGCAGGTTAAAGTTACAACAGATGATCAGGGGTTCTAAAGTTATGAGAGGCCAATATTCTGTTGTCATCCATCGAGTCAGGGAAATTCATTTGTCATACTTAGACGTACGTCACATCAGCTATGCTGTTATTATTGTCTCTTTCTACGCTAAATCACTTTCTCGTCACTGACACTAATTTTTGCTCACAATGCTGACAGAAATGGTACTAATGTGTACTCATCTCTTAGACGTTCTGTCCTTCTTGATTTGGTTGACACAAAACTGGCTGAAGATCGTTCCTTTAGCCCACCCAAGACTGAGGGGGACCAAAGATGAAGATTCTGTGCAATCTCTATGCTCCTGCGGAGTTCCAGGCAGCTGGATTGACGACCCACGATCTCAGTTTTGATGACACGAATAAAACCTGTAACAAGGAAAAATAGGGGCTAATTTCTGTCCTCAAGCCCACCTATTTCTATTGTATATGATATGAGCGTGTCTCAGTGTCTGCATGTAGGATGAATGACAACATGGCTCAGTATGATTTAGCAATAGCGAGACAAGACAGGTGTCTACTTGCAAAACATTCTTTCTGATAAACTAATACATGGATACATTCAATAATATTCAATGCATGAATACATTCAATAATATAAATTCAATACATGAATACATTCAATACATGAATACATCCCATAATATAAATTCAATACATGAATACATCCAATAATATGTACACCTAGGTGTGATACAACAATGTCCTTCCCCTTATAATATACCAGGCCCTCTCTGACAAGTGATGGTACCATATATCCTAACAATATTGTTATGTTCTTATGATAGGAGTATATGAAACGAGGACTGTTTGGTTATATATATCAGACTGAAGTTATAGGAGACAATAGATTGAGTCCTAACAAGGACTGTTTTGGTTATATTGCAGTTGGTCTGAAATAATAGAGTGAAGTTATAGGAGACAATAGGTTGAGTCCTAACAAGGACTGTTTTGGTTATATTGCAGTTGGTCTGAGATAATAGAGTGTAGTTATAGGAGACAATAGGTTGAAGCATGAGTCCTATTAGTCTTCGTCTTCATCAATCATATACATTCATTATACCTAATTTCCCCAAAATACAATCAGTAACCTGATACGTAATATATACAGGTGTAGGTATTATAAATGACACACAACAAATACAAACATTATATATCTGCTGTAGGCCTATTTGCCTACAAATAGTAAATTATATTTACCCTCCAAGATTTTAAACAGGCCAGATTTTGACTCGACTAGCGAAGCAGGCTGCAGGTCAATGCTCTCAGGTAAGCTATAAATCAAGGTTGACAGCTCCTCTCACACAGTCGGTCGTCTCTGGCTTCGTGTTTGGTGTTGCGTGCATTTGCATAAAATCCGCCCGATTATATAGGTAGGTGAATGCTTAAGCAAAGCTTTTGGTTGGTTCCTGGCGGAGCAAGCTGATTGGTTTCCTGCAGTTTAGTCCCAAGCGCCGTACAGCCTAATTTTATTCAGTTTTATTCCGCCATCTTGCGTGAACAAGATGGCCGCCACATCCGAAAAAAAACGGCTTAAGTTTTTCCTGGCGTAACTTCTTGTAAATTATTCCGGCTCAGCAACTGAGCGTTGATTGGCTGGGTTCTTGACATAGGGATTTAACAAAGCAGTGGGTCTACACAACTCGTTCCACGACACCTGGCAATATAGCAGAGTCATGAGAATCTAGAAAGTGGAACTCAAAGACTAAACGGAGGCCTTAGAAGACTGCATGAGTACTGCCAAACGTGGAAACTAAAGGTCAACTATACAAAGACAGTGTACACTATCTTTACCAAAAGCCATAAAGTAGCCAAGAAGAATATCAACCACGTGGCTAGACAAACAACAAGTGACAAAAGAAGAACATCCCATCTATCTTGGAGTCACACTTGATCTGCAGCTCAGCCTCAAGAACCATATTGAGAATACAAGGAACAAAGCACTAAGGCGATTTCAACTACTGAAGAGGCTTGCTGGCACTACTTGGGGATCAGACAAGGATACTCTGAGATGCTTGTACCTTGGCTATGTCCGTTCTGTGATATAATATAACAACTCACTGCTTACAACTTGCTCCAAACAAACCTAGAGTATCTCGACAGAGTGCAAAGCAATGCCCTTCGACTAATCAGTGGAGCTATGAGATCAACGCCAACTGCTGCATGTGAAATACACAAATGTGGAACCCCCAAGTTTGCGGAGAGATAAAGCTGTTTTAGAAGTTTATGAAAGATGTAAGAGAATGAACCGAAACCACCCTAACAGGCACCTTGTAGAAAACTGAGTACACAAGCAAATAATAAAGCACAAATCAGATTTACACCATGTCCATGAAATACAAGATAGATACCACCTCCCAGAAAGAAGACAAGATAAACAGAAAGTAGTAAGGAATTACCACCACATACCCACTTAAAAACACCAGAAGTACAGATGAAATTAGTAGATGGAACAACCAAACAGGCCGACCCAGTCAGTCTTATGAGTGCATCACAAAGAACCATTGATGCCTATCCTGAAGAATGGTTACATGTCTATACTGACGGATCTGCATTTAAGGCCACCATCAAAGCAGGTTACGGAGTTTAGATATGTTATCCAGGCGGATCCTCCGACGAGCTGTTTGATGCATGCGGGGAGTTTTGCTCCAACTATGAAGCTGAAATAATTGCACTGGAAACAACTGTATACCATCTGAAGACTGTATTTGATGCCTTTCCCTCAAAGGCTCAAAACATTGTCATTTTTACTGACTCAATGTCTGCCCTACAAGCTCTGGAAGGCAGTGGACATTGTAGAACTGAATTAGCCAAACTAATCCTGGATGATGATCAGCTTATCATTTCCTATGGCATCAGAATAGTTATGCAGTGGATCCCTGGCCACTCAAATACACCAGGTAATGACAGAGCAGACAGATTAGCAAAGAAAGGAACAAAACAAGAACAACCACTCACAGCAACAACTCTCCAAACAGCCAAAACACTCATACGAACAAGAAACAAAGAAACTTGCCTGAACAGATGGGCCATGAAAAACACTGGAAGAGAGGTTTACAGACATATACCTGATCCTGACGACGACATCAACCATCTTACAAGGAGGGATCAGAGCACCATTTTTTTACTCAGAAGACACCATTTACCACTCAACAGTCACTTGAACAGAATCCAACCACAACACTCTCCAGAGTGCCAGCTATGTAACTACCCCCACGAAACTGTTGACCGCCACTTCTTTGAGTGCCCAGCACTCGATGATGTTAGAAAAATGCTCCTTCCTCCCAGGCCAGATAAGTAGAACACCCTGTACGGAGACACAAAACAACTTGCAAAAACATGCAGATATCACTACATGGCATTGGGCCGAAGGGCGAGAGCCCAAGTGCCGCTGGATCAATAACAACAACAACAAATATGTCTATTCATTCATTCATCACCTGCCAGTTCCCCAAGGAGCAGTGGCCTACAACAAACTGATGCCACATCTTTCATTCACATACCATCAGTTTTTCCATTCCTTTCATGTCTGCTCCAGTTCTCTTCTCCGTGTTCTTCAGTCTCAATCAATATATCTATATCTACATCTTTTACCCTGAGAATTCCAGAAAAAGGATTGCTATTCAGTGCTATAAGTAGGTTTCCTAAATAAGTGTCCTATCCTTAGCCAGCGCCTTCTAATCTCTTGTTCCCCTGGCATTTGTCTGGTTCGTCTCATCTAGTGCACTAGTCTCATCAGTTCCGCATTAGTGATCTTGTCATACTGTTACAATCCTTCTAAATAATTTCAATAATAAGATATAATAGGGAAACGATATGTGGTTTTTTTTTTTCTTCAAAAATACAAATAATGATGAACAATGACTAATTGTTCTAGTACACTGTTTGGCACCCTTGCTATTATTATAACACCCAGCCTTTTTAGGAGATTGTATTTATCTGCTTCCTCTTCAGACACGCATGTATCATTTTTCATGTACACCCTCAATATTCATTAACTTGTTTCTATTTTTGGCCTTGTCAGTCTTAAAATATAACTTGGAGCTGGGCTTCCTACCGCCGAGTCGTCAGTTTCTTGTCCTTGACTTTTAAAGTGACGTGTATTTGTTGGTTCCCCATAATACAGAATGAACACATGAAACGACAGGAAGGGATAGTCCATTAGGTGTGCTGGCTTGACTAATACATATTACGTAGCCATGCTTCCGCCACCGAGTAGGAAGATAAGCTATTATAAAAGGCATGTGAACGCAAGGTTTGTGTGGTCAAATGCTGTATGTCTGATGTGATATCTGTGCATGAGACGTTATCCTATATATGTAGTCATCGAGCTAGCTTTTAAAGTTTAAAATAAGAGCTGCCAGATTGGATTCTCAATTTGTAATTCGAGGTAGAGAGAGAAACGTAGGTTTAAAATATAAAAATAACAATGGTCGCCTTATCACGCTGCAGCACACCAATGTGCTTATTTATATGTGCTTACTTCCTAAGCTGTAAGTCTGTGATGTCTATGCCGCTAACAAAAACGAAAACACAGTGCAACTCTCGTAACAAGAACCCGTGCGCAATCTTTCCAGATTTATGCTCAGATGGCGGAGGACTCTGTATTGTCAAGGTAATTATTTTCCAAAGAGCAGTAGATTATCTCTACAGTTTCGGTTTATATTTTTTTTTATTTTTTTTATGTTGCTGTCTTTTTATTAGCGGGTTATTGCCCTGCCGTAACACCAACTCAATTAATTGTTGGTGTTTTGCTATTATTATTCTTAATAATTAAGGAAGTTGAGGGGAACTGCGGTAAGACGTGGAATACGATGGGTGGGTTTGAAAAAAAATGAAAAAAGGTGATTCGTCTTACGAGGACAAAAGACAAAGAAAATAGTCTACGTTACGGCCACAAGGCCTTCGTCAGGAAAGGAAAGAAAGTGTCCTATCTAGACTTCACTTTCTTTCCTTTCCTGACGAAGGCCTTGTGGCCGTAACGTAGACTATTTTCTTTGTCTTTTGTCCTCGTAAGACGAATCACCTTTTTTCATTTTTTTTCAAACCCACCCTTCTTAATAATTACTGCTACATTAGGCTAAATAACAGTTTACTCTGCGGTCGACCACGCTGTCATGTTTGCGTTAGGGTTAAAGTTTAGTTGGAATGTACTAAATCAAGAGTTCTTTCTTTTTTTTTTTTTTTTTTTCTTAACCAGCGGCACTTGGGCTTTCAGCCCTTCGGCCCAATGACATGTCATTGCGAGGCTGGGGAGTCTGTGGACTTTCCTTCCAACCCGGTCAGGAGCTTCGCTGCTTCCCATCCACAGAGGGTTTATCTCAGGAGCCGTTCAGGTTATTCAGTCAAAACCCCGGTCGATGACACTCTTACAAATGCCCGCGCCCGGGTTTGAACCTTGAACACCTGATCGCTTGCGCAGTGTGGTAACCATTACACCAGCGCGGCTCCCCAAGAGTTCTTTAAAGTGCTTATTTAAAGAGAATACAGTTAGGGGTTTAGCATTAGGATTTAGCGTTAGGATTAGCATTAGGATTTAGCGTTGGGTTTAGCATTAGGATTTAGCGTTAGGTTTAGACAGAAGAGCCGCTAACGCAAATCTTAAAACCGTAACCCTGTTTGCGGCAAACCTTACTTTTCCAAAGTGGTAGTTGCGGTGTAGTAGGACGAGGTTATAATGAAGACGAAGATTTAAATAATAGGTTACTGATACTAAAATAATTTTGAAATTGATGATGGAGACGATGATAACGAGAATGATGTTGTTGCTTCATTGCATGTTGTATTGTTACCTGTCCTGTTTTTTTAGTTACTGCTGCTTCACTTGTTGTTACTGTTGTTACTATTACATTATAGAAGCTAGTGTTAAACGTAGTAGCTGCTGCAGTAGATTGGATTATGGTGGATGGTTTTGTTTAAATAATAATGTAAGAACCTCTTATTAATAGACCTGTTGTATACTGGTTTCGGAAATAACGGACGAAATCAGCTAGTGCTGAAATTTTGGTCCGGAATGGGAAGTTTTTAAAAAAAATAACATTTTGCCTCATTTTGGCGAGGCGCGCCCGGTTTAACTTAGTCACGGTGTCCTTTGGTTATATTAGGGTGCATGTCAAAATAGAAAAGACTTTGTGGTCTATATCAGTCAGTATATGTGAATATGTAAAATTAACAGTCTTTACTGTTCATAAGCGAAGCGGATACTAGGTGGCGGACGCACGCGCGCAATTTTTGCTGACGCTCGCGTTGGGGTAATAACGTATTGCATTCTTCTTATTGTATTTCACTGTTTTCGTGACTAAGTCACACACAGACACACACACATTCATGCATAATTCGGAAGTACCGGACAGTCAACATTATCGGACCACCCACTACCACTATTAGTCCGTTCATAAAATGTTTTACAGTAATAATAATGCGAACAATAAAATGTGCGTCTGTGGCTTGTTGTGTGAGTTCCATGTAGAACAATGTAACATACTTTCTGCATTTTATCTTAACTCTTGCTTTGACCTTCCAGGCGCCTTGTGAGTATCAGTGCATCTGTCCACCAGATGGACGTGTGGGCCGTGACTGTACCAGTGACAGCAATTTTACCCCTGGCACGATAATAGACAGTCTGCTCGTCTTTCCTAATGACATGTTCTGGGACTTGAATGACGCAGCTAAACCGGATCTCGTTAGATCGTCTGCACAGACGGAGACCATAGCTCTTCCAGCAACGAAAGCTGGAGCGGTAGCAAACATTGGGCCAATCAGCAAAGCTAATGCTGTAATGACACCAGCAACGTCAAAACCTGACAAGCGTGTAACGGAGAGAAGGTCAGTGCTTGAGAGCTCATTTCCTGTAGCGCCAACCACTAGACCAACACGAGCAGCTAAAACCACGACTGGAAGTGGTTTTCTGGCACAATATATTATGCCGATTTCAGAACCTGCAGCAAATCAGATGCTTACGACCACAAATAGTCATTCTAATTCAGTTACTAAACAACGTACCATTTCGAATGAAACTAATGAAAGTACGCAACAAGTGTTGTCAAACTTCAGCAATACAGAATTTAGTCAAGACTCGGCGAATGAGGACCAGCTACCACTTACATCACCAACGACAGATGCTTATCCAGTCCAGTCTGATTTTATTATCACAGAAAGCCAGAGCAAAGTTTCGGACACAGCTACAGTACGTACATCAGGGTCAAGTACACTTGAAAGTAGTATAGTGAGCCAAGAGGATTCTCACAGCTTCAACAATAGCAAGCCATCTTCGGTCAGCACTGATGTGCTTCCAGCCAATGAGACTTTTCCAACTTTGTTTACAGAAACTGCAGACAATCCGCTGCCTTCACCGAAGTCAGTTGGGAATTCCCAGTTGTCTATAATAATTCAAAGGATTTTTCATCCGGTGGAAATATTTAAGACTGTCAAACGACCAGTTTCGTGACCAATCTTTTCTGTGTAAGAATATACGATTTACTTATTTATTTTAAAAATCTTCGTCTGAGCAATAGAAATAGTTCTTGTTTTAATTACTTTCTTTTACTCACTCAGTGTCTTCGTTTTGGGGGCATGCCACCCAGCTGTCACAAATTCAGCAATGTCCTCCTTGCTGTTCGCACAGCTAAAGAAGTGGCGGTGTCACTGCTAACGATGTTACATTCACATTCATTTCACTGTCAGTTAAGTTAACATACAGTATTTGTACAATTTTAATGGAAAGCATTATTTCTATTATGAAATTTGCCGCCCTGTGTAATGATCCACCTTGACTATAGTGTCTATTTTCCTTATCGTTTCATGTGGACGTAAAACTGAATTTGTTGCTAGCAGGCGATTTCTATTTTGGACAATTTACTTCAAATCTGCCCATGAGATCGAAATTACGTTGGTTTCCTCTTTCACCGTTCTTTTCCAGGTTTTCTTTAACCTCCACACTCTTCTCTTTCCCTATGGGTATCTGTCAAAGGCATATCTGGTTCTATTGGCTGTTTGTTTTCTGCGGGTGCACTCCGATCATCTCAGCTTTCTCTGTTTAATCTGGGCCAGTCGTTGTTGTGTCCTTAAATTACATCGGCTTTTTTTAAAATTACAAATTGCCATTTTATAAAGAGGATGAGGCGAAGGCATCATTCAGTTGGTGAATGTCAAGTGAGGGCCTACATTTTTGCCCATTTTTTTTTTTTTTTTAAATTATTTTTATTATATATTCATTTATTCGTTTTTATTATTTTTCTAATCCTGCGGGTAAATTTCATGGCCTGTCCCGGTATTATGTTTGGCCCATTAGGAAATACAGCTCTGCATGCATCACGATATACCACAGAGCTATCACATATATATATATATATATATATATATATATTATCATATATAGTATAAATATAATATATCTATATATATATATATATATATATATATAATATATATATATATATATACTATATATATATATATATATATATATATATATATATATATTTATATATATATTATATATATATAAATATATATATAAATATATCCAACGGGCTGATCACCCCGTTTGCCAGTCACTTCGATTACGGAAACAACAGCAAATGGATTGATTTGCCGTTGCCCTAAAGACGCCAATAGGCGTGATGGGAAACAATGGCAAAGAAAACCTATCTGCTGTTGCCCTAAGACGCCACTAGGCGTAATGGCCACTGACTGCTTTGACGGTCGGTGGCTAAAGACGGAAGAAGAAGAAGGAGAATATATATATATATATATATATATATATATATATATATATATATATATATATATATATATATATATATATATATATATATATATATATCTCACAGATATTTCACAGACAAAGTACAGAAAGACATAAACAGATGTACCAGAGACAGACTGTGATGAATAACAGGGGAAACTTAAAATAACATTAGTATCAGGCAGCAAATTAACCTGATTGATTATGACTTTTTAAAAAAAAGAAGAAAAATAAACGAAATAAATATAGAAAATCCAATGAATGATTGAATGTGCATATGAAACAGTTATGACGTGAATTTTATAGATGTAACTGAATTGTTCGAACAATGATATGTGCCTGAATATGAGCATGTGTGTGGGGATAACATTTCATTTTTCTTGTAATGCCGTTAGTAAAAATTTATTGTACATAATTGCTCAAATCGACAGGGGTTGAAGTTGTTAGGAAAATCAATAAAATTGCTAATGAAAAGTGAAATGTGTCTGCGTGCTGAAGAAATGTTTTTTATTTATTACTTTAAGCAATAATTAATTTTTATGTTATACACGGGTATAATAAATGCATGCTGTATTATGTGTATTTGACATTCCTGTCATGATTCCTTTCACTCGTCTTGAAACTTATTTTGATATATTTTGAAATAAATACGAAGTGTACCTTATTAAGTGGACTGTATATTTTTGACTTCACTTTTTCAATATTATTATCTGTAAATATTAACGTAACTTTATTATTAAGTTCTGTTCTGTGAAAATTAACGTAAGCACATTATTAACTGTTCCGTAAGCACATTATTAATAAAATAAAATGACCACAAAACAGAGACAAAGGTTGTAAAAACAAAGTGACAATGAAAACCACAACTCTAAATTTCATTACTTGGTAAATGTCTTGTTTGGCGGATTTATGTTTTGCTCTGTCACAAATGTCTTAATTTCTGACTATTGCAACCATATTTTGAGGATCCTTCTTAAGCATCTCATTAAATGATGTTCCAGAAAGAGCTTAGGACACTGATTAATTTAATTGACAGTAAACATGTATTTACTATTGCCCGATGTATGGATCCTGTAGTTTTTGCCGTTAAAAAAAAATACCCCGCGAAATACCGTTTGTGTTTTTGAAGTTGTGGTTTCAGTATCAATATGTTTAATAAGACGAGTTTGACAGCCCCGTGAACAACCTTACTTTACTCGCCTCATACAACATGCCTGGTGCCAACAGTCGTCTTAGACTTTGTCTATCTCCTCTCTCCACATGTAAGCCTACCTTGCCGTGGTTGGAGAGCTTGAGCGCCTCAATGATCCCGGGAGCTATGCCGGCGGGAGTTTTACTCCTGGCAGGGTCACCCAAGCCGGACAGGTCCTGGGTGAGGGGCCAGACTAAATGGGCTGAGGAGTGGGTGGAACCCTATAGGTGTAGATGCAGAACCCACCGGCGAGTGGTACATGCTCTGGTCTGCACCAATCCACCCCCACTTCATGGGTTAAATGCTTTCTTGCCTCATTCTTCACTGTTTGTCGTCTATCACGCCCATGGCGACCGTTGCCTCAATTGGCTGTGGGTGGTGTACCCGGAAACGGGGCCTCCCAGTACTGAGGCAAAGTTAAGTCCCCGATGTCACTTATCGGTGCAGAATTGAGAGAGATGGCTGAGCATCACAATCCCTCCTGTGTTGCAGCATGATGAGAACCCAGCATTGCACACTGAGC
>JAMPIV010016858.1:0-316306 GCA_024509875.1 Oreohelix idahoensis
TCCGATTGACAGAGTGGTTTAGTGCGCTGGTCTCCCGTGGCAAAGGCGCCCGGGTTCGAATCACGGTACCGACACGCTCCAGTCTACCTAGCTGTAAATCGGGTACCTGACTCTGCTGTTTGAGTTAGGGAAGGAAAATGCAGCGAGGAATGGAACTGGTCACCTTACTTCTCGATGCTGGACCTATTATGGTGAAGTCTCTAACACTTCACTCCCCTACGGTAGTATCTGGTATGGGACTATCTTTGCCTTATTACTAGATTATCTATTTGTCAAACCATTTTTTTTGTGAATTTCGTCGCCTGGATTTCAGTTGTTATGTCATGTACTTGTACGACATTTCTTTGAGATTACTGAACTCTTATAAACGACATTTAAAACACATTCCCCCCCCCCCCCCCCCTTTTTTTTTTTTTCTTATGCACAAGTGTTGATGTCAACAACAACAAAATTATAATCTCTAGTAATAGTGAAGACTAGACTTGTTGAAATGTCGGGATTGTGGAGGATATGTTTTTAGCAGTTATGCAGACCTGTGTCAAACATTGTTTCACTCGGTCGAAACTCGGTTTTTTTTTTTTTTTTTGGTCTTGCTGTAAAACGCTGTAAAAAATGTATGTGTATAATGTTAGTATGTATATAGTAAAACATATAGCAGACAGACTTACAGACCGACGGAGGATCGGACGACAAAAGGATGGATGGATGGATGGATGGATGAGTGAATGGATGGGTGGGCAGGTAAGTAAGTAGATAAACTAGGTAGACACACTCAGACAGACAGACAGACAGACAGACAGGCAGACAGGCAGGCAGGCAGGCAGGCAGACAGGCAGACAGATAGATAGATAGATAGATAGATAGATAGATAGATAGATAGATAGATAGATAGATAGATAGATAGATAGATAGATAGATGGATAGATGGATAGATAGATAGATAGATAGATAGATAGATAGATAGATAGATAGATAGATAGATAGATAGATAGATAGATAGATAGATAGATAGATAGATAGATAGATAGATAGATAGATAGATAGATAGATAGATAGATAGATAGATAGATAGATAGATAGATAGACTTTGTCTTGATGGTACTTACTTTCTAAAAGATTGCATAAAGTTCAGCTGTCGATGTTTCATTTAAACTTGATATCGTTCTTTTCAATTGTGATTTTCATCTTTCGGACTAAGACGATTTTCAGCGACGGTTTGTATCTTATTATAAGTTCCACAGTCTGTCTAATTTGTTTCTATTTTATTATTTCCATTTTATTCCTAGTTATCTGGGATCACTTCTTTTTGCTTATGCTTTAAATTAGAGGCGCCCCATTTTTCACTAGGCCTATATCCGTGTCTATAGCACGTTTCACTAGCTTTGCCTTCAAACAAATGTAATTATCTGATTAACCGTCTAACGTATTAATGCCATTTTTTGCATACGATGTTATATTGGGTTAGACCCAACAAATATATACTTTATATCTGTGCATCTTGTCCAGTTCCCATAAACGGATGAAATCCTTTGATCTTTGTCGGCATACTAATTATTGTGTATCGAGAAAAGAAATTTTACCACTTCATGCACAGATTCTGTGAATTGATTAGGCATAGGCGTGTCTACTATTACAATAATGTGGCCATCACGTTTGCAATTGAATACGTGTTGAAGATGATTTCTTAAATGATCTGCATGCGAGATACTCGTGACATTGTTTGTCATTGACATTTAATGCGCTACCATACTGGACCTTCCTTGATCTAATTATTTCAATGGGTATCATCTCTTTGCGGTTCATAAATATCATAATGGAACGTTGCTCCTCTAATGTGCTTGTAAATAACGGTAAGGTCATCTTTAAAGAAATTAAACTTCATCCGAATCATAATCAGATGTCTCTGAGAAATTGAAAATCAATCTCGGCTGAATGAAGGACAAACCATCATTCTTCCAATATTCCTCTTCCTCTTGTAACACATGGTTCTCACTTTTCTTCCAATAATCCCTGGCTATATTGGAGATGGCGGCTTTTATAAGTATTTCAACATCTTTTAATTTGAACGTTCTATTTCTGTTGCTACCTGTTCCTTAATTTTAGCCCATACTAATTCTATTGGGTTTAAGTGAGAATGGTAAGGAGGTAATCTTAAACATCTGTGACCATGTTCATGGATTGCCTTGTCTATGTGAAATATCTTTGTATGCTGTGTCTTTTTTTACAATTCCAAGTAATTCAGGTTCATGGACATTTCGTTGAATGGAATGTTGTTTATGGTCAACCAAATCTTTATTACATCTTTAATACTTAGTGAATTAGAAACTTTATCTTCTGGTGCCACAACGTTGTGATATGAGGCATTGTCCATTATCAAACACCACGGTCTATCCAAGGAAGGAAGTACATGATTCACAATCCAATCTTGAAATATCTTGCCATTCATCTCTGCATGGTAATCCCTATTATCTGTGGATTTTGAAACAAATATGAGTTCAGTATTATTTAGAAGCCCATGATGGCTGCTTCCTGGATGTGCAATTATTAGGCGCTGTCCTTTGCTGCTTGGTACTAGTCTCTTAGTTGTTCCATCAGATGATTGCCATTCTCGTTCATTACTGTGGTGCGCATTGATCCAAGTTTCATCTAAATACACAAAATCATAACAATCTCTTCTCATTTCTCTGGCCTCGCGTAAATATTTGCTTCTCATTGCAACTATATGAGGCTTCTCACAAATAAGGTTTCTACCACCAACATATTTTCTAAAAGTGAATCCCAAACTCCTAATAGTCCTCCATAGCGTAGATTTTGAAATATCAATGTCATTATTCTTTCTTAACCAAATTTTCAATTTCCTTAAAGTCACTGCCTCATTATTGTGAAACATATTGCAAATTTCTCTGCGGATCAATTCTCTGTTAAATTATCCACCACTCTTGGCCTAATTTTCGTGTGTAAAACACTGGAATTAGACATTTCAGATGTCGCTATCCAGCGGTGCAATGATCGTTTGCTTATCCCCAAGGCGTGAATAGTCCTCTTTTGTGGGTTTGAAATAGAATGATATAGTTTTCCTCCAGTAGCTTCATTGCAGAAATACTTTAAAATCCTATTTGTGATTTGCTGTAATGTCATAAAATGTACTCGCAGACTCATTTTTCCTTCTTAACCATACAATAATTTTTGTAGACACACCTCTGATTGACAATGTGTGCGTTGCACCGGATATAAACTGTTTTATGTTCAAGAAGTGCGATTTCACGCAATTTCACTCAAAAATCATGCCAATTGCTTGATAAACCAAAAATGTGCAAATGAGGTCGTATAATTTACTGTAGACATTTCAATATGTGTGCGTGTGATGTGTGTTGGCAAGTAGGATTTTATATTATATCGCAAAGAAACGAAAATTGAAACCAATGGCCGCATTTTAATGAAAAATTTAATTCATAGGGTCTATACCATTTCAAATTCACACACAAAATTTCACTTATATGCGTTATATATTCGCTGAGATATAGCATTTCGAAGTTGGGCAAAGCTAGTGAAACGTGCTATAATAGGAATGGGATTCATCGGACTCTGACTAAACAGCTTGGCGTTCTATATTTTGTCAATGACCTGGTTCCTCAGCCCTATAATCGTAACCGGACGCAAGGCAAAATGAAAGTACAAGACAATAGGTTATAGCAAGTGGGTCTGAAAATAAACACGGAAAAGACAGATTAATAAATGCAGGAAACAATAACAGCATTGCACTTGAAGAAACACCCCTGCAAGAATAGAAGCATTCATTTATCTTGGCAGAAATGTGGGAAGAGTGGAAAGGACAGACAATGATAACAAAATAAGAATATAAAAGGCAAGTAGAGCTATCATTGCTTTGGGAAATTTATGGAGATCAAGTGAAATCAAGCGCAGCATAAAAATCAGCATCTTCAACTCAAACGTCAAGTCAATCCTACTGTATGGCTCTAAAACATTGACAGAAAAAAGCTACACCACAAAGATACAGACTGCCATAAATGGGTGCTTGCGTAGAATATAAGAAAACACGGAAAGATGTTTAGGAGATGGCACAGGACATGAAGGCCTTTGCTCCTTGGGAATCTGACAGATGATGATGATGATGATCAATAAGATATCCGTGTCTTGAAGCCTCAATGTTTTGTTTCTATTCAGCTGACATGGCATTCTTTATTCTTCTGTTCTTGCAAAAGTGATGAGGATGGTTTTTCACGAGCAATTTCTTTGTTTTTCGTTTTTGTATTTAAAAATGGCCAGTAGTGAACTTTTACCTATGGAAAACGCCATTTGGCACCAAAAAACACACACAATTTTTTTTAAATTTAAATACAGCTAAATTATTCTCAAGACAATTTATTTGTAAAGTGTAAGCATGCCTCAAAACCAAAAGAAAAAAAAGTATTTCGAAATTGTTATTTACTTTCTCATATCTCTTGCTGAATCATCCCCTGACAGTATTCCGCGGAACATAAAAGTAACACAAAATCTTTGATTGAGAATCACCTGCCTATACTGACATCCAGCCAGGCAATCTAAACCAGTAACTCTCTGCTGACGGCCTATGCACGATGTGTGATCATAACCTTTCTAAGACTGTGTGAACCGCATGTGGCTACGTGGAAGCCGTGAGTTGCGCTAAGACATGTACCAAAGGCGATATATAAACGTGTTTCAACAAGCTACGAACTACCTTACTTACTTAGTCGTTCCCCTTCTACCGTGAGGTGTAGAGGAACTACCAATGAGTGTAAATGTGGCACTGATAAAATGACTGCTAAACATCTGGTTCAAAAATGCCCACTATATCAGCAAAATGGAAAGTACACATGGCCGTCACAAGTACCATTCCTTGAAAAACGCTATGGAGATGCAAATAGCCACATGCTGACCCCTGCTTTCTTTGAAAATATTCAAGTAGATGTCTAAAAGTGTACGAAGATACGTGTTTCATGAACCAGCCATTTCCTTAAACTTTAAACTGACTTTCAGGAAGGCGTGTTAAAAAACAAACAAACAAACTGACGTCATGACTCTGTCCAAATGCAAATAACAGAAAACAAAAATAAGGGCTATACATAAAATGTTGTATGAAAGATGGTAATCGTGGAGCAGAAATCCACAAACTGTTTAGAAGTGCCTCTGATGAAGATTACTTGAGTAAGGCTGTTTTGTATCAGGAGACAAAAAGTTTCCATGATGGTTGAGAATCAGTAGAAGATGACGCAATCACGTGGCGACTTTCGATATAATTAAATAATGAAACCCTTAATAATCTAAAAAGAAAAGACTTGCAATGACTGATATTAACTATCCGAGAAATGTCGATGAGCTTGAAATCAACTTTTAAATCATGCCAGAAGAATTTGGCTGAAGTCATTAGCGTACGTGATGCGCCTGCAGAATTTGATCGAAGATTGTTGAATGACGACCAAAAAACGTGCATCGTCAAGAAGTGTGTGGGGATATGAAGAGAAAAAAATATACAATCAACCCTAATTTAATCAACCGCCTTGTTACTTGCCCCTTGTAATTATTTTTTCTGATGGCAAAAAATCAGTATGATGCTGAATGGACGAAGCATTGATGGAATTTCGGGCATCCATAAAAACGTGTCAACAAATAAGTTAGTTGCATCCCACTTTACAGCACTTCCTTGATGCAGTCTAAATGTCCGTAACTGGCAGAAGCGTTGAGACAGATGCATACCACCTAGGGGAGATTATTTTTATTGGAATAGTACATAAAACTGATCTATATTTTCTAATCCCTCCCTGATATAAACTCTAAATCTGAGAACGTTTTTGTCACATCTCGTATATTTCACATCTACAGCTCAGAGCAACAGACATATATCAGTTTTACAATTGTTATTTAGAGCACGCAATAATAATCAAGATCAGCATAACAAATATAACAGACGTAATACCTAACTACAGCCTTTTTTAGCCTAAACAACATCTTGAAGTCCTCTCAATACAGCACAAGCACAAAATTAAGATTATATCAGAGCTGTGTGCTTTCTGTGCTTCTCTATGGGGCAGAATGCTGGAGAGTTACAGTGAAGGAAATGTCGAAATTGTCCTCTTTTCACACAACATGCCTAAGAAAAATTCACCGAATCTTTTGGCCGAATACCATCACCAACCAAGATCTGCTTGCTCGGAGCAAGCAAGAGGACATGCACACCATCATAGCTGGCAGACGCTGGAGCTGGGTTGGCCATGTCCTCAGAAGAGACCCCGATGCCATCACAAGAACAGCTATGCTTTGGACCCCTGAAGGAAAACGAAAGAGAGGCCGACCAAAAACAACCTGACGGAGGACTGTGGAGGCTGAGATGCAAAGAATGAACCAGAGTTGGGGCACTGTACGAAGGATGGCCGCCGACCGAGCAAAGTGGAATCAATTTGTTGTTGCCCTACAAGACTTCACTAGGCGTGATGGCCACTGACTGCTTTGCTTTGGCGGCTAAGGATCAAAGAAGAAGAAGAATACCTAACTACAGAATATTGAGGAGTTTAAATACTTCAGCAGTATGTTTTATATATATATATATATATATATATATATATATATATATATATATATATATATATATATATATATTTATATTTATATATATATATATATATATATATATATACCTGTGTGTGTATCTTCCTCTCGGCCCTCCAAGTAACACAGTCTGCAACACATTCATGCCATCCTCTTGTCCGGTGCCATCCGCTCAAACGTTCCATGTCTTCGTTATTCCTTTCATTTATGTGTTCAGTTCTCTTCTCCGTGTGTTTGTCGATCTTCATCTACATCTCTTACACTGGAGATTCCAAAAAAGACCACCTTGTAATGCTATCAACAGGGTTTTCTTTTTAAGTGCGTGTCTTATTCATCCCTAGCGTCTGCTTCTCATCTCTTGTTCCAGTGGCATCTATCTGGCTCCTGTCATCAATTCCACATTGACGATCTCGTCATGCTTATCAATGCTTCTGTTCGGCATAAACACCGATTCACGTAAGTCTGTTAACTGATTGGTTGTTATTTCTGTTGTTCTCCGTGTTTCACGGCCTTACAATAGGATTCACGTGACATCTGAGTTGAAGAAGCTAATGTTTTAGTGTGACTTGATTTCTTTTGATGTCCATTTTGGTTCCTTGTGCAATGAAAGTACATTTTACCTTTTGTATTCTTATTACGATATCACAGTTTGTCCATTACCTTTGTTTATATTACTGCCAAGACATATGTATAAACCTGCATCTTGAATGTGTCTGTCTTCGATAATTCTTGTTATCGTTTTCTGTACATATTCTCATTATTTTTATTTTGTCCTGTGTATTTTCAGACCACTTGCTGTCATCTCTTGTTAAGTATTTTCATTTTGTCTTCCATCTGATTACGCATATTGTACATAATAACCAGGTCGTAGGCAACATCTAAATCATCAAGATACTTAGTCAGAGTCCACTAATTAAAATTCTCTTGCCTAATGTGAAAATTTTCATAATCCAGACAATAGCCTGGTGAGAAAAAGTGACAACAGCCATTCCTGTCGCACTCCAGTTATTTTCCCAAACGTCTCTATAAGATGTCGTTCACGAAGAATTTTGCATGTCATGTTTCAAACATATACTAATTATAATTCTGTATATATCATGATCATTATTTTTATTTTCGCTCCAAATAGAGCATGAAGCAGGCAGTGCAGCCGGTTTTTCTTGCAGGAGACCTGCACGAAGCATTCATATGTTCTTGTTGTGGTGGTTTCTGTAACAATTTATTTTACACGGTGATATTGACAGCTTCATGCACCAGCCTTGTATAAGTCGCCTTGTACAAATGCCTCTCTCTCTCTCTCTCTCTCTCTCTCTCTCTCTCTCTCTCTCTCTCTCTCTCTCTCTCTCTCTTTCTCTCTCTCTCTCTCTCTCTCTTTCTCTCTCTCTCTCTCTCTCTCTCTCTCTCTCTCTCTCTCTCTCTCGATCGATATATTATATATATATATATATATATATATATATATATATATATATATATATATATATATATATATATATATACAGTTTTACCTCGCTTTATTGCGCTTCGCAGATATTGCGCTTTTTTTCAAATTATTCATGTTTATTTATTAGAAAGTGCCTTCTTCTTCCGATAGATTTTGGCTCTCCACGAGCAAAAACATTACTATTCGCTGAAGGCTCAGATGATGAAGATTAGCATTTTTTTTAAGCAAAAAAGTATTTTTAATTTTACAACTCACTGTTGTTTTTTTTTTTAAGACCTATCGCTATTGCGCACTTAATAGACATAATGTAAACAGGATTTTAGGCTTTTATATGCACTGGGAAGCAAAAGAAAATGGGTATGACCCGCTTTATTGCGATATTCGCTTTATTGCGGTGGTCTAGAACCGAACCCGCAATATCTCCGAGGTATACCTGTATGTATATATATATATATATATATATATATATATATATATATATATATATATATATATATAATATATATATATATATATATATATATATATATATATTTATATATATATATATATATATATATATATATATATATATATATATATATATATGTATAATTTTATGTGAACGAATGTGTTTGTGTGTGTGTGTTATTACACTTTTGATATAGTGCAAATCTCAAATTTTCATATATCAGCTTTCAATATTGCGGAGTCACAAGTGCATGACAAGGTCACTCTTGGTAGGGAAAGTGCTTTATTGATTTACCTGCTGAAATACCTCACATGAATAAACCTTAGTCCCAGATACCCTATTCCACATCAGGTCTCTTAAGTCGTTTATGTATTTCTTTCCTTACAGAGACCGGGAGAAACCACATTTGATAGCAGGGATAAGAATGTCATTTGCATACAAATGTTAGGTAAGTAGTGGGTGTGCGTCAAAGGCTAGTAATTTTATGAACATTATTAATTTCAATATCGTACTAGTGAAGCAGCATGTTCGCATTAGACACTGGTACAGTACAGTGTACTGAGATAAGTCAACGTTGATTGATGCTTAATTCACAGGTGTCACGTGTTTGACGTAAATCTGTGTCACATTATTTCCCTAGTTCAGTACTTAATAGGCGGTTCAGTTTACAAGTTCGAACGTTTGTTTTGTTCTCATGGACGTCAAGATAACACGAACAGCATTGCCGAGATCCAATCTTAAAATGTATGATTGAGGGGGGTTTATGCAGTATAAATATGACTGAGGTGGGGGTATAATGCAGTAAAAATATGAGTGAGATGGGTATACTGCAGTAAAATGTATGAATGAGGAGTGAAACGGCAGTAAAATGCATGAATGAGGAGTGAAACGGCAGTAAAATGTATGACTGAAGTGAGTTCATGCAGAAAATATGAAACGGAAGTGGGCTACTGCGATGAAATGTATGATTATAGTAGTTTACTGTAGTAAAATGTATAATTAAGGCAGGTTAGTGCAGTAAACGGTATGACTAAGGTGGGCTACTGCAGTAAAGTGTATGACTAAGGTGGGCTACTGCAGTAAAGTGTATAATTAAGGTACGTTAGTGAAGTAAACCGTATGACTAAGGTAGGTTACTGCAGTAAAGTGTATGACTAATGTAGGCTACTGCAGTAAAGTGCATGACTAAAGTGGGCTACTGCAATAAAGTGTATGACTAAGGTGGGCTATTGCAGTAAAGTGTATGACTAAAGTGGGCTACTGCAGTAAAGTGTATGACTAAAGTGGGCTACAGCAGTAAAGTGTATGACTAAGGTGGGCTATTGCAGATACGTGTGTGACTAACGTGGGCTACTGCAGTAAAGTGTATGACTAAGGTGGGCTATTGCAGTAAAGTGTATGACTAAGGTGGGCTACGGCAGTAAAGTGTATGACTAAGGTGGGCTACAGCAGTAAAGTATATGACTACGGTGGGCTACTACAGTAAAGTGTATGACTAAAGTGGGCTACTGCAGTAAAGTGTATGACTAAGGTGGGCCACTGCAGTAAAGTGTGTGACTAAAGTGGGCTATTGCAGTAAAGTGTATGACTAAGGTGGGCTATTGCAGTAAAGTGTATGACTAAAGTGGGCTACTGCAGTAAAGTGTATGACTAAGGTGGGCTACTGCAGTAAAGTGTGTGACTAAGGTGCGCTACTGCAGTAACGTGTATGATTAAGGTGGGCTACTACAGTAAAGTGTATGACTAAAGTGGGCTACTGCAGTAAAGTGTATGACTAAGGTGGGCTACTGCGGTAAAGTGTATGACTAAGGTGGGCTACTGCAGTAAAGTGCATGACTAAAGTGGGCTACTGCAATAAAGTGTATGACTAAGGTGGGTGTTACGTACATTTATTACCTATGGGGGTAGTCGTCGGTCCTACCAAATGTACGCACCAGTCTTGAGATAGTTATATTATTTGTGCGTTCGATTGATTCACGCACTGACGTGCACAATGCTGTGTGAGTTGCTTTGGACGCACGTGTAACCTAGTTGAGTAGTTTGTGACGTCATGTTTTGAAGTGGAAACATGGAACTGGCTTGTGTCCATGATTGTAATTTTATATTGTGTATCCAATGGCATGTTGAAGGAAGCCATTTATTATTGTGATTTGTATTGGTCTTCAGGTCGAAGCCAATCGCAGTTATGTCACGTAAGTTATCGCCCACTTCTTATTTTAATGCTGCATAAAAAGGCCGCTCTACTACTAATCTAGCGGGAATTTTATCATTCCTAGAATGGATCTACAGAGTCGCTTGCCTTTAAGATTTGGATCGTAGACGGAGAATTCCTACGAGTAGAAGAAGTTATATTGTTTACCTTATGCACATGTTTTAAATGCCGTACATGCTTCAATGCCAAAGTCGTGGCACGGATGTAAAGAGAGGTTAGCCAACTGAAAGCCTTTAACTGATAGGATTATCGTATATGACTTTGTGTGAAATTATATGATGTACAACGCTATGTAGGATGAACGTCTGGGAATTTTAACAAATGTAATATGGAAGATTTCATCCCAGAGTATGAATACGTTACCATGATAGACGTCCTTGAAAGAAGGTCAACGGTCGTGACTGAGAAGGATATTATACGGTAACAGTTTTGTAATCCTTAGTCTATGGACAGAGGTCTTTACTAGAAGAGAATCTTCAGGAACTTTAGCAGCAATAATTAATATGTTGTCGTGTGATCTTTGCGCCTGTGACGATGTCCGTCTTGTCCACTTCGTGTCCTGGTGAATAAAATCTATGTAAAGTTACCAACGACTTGTGTGCTGCCAATACTTGACCAGTTCACCCAATTCAAGATACTTGTTGGTTTTCGTTTGAAAAAACATTGTTGACATTTATTCCGTTGTAACCATTCGCGTTTCAATTCATCACTATGAAAACGACACCAACAATAACTGGTAGGCCAGTGCGGTCTGGAAGTAATTTCAAAGGAACGTACCCATCCAATTGATCGTTTGAAAAGAAGAATTTTTACTTTCAAGGCGACATCATCTCAATTTGGATCCTAGCGGAATATGAATCAAAATCAACTCAAATGCTCAAGGTCTTCAATCAACCTCCACGTCAAGTTTCACAGTGACTGATTACTTGGAGATCATCTCTTCATCATTATTACGTGCGAGCTAGTAATTAGATATACGCAGAGCGAAGTATTGCATCCTCTAACGTACATACACGGGGACGAGGCACTTTGATTTTTACCTGCACGCGAGCTAAGTATAACTTGTATCCGTTATACACTTTATTACTATTAGCTGTGCCTTAATTGATTATGTCCACTTATATATTTTCCGTGTTATGTGTTATATGTTGTGTATTCTTCGCGGGAGGTTGGGAGGTAGATCTGACGAACGAGATCCATCTCGAAGCCAATTCGGGCTCTTCGTCAGACGTTCTGTAGGACATTATTTTGCAGACTTCCCGCAGTGGAATGTTCCTACGCGTGAGCGTAGAAGGATTCTAGGTCCACTGTGTCTGGTGGTCTGTGACACCTGTCTGTTTTAGCTGTAGTGTCACGTTTACTTGTTGTTTTTGGTAGCTATTTTTACTTGTACCTTAGTTTCATAATGTATTTTGTATGTGATTATTGTCCATCTCACCTTTCCTGTCGTTCAGTTTTTTACAAAACCTATGTTTTTTTACACTGTGTTGTCAATTGTCTTGTGCATTATTTAATCGCAGTTATCATCGTAATTCTTTACGACATTCCATTTTAGTTTCTCATTTTATTTTAATTGGATTTCTGCGAACGTCTTCGTTTGTTTTGAATATCTTGTCGTGTCATTATTGTGCTATTGTCTGTCACATTACTGCTTTCACACCATTACATGTTATAAATTACATTATTAATTATTAATATTATTGCCTATTATATAAATTGATTTTACCGTTCTAGAACAGGAACGAAGAACACTAGTTGTAGTAACACTTTTAAGTAGTATTATTACATAATAATATTGAAATGGCTACCTTAGACTATTTCATTAAGCAAGCAAAAGCTCTTCAGATGGCTCCTGATGAAGCTAAAGCATTTGCACTGTCAGAATATAAGAAAGCTCAAGAAATAGAAGCTGATCAGAGAAGATTGGAAACTTTACGTTTGGAAAATTTGAAATTTGAGGCAGATCAAAAAACGGATTGAGGCTGAGGAACAAGAGAAGAAGATGAAATTTGAGGCAGATCAAAAAAGGATTGAGGCTGAGGAGAATGAAAAGAAGAGGAAATTTATAGCTGAGGAAGATGAGAAAAAAATGAGATTAACTGCTGAGGAGAATGAGAAAAAAATGAGATTAACTGCTGAGGAAGATGAGAAAAAAAATGAGATTAGCCGCTGAATTAGAAGAGAAACGATTTCTGCGAGAGGCAGAACAGAAACAAAAGGAGGCTGAAGAAAGACTTAGAAAAGAAATGGAAGAAAAAAGATTAATAGCTGAAAAGGAAATGGAACAGAAACAAAAGGAAATGGAAGAGAGAAGATTGATAGCGGAACAAAATGTAAAACGACTTCAGCTTGAGATGGAAGAGAATGAAAAAAAACGACAGCATGAACTGAAATTAGCAGAGTCAGAATATGAGAGAATTAGGTTAACTCAGGAAGCTAATTCTCAGAGAACTTTTGAAAGCCAAACTTCATCCAGACATGATAATTTTAAGGAAATTCACCTTAAATTACCAAAATTTAATCCCCCGTCTGATGACGTAATATTCTTCCTAGATAGGTTTGAGGCCACTTGTGGGTCTTATAACGTGGATAAAGCGCTATACTGTACATATTTATCCAGATTACTTACAGGGGATGCATTAGCAGTTTATCATACCACCAGCATTGGTGAGAAAAAATGACTACAATGCTCTTAGAGCAGCACTTCTGCAAAAATTCCAAATGACAGAAAACGAATATCGTTTGAGATTTCACACATTACTACCTCAATCTGCCAGAAATTTTAGTGATTTTCTGTCACAGATACGACTAACATTAGAAAGATGGATCGAATTATCCAAAATTGAAAAGTCGTATGAAGGTCTCTTTGATTTACTGATGCGCGATAAGGTACTTTCGTCGGTAAATCCTACATTTCTCGCATTTTTACACGAACGGAAACCTTTATCAATGAAAAAACTTAGAAGAACATGCAAAAAACTTCTGCACTGCTCACCCAACCATGGATCTAAGTAACGCGCAGATTAAGAGTGAATTGCCTGTTGCTTTTGCAGCACAACAAAACAATTTTTCACGCAATCGTTCTTTTAGTGCTGATAGGTATGTCAATAAGGGAAATAATCATAATTTCAACAATGATAACTTTTACAAAGGGAAGCAATTTCAACAATCTGCTCCATTTAATGTTTCTTGGAACCAAACTCACAGATCGCGAGATTTTGGTAACAATTATTTTAAAAATAATCAAGGACATTATAATAAACAAAACTGGAGATCAAGGTCTCAGGGTCCGCAAAACAGACAATTTTTTGGAAATAAACCATTTAACCAACATCATAACGATCATTCTACAAATTATCGGACTAATCCAAATTTTAACTCTAGCAGAAACGACAATTATGGCAATTTTAATGACAAAAATCACAATCGATCGCGCCGACGAGATAGATCGTCGAATAATACAGGTAGACATTCTAATGTTGCTTTTAATGATACACAGGCTAACATTGAACAGGGTAAAGTAGCTGAAACTCACAATGCTATGTCTTGTTCTCTAGATTGTTCCCAGGTGAAAGACTGTCCAGAATGCTCGACTCTTTTCCAGCCTAAGGCGATCACGACGCTGCGTTGCGGACATACCTTGCCTAGCCTGCCTGCAGTCTGTACAGCCACTGCTGCGTCAGTACACCAGGGACAGGGCTCTCTTAAGTTTCACAAGGGATTTGTCAATAATATTTCATGCTCTCTCCTATTTGACTCAGGTTGTACAACAATCGGTGTCCGGACTTCGCTGATCAACCCAAGTTGTGCCACGGGCCGGGTTGTCAAATGTGTAACATTTGGTGGCACAATTGAAACATTTCCCACTGCTATTATTGATCTTCATACTCCTTTCTTTACAGGAAAGATCCAAGCATGTCTTCTGCCTAACCCAATTTGTGATGTAATACTGGGTCGCATACATGGTATTAAAGAGTGTACACCTCAGCAAATAGCTGAATGGGAAGAGCGACATATTCAAACTGCAAATGCAGTAGTGACTAGAGCGCAAGCTACTAATATGTCGCATGATACACCTATTGAACCTACTGTTCATACCACTGGTAATGATGATGCTCCTATTTCACGGGAGTTGTTTGCAACATTGCAAAAGAATGATAATTCATTAAAAAAATTCTTTCAGTATGTTAACAAAAAGAATACAAGCAACAAACTTGCAAAATCTAGACATGACTTTATACTTAAAAATGGGATTTTGGTTAGAGTAATACGGGAAAAGGATTTATCCTTATGTTCTCAGATTCTTGTCCCATCCTGTATGAGATCTCGTATATTACGACATGCTCATGACTCGCAATGTGCGGGCCATATGGGTTTTTCGCGTACCAAATCCAGAGTGCTTTCGGCATTCTACTGGCCAGGCGTCCATAGAGATGTTACTCTCTATTGTCGGTCCTGTTTGATATGTCAAGAAGTTAAGGTACGGGGTCCATTTCATGCGGCTCCTATTCAAGCTGCGGACATCCCGATTAGACCATTTGATAAAATGGCCATTGACATTATTGGTCCAATGCTTCCATCTGCTAGAGGGCATACGCATATTCTTACGTGCATTGATATGTGCACTCGTTGGCCTGAGGCCATCCCTCTCAAGAACACACTTCATCTGCCAGTGTAGCAGAGGCATTGATGTTAATCTTCTCACGCATTGGTTTTCCACGGAAAATCTTGTCGGATCATGGGGTTCAGTTCATTTCTGAATCCATGTCTCAAGTTATGAAGACATTAGGTATAGACAGATCTCTTAGTTCTATTTATCATCCGATGTCAAATGGGTTAATTGAGCGTCTCAATAGGACACTCAAGCAGTTGTTGGGTAAGATGACTCAAGACCATCCCCAAGACTGGGATCGGGTCCTACCCGCTTGTCTCTTTGCGTATCGCGAGGTACAAAATCAAGCAACGGGGTTTTCTCCGTTCCAGCTTGTTTTTGGCATGCAACCACGCGGTCCGATGTCGTTAATCCACGACTTATTGGTGGATGAGAATATTGAAGAGGAAACTCAATCCTCTTATGAGTATGTGATCTCTCTTAGAAAGAAAATCATAGATGCTTGTAGACTAGCTACTGCATCATCCGAACATGCCAAAGAAAAAGCTCGTCTATCTGCAAACAAATATAGACGTCTTCGCCAGCTCATACCTGGTGATGAAGCTTTTGTATTACTCCCTGCGCATAACAATCGTCTTTTAATTACCTGGAGAGGTCCTTTCAGGATCATCTCAAGAATATCCGATGTCGACTACATCGTTGATGTTAATGGCAAACATAAAACCTTCCACATTAACATGTTGAAGGAGTATTACTCACGTCCTGATTATCTACAATCGGTGTTCCAAGCAACTGACGATCCTACACCACCTATTCAACACTATTCTAGTTTGTCAGTCATCCAAGAAGAGGAATCTTCTTTCGATGATGTACAACTACCAATACCAGTTGTACCACTCCATTCCACTGAGAAATGGAATGATGTTACTATCTCATCTACTCTTACTGATGATCAACGTCAGCAAGTCTCTAAAATTCTACACACGTATGAGGATGTCCTCACTGACATCCCAGGTCATACGTCAGTCATCCAACATGACATTATTCTGACTGACGATACACCGATTCGAGTTCGCCCATATCCTATTCCTTTACACTTTCGTGATAAGGTTGATAAGGAATTGGATGATATGCTCCAATTAAATATAATTGAACCATCTTCATCACCATATTCTTCTTCTATGGTAATCATTAGGAAGAAAGACAACAATATACGTCTTTGCGTAGATTACAGGAAGTTAAACAAAGTTACAAAATTCGATGCGGAACCATTACCTCTTTTAGATGACTTATTGGAGAGATTATCTCATGCTACATTCTTTTCGAAATTTGACCTTTCAAAGGGTTATTGGCAAGTGCCACTCACTACGAAAGCAAAGCCATTCACCGCTTTCTCGACACCACGGGGTCTTTTTCAATGGAATTTTATGCCTTTCGGGTTAATGAATGCGCCAGCTACCTTTGTACGCATGATGCGCCGCATATTGTCTCATCGTCCCGATGTCATTACTTATATAGATGACATCTGTCTTTTTAGTGACTCTTGGGATGAACATATTCAGGGTTTAAAATCTTTACTTTCTACCTTACAGGATTATAACTTAACAGCGAAACCTTCAAAGGCTTTTGTCGGTTTTCATGACATCTCATTTCTTGGTCACCGTATAGGTCGCGGTTTAATGTATACAGAAGACAGTAACGTCTCTAAAATTTTAAACATCTCAGCACCTAAGACAAAAAAAACAAGTGAGGTCACTCTTAGGACTAATACAGTTCTATTCTAAATTCATCCCTCATTTGTCTACTATAACTGCACCTCTTTCGTCTTTACTGAAGAAGGGCACACCTAATGTAATAAAGTGGTCGCAGGATCACCAAACGGCGTTAGACTATATAAAACAAATTTTTTCAAATAAGCCTTTTTTAAAGTTGCCTAACAAAGATCTCACCTTTGTTCTTCGCAGTGATGCTTCTTCCTACGCTATTGCGGCAGTTTTGATGCAGGAATACGGAGGCACCTTATTTCCTGTTATGTACGTATTAAATATAACATTATTTCTTGTGAAGTAACGTTTTATTAGAACGGGAACAGTGATATTAAAGTAACATTTTTTTTAGTATGGAAACATTGGTAAAAAGCAACAAATAGACATTCGTTAGTGTTATGGAACATATTACACTACATATCGTGTTCGTAAACTTATTTCGTGCATGGAACATTAGGAACATATTCTTGTTGACTCTAAATAGTTCTGAACGAATATTCACAATGACTGAAATTAGAATTACTTAGAATAAATTACTAGTTATTTATTTATGTGTAATTAAGTACTAGAATTAGATTAATTCAATTTAATCAATTTGATTGATTATGAATCACACATCTACTAACTTTATTAGTGTCTCGCAATACGTGTATTCACGTATTCCACTACATGATATTTTACTTTTAGATAACTAGTCAAACTTACTAGTGTTAGATATCAGTAAGTGCGTTGCTTCTTAAAGTGTTTAATTATGCATTGCTTCATTTTTGCATGTTGTATTTTAAAAAAATTTTCTGTTCTTTTGATTTTCTTATCATTGATTATCATCAGTGTTGCTGTTCATTTTCATTTTTTGAAATCATATGTTTCGATTTTCTTTTGAAAAACTTAGTTGAATTTTATTATCATCTTTTTTGTTGATTTTTCATTTTCATTTTCATTTTCAACTTCTTTTTACTTCGAATATTACCACATCGTTCCAAAGTAGGTCGATGGTGGATGTGTGCTTTAATGCATACTATCATTTAGTTATATTGATTTATTTTAAATTTTCTCTTCTTAATATGATAATTTTATGCATGTCATAAATCTTGTTGTAGTTTTGACTCACCTCTCTCGAGTAATTAGTTCGAAAAAAAAATTAATAGAATTAATTTTTTTAAGGGGAGGTAATAAGGGAGCTGTTACGTACATTTATTACCTAAGGGGGTAGTCGTCGGTCCTACCAAATGTACGCACCAGTCTTGAGATAGTTATATTATTTGTGCGTTCGATTGATTCACGCACTGACGTGCACAATGCTGTGTGAGTTGCTTTGGACGCACGTGTAACCTAGTTGAGTAGTTTGTGACGTCATGTTTTGAAGTGGAAACATGGAACTGGCTTGTGTCCATGATTGTAATTTTATATTGTGTATCCAATGGCATGTTGAAGGAAGCCATTTATTATTGTGATTTGTATTGGTCTTCAGGTCGAAGCCAATCGCAGTTATGTCACGTAAGTTATCGCCCACTTCTTATTTTAATGCTGCATAAAAAGGCCGCTCTACTACTAATCTAGCGGGAATTTTATCATTCCTAGAATGGATCTACAGAGTCGCTTGCCTTTAAGATTTGGATCGTAGACGGAGAATTCCTACGAGTAGAAGAAGTTATATTGTTTACCTTATGCACATGTTTTAAATGCCGTACATGCTTCAATGCCAAAGTCGTGGCACGGATGTAAAGAGAGGTTAGCCAACTGAAAGCCTTTAACTGATAGGATTATCGTATATGACTTTGTGTGAAATTATATGATGTACAACGCTATGTAGGATGAACGTCTGGGAATTTTAACAAATGTAATATGGAAGATTTCATCCCAGAGTATGAATACGTTACCATGATAGACGTCCTTGAAAGAAGGTCAACGGTCGTGACTGAGAAGGATATTATACGGTAACAGTTTTGTAATCCTTAGTCTATGGACAGAGGTCTTTACTAGAAGAGAATCTTCAGGAACTTTAGCAGCAATAATTAATATGTTGTCGTGTGATCTTTGCGCCTGTGACGATGTCCGTCTTGTCCACTTCGTGTCCTGGTGAATAAAATCTATGTAAAGTTACCAACGACTTGTGTGCTGCCAATACTTGAACAGTTCACCCAATTCAAGATACTTGTTGGTTTTCGTTTGAAAAACATTGTTGACATTTATTCCGTTGTAACCATTCGCGTTTCAATTCATCACTATGAAAACGACACCAACAGTGGGCTACTGCAGTAAAGTGTATGACTAAAGTGGGCTACTGCAGTAAACTGTATGACTAAAGTGGGCTATTGCAGTAAAGTGTATGACTAAGGTGGGCTACAGCAGTAAAGTGTATGTCTAAAATGGGCTATTGCAGTAAAGTGTATGAGTGAGGTGGGCTACAGCAGTAAAGTGTATGACTAAAGTGGGCTATTGCAGTAAAGTGTATGACTAAAGTGGGCTACAGCAGTAAAGTGTATGACTAAAGTGGGCTATTGCAGTAAAGTGTATGAGTGAGGTGGGCTACAGCAGTAAAGTGTATGACTAAGGTCTGCTACTGCAATAAAGTGTATGACTAAGGTGGGCTACTGCAGTAAAGGGTATGACTAAGGTCTGCTACTGCAATAAAGTGTATGACTAAGGTGGGCTACTGCAGTAAAGGGTATGAGTGAGGTCGGGTACTGCAGTAAAGAGTATGACTATGGTGGGCTTCTGCAATACAGTGTATGATTGAGGTGTGTTACTGTGGTGAAATGTATGGCTGAGTCGCTTACTGCATTAAAAGATCTGATTAAGGCGTATTACTGGAGTAAATGTATGACTCGGGTAGGTTACTGCAGTAAAATATATTACTGAGGTAAGTTGCTTCAATCAAAGGTGTGACTGGGCTGGAGGTGAAAATGTATGAGAAGGTGGGTTACTGCAGTAAAAGTCATGATTGAGGTAGGGGTCCTGCAGTAAAATGTATGACTGAGGAAGGGTATTGCAGTAAAAGTTATGATTGAGGTGGGTCACTGTAGTAAAGTGTATAATAAATATACACTTACATTGGTATATTAAATTTTACTATAGTAGTAGCCTTATTTTATCATAACCGAGTTATGGAAAAGTTACACCCCTGAGGTGATAGCCCTCTGCTGTTTTTTCCCTGGTGTTCCTTTCGGCATGTTATTTTCTGTTCTGCTTGTTGTAATAGCTTCTTTTCGCCCAAACTGAGGTGGCGACCTATGGATCATCAACACTAGAAACGATTGGCAGTTTCATCCTCCCCAAGGTTACTGGACTAATGTTCAACGCGTTCATGTCTCTCTATTTTTCTCTCTCTCTCTCTTTATCTCTCTCTTACACACATCACTGAACCTCAGCTGTGGTTGCCTGGCTGTTTTGTTTGCCAAGTACCAGTTATCCGTAGAAAATATCTTTGCTATATAAGAGAAAATATTATCATAGATCAAGAAACAGAGTGTTCTTTTTTTCCCGTTAACACGGTATTATCAGAATTCAACAACTAAAGTGATAACTCTAGTGAAGATGTTACTTGTTTCACTTTCGTAACTTTACTTGTTAACACTTTTATTAAATTTCAATTGTTACTACTCAGTTAACGCTTTAAAGGTTTTTTTTTTTAATTTTACCTGTTACTAGTCGTTAACACTTTATTTATTTTTTTAAATTTTACTTGTTACTGGTCGTTGACCCTTTATGGTTTTTTTTTTAAATTTTAACCGTTACTGTTAATTAACACCTTATTTTTTATTTATTTTATATTGTACTTGTTACAGTCAGTTAACACTTTCGTTTTTTGACGCAATATGAGGCAAACCTCTATAGTTAAAAAAGAACTGAAAACAGAAAAAAAGAGAGAGGACAGTGAAGTAACAGCAGATAGTCCGCTCTAAACTTAGTGATTCCCAACCAGGGTTCCTCGGAATTCTGAGGTTTCGCGAGGCGTTGTATTGGGTTCCGTGATAACCCTGGAATAAAATAAACATTTTGAAATATCTGAGGGATTTTCTTTCAGCGATCATCAATATTGGATTAATTTCCGTAGACTCCCAAATTCGTGATTAGTTTGCTCATGTGGTACGCATGGTTGTCTGGGACAAGACTGATACAACCAGGTGAGTCATGTACCGACAAGAGGACGACTTTTTGGCAAAGAAACAAGTGTCCCTTGTTTAAAGTTGAAGTTCAGGAAATTCTTTTCGTCTATTGACTTCTCAGCAGAATTTTTTTGTCTTTTCTTTTCTTGTCTTTTCTTTGTTGCATGAGTTCTTGGGGCTTTTTTTTTAATATGTTCAAAACACAAAGATCATAGAACAACATAGTTTTTAGTAAGTAGTTCAGTGGATCTCATTTTGCTTCAGCTATTTAAGTACCATAGACCTTCAACGACTTCAAAACAATCCCTTCTGTCTTGTTCTATTCTTCTAAAGCCTTTCCATGAATTCATTATCTCTTTCATGTCTGCCTCCAGTTCTTTTCTCCGTGTATTTTTATTTCTACCTCTCAATGCTGGACCTAGTACAGTGAAGTCTCTAACACTTCACTCCCCTACGGCAGTATATGCTATGGGACAACCTTTTTCTTTACCATTATTAGAGATATGACAGTGATACTCATAATGATGTGTATACCAGTGACTTCACGTGCTATGTTTATTGTACGAGTACATTACGGTCAGTTGCTTTTCGTTTTGAGGTTTTTAAACTTCGCGTGTTTTTGCAATTAACACTTTCACCGAGGTTCTGTCTATGTTTGTTGGAGATTTTCTGAACCCAAAAAACGGAAACAAAAACAAATGGAAAAACAGAGCTTCCAATATCCGAATTACTTCTAAGTTACTAACAAGAAGTAAATAATATATTATTACACACTCAGGTTAAAAATGCATGTGCAGAAAAATGTTGTAAATGCTCAGTTATACAAATACATCCCACTGCTTTAATATCTTCAATTTTATTCTAAGTTTTCCTATAACTGGTACATGATCGGGTATCACCTGTAGCACGTGATGCTCTCCCTACCGGACGAGGTGATTCCTCTGGAATCCCCTTTAAAGTCGTTGTCTTTTTCTAGAAAGTTGTTTTGATTCATGATTGTACAAGGGTTAATACGACGGTAGTTTTCCGTTGCTTGCCGTCAGTTTGTGTATGGTTGTCTCCGCTAGCCTAAAAAAACCCACAAGACAATGTGGAGGGAAGAGGTTAAAGCGCCTCCATCTCGCTGGTTGTCACATCATAAATCTTCAGAGGTGATTTGATACAGACAGCTGTCCCTCGCAACTGTCCCACCTCGCCCTCAGCGACAACCACCTGTTTTGGTTCACGGCTGATTATTCAGTATTCACAGCTCACCTCTATATCTAGAGGCCATTCAACCATCCACCACCCGGTTGATGTGCCTGTTGTTAGGAAGACAGTTCCTCTTCCATAACAAAAAGGAAAGAAGAATGGTAAAGAACAGTGTTGTCACAATGACTGTACTCGAAATCCCCTTGTTTTCTACTTCGTCTGCAAATTGTAACGTTTCCACGTTGATAGTAAAGCCTATAGCAGCATACACGCGTTTCCACAACACAATAAAACGTGTACTGCATTTCTAAGAAAACCTTGAGATACGCAAGCTGATTAATGACCTAAATTAATACTAACATTAATTACATTACGTTAACATACACGGAAAGACAGATGAACTTAGGATAGAGAGAGAGGGAGGGCTGAAAGCAGGAACGCATGCAACACGAACACGCGTCTCGCGATACAAAATTAATACCCTCCCCGCGCGAAAGGCCAGAAGCACTAACTTTTTTTCAAATAGACCGTGATAAAAAACACTACAACTACGAGAGTTAGGTTTAAAAAACCTGAAAAACGCTTATTAGGAAACATGACATTATACTGTTTTATGTCTGAAAGCCTGACAGTACCCAGACACCACATCGTATCGAAGTGAACGGGAGGTAGAAGAAAATGCATATTTTGAACGCAGCCCCTTAGCCCCATTAAACTTATATATTTGGGTTCCTTAGGACTTGCTGACAAAGAATATGTTAAGTGTTACGCAAATAGTCTAGGAATTAACAAATTATAGCCAAAAGAAAACAGTGAGGGTGTCAGACAACACCAAAAATTAATCGCACAGTGGCATGTTTTGAAACCACTATTTTACGGGAAATGGGCCACCATGTAAAATCCTATTTGATTGGATAGAAGTAAATGTAAGGCTAAACACGATTAGTCGGGCTACAAATACTAATTTTTTGTTGTTAGGGAAACGTGAGTAGGGGTACTTTTTTTGAAAAGCTGTGTAAACATGGCCCGATTGGTTAGACCCGCCAATATAGACAATTAAGAGCGTCAGTTCAGTGCCACATTTTCAAATAAACTTACTAAGAAACAGTGCGTTGAGATCCAGATCATATTTTTATAAATAAAAGTCTGGGACAGAGGCAGATCGGAATTTGTGCCATTATTCATCGCCAGTCAACGTATCTGTGTAATATTTCCATGAATTGTGGTAAGCTTGATATATTCAATATCTTTTTAATGAAAATTGAATGTAAATTGATAATTTATGTCTGTATATGTGTGTGGTTCACTAGCAAACATGAGGCAAGGCCTAAATCTTGCTCCAACCTGAACAGGAGGTGTCGGAGAAAAGTAAAACTGCATGGAATTGCCAAACAGTACACTGACACCTATCTTATTGACTAGAAGGAACTAATGCTGGAATTGCAGAGGCGTAGTAACCATTTAGGAGGAGAATACTGGTGTAAATTGTTTCAGATGAAGCTAGCAGTTGGCCTAACGCTCTGAACTCAGTGTTTGTTATGTATTGTGTTCAGTCTGGAAATAGATTATAAATTAGTTATGAAGTAGGAGGTACAACCTTCTTGTTTCAGGGACTGTGGTCCTAGTTATTGAAGCAGCACCTGGTCTGAGTTTTGCTGAATCCAGAGGCTGACAGCATACTCCTTGGTCCAGATAGCAACCAGTGAGGTGTCTCCAGAACACAGTGAAGCAATCGAGCAGAGGAGTCTTTTCCTGCCGCCATCACGAAAGATAAGCTTCTGTGGCCAGAGGAGCTCAACATTATGTGCCCCCTCAAAAATTAACATTTTAGTAAACACAGAGGGACAATTAATTGGTTCAAATGACAGGAACTGTGAACTTTTCCCAATACTATTTCCCCGATAATCAAACACTTGAAGTCATGATGAAAAACAACAACCAAGCTTGAACAAAACCAGTATTACCTCATATTACTACTGCACAAATTACACACATAGAATAATAATAATAAACTATGTCAATAAAAAGTTCATATATATAAACTGTGTACATAATACTTGTAATTACATTTGATTGTGATTCCTGGTTCACTGTGTAGTTGAATCAGGATACCCATTATTGAAATAATTAATACATATATTTTTAAACTTAAACACTTGACTCATTTAAGATAGTCTTATAGAGTGTTATATGTGTGTGAGTGTCACAGTGTTGTAAGTGTTGTGGAATAAATTAAATTGTTTATCTGTCTGTTGTTGTTGTGACTTACACTTCATCATTTTCATAACCCTAGACATGTAACATAGTCATCACAATATTCCAGAATAATTCTGACTGAGGTATAAATGTGGTAGCAAGTAAGGTCATTTGTAATACACCACACTTATTAGATACAGATACCTTCACAGCTGATCTCAGTCAGTACACTAAGTCCCCTATAAATATTTATAACATCCCACTTTACCACAGACATCCTCATTACTCCTTTTGGCTTTTTGGTTTACCCCAAGCTTTAAATAATAACCGAATCATCAAGAACAGATTGTGAATCATAACACAATCCTGGACTGTGTTCTTGACGTGGTCCACTTCCCAATAAAACCCTACTCATAATACAAATGAAAAAAACTAACCATGTCCGTTACTTTTAGCAAAAATCCAATTAGAGTTAAATTCAAATAAATAAATCACTTAATTTTTCTTTTCTGTTGTCTGGTGTCATCCTTTATGTCCAACGAGTGCCTGTGAATTACCTTTATTTATTTACTTAATCAATAAAATTCAAACAATCTCAAATTCTCATAATATTAAATTCTCAAAGTCAAGTTCTATTATACTGCAAGCAAGTAATGTAGTTTAAGTGTAAGTCTCAAAGGTCTATTTTTATGGTAGCTTGCAAGCAATATCGTTTCAGTGTAAGTCTCAAAAGTCTAGTTATATATTGTAGCAAGCAATGTCGTTTTAGTAAGTCTCAAAATTTAGTTATATATTGTAGCAAACAATGTCGTTTTATTCTCAAAGTCTAGTTATGACACAAGAAATATATTTTTTTTCATGTTTTCACTATTAAGGCTTGGTGGTATTGCAAACTCCAGATATTATGTGGGAACATTATTTGACCACTGAAGATGGTGGCGACTGGTTAATGTTTGAAGAATAGGTGATAGGCCTAAGAAAATATCAACTTGAATCATTTGATTTCCATTGGATCAGGATAAAAGATGGTAGTACTGCGAATGTATATAATACTGACATAATTGATGCTATGTGAATAGACGGAATTATCTGAGGTTTTATGACAAAAGGATTGGACGTTTTGACGGAGCTCATAATTTATTGACTATAGATATTCGGTATTGTAAATGAATTTTGTATTTTGGTGGACGCGAGGATTTACCACGTGTTGGTTTAAAGGATATATTATTGAATGTACGAGGATATTACCGCACTGTGGTTGAAGTCCACGTATGTTGTTATAGCCGTTGGAGATGTTTAAGGGATTGAGCTATTATTGCTCCAGTATTTTGTTTTACAATGTTAATATATGTATAATGGCGGTACTGAGACTGCGTTATAAATGGTTGGAATATACATTTATAACATCATGGTGTGGTTTGTGCGGATGGTGTATACAGTTCCTTCCTTGTCATGGGTTTTGTTATCCTTGGGTTGTGTAAAGGGAGGCCCGTTGGAAGTGCATGGACGGATGGGTGTGTCACTGCATAGTATGCATGATAACAGTCTTCTTTTAATTACAAATGTCAATGTATCTGAACTTACACAGTTTCTTTTATCAGGACTAAATGCGTCGATGATGGTGGTTGACAACTCATTTCTACGGCTATATTTATACTACCTAGCTGCGTTTCGTGAGGTTTAATGGGTACTCGAGATATGTATGACGACCATAATCCTGTTCGTATGGAGATGACTTGTGCCGTATGTCTCGGGATCGCTACGTGCTCTACCAGTTCATGATTTCCCCAACCGTTATAACAACATTGTCGCGGAATTTGCCTCCTCTATATAGCAGTAGTGGTCCAACAGTGGCCAAAACTCAAGAGTGTCTAATATGGGCCTTCAAATGTGTCTACCTTCGCACAAGATTACACTTGGCAGAGTTGTAGATAGAAGGATAATGATGCTTCTATCTCAAGGGAGTTTTCATAAGATATTTCCGAAGTCAAGAACAATGCTGCATTGGCAGGGCAATTGTTAACTTATATATCGGCCCGCCGCCTTTTATGAAGAATTAAGCAATTATTACTTTCAGCTCTTTCAAGCCCCCACCCTGATTTACTCGGTGGAATTCTTCTTACTGTGGTATAGCTGTGTTTCGAGTGTATTTTGTAAATTGACTGAGACAAACATGACGTTAAATTTGTATATTTACAAACAACAGATTTAATAGTCATTTAAGTTTTAACAAGGTTTTAAAGAAATGAATAATTATTTATAAAAAAGTTTATCATTACTGTTGTGATGGAAGGTTAGTTTTTTAAAGGAGGTCACTTGGCAGCTTGTCTTGGTTACTTAGTTGTCAGTGACAGTCCTGCTCCTTCTTGGTAGACCGATCACACTCGTCGCTGGTCAAGGTTGTAGGGCATAGCACGTTCACAGAAGTGTCAGGGAGTGTCTACGAAGTTGGTCCCTCGTCTTAAACCTCAGGCCACTTTTCCCTTCTTGTTCCAGAAATAGTACCCTCAACTGGCACCACCAACAACTATGGTAAAAGAATAGAAACAAAATGCTCTCCTGAGTATTGCGTTTTCCGACACATAGTTATGGGTCCCTTTCTCCTATTCTACCATCGTATCTACCTCAGACTTTACCCTCGGTGAGAATTAAACTTAATCCCTCGAAAGAAAACTTTCTTTACATTTAAATTGAATAGCGTTATATTTACTTTACATTCAAATGAAAAGGTTAATTGTATAGATAGAATATGTTTACATTAACATCTACACTGATTGGAAAGCGTTCACAATATACGAGAGATTGAATATGTTTTCATTTACATCTACACTGATTGAAAAGCTTTGAAACTTTCATTAATTTTAAAGTGCATATGTTTAAATAGACATTTACACTGGTTTGAAAATGAAATACTATAATTAGAATGTACATTTCGTTCACCTTTCCCTCCCTGCTCCATATGGAACGTGGGACTACCTATGCTTTTTAGTTCTCTTTAAGAAACTAGCAATAAAGCAGTCACCAGCCCTTGCAGTGGTGGTTCATGAATTCATCATTTTATATGATGAGGTTGCCAGCCTCAAATGACTTGGACATCCACTAGCACTTTTCACATATTAATATTCACATGGCAATATATACATATTAGTTCACATATTAGTAATGAAAAATATAGAATGTAAAATGCACAGCTTACGCCAATCTTGGCTCACAGTTTGTTCAGAGAAGTAGGTTTAAGGCACTGGCAGATGGCTTTTTTCACGTGTCTTGGGGGTCGTTATGTTAGCACTAAACTCCCACTATGACTCCGTGTTTCAGTTTCCTCAAATGCCGGTCTTCCTTATTAAAATGGTTTTCCTGGGCTCTTTAAGTCTTTCAAGATGTTCTACAAAGTCCGGTCTGATAAAGAGAATTCTGAATTCTAGCCCTGGCAGTCTGGTTTCGTCTTGCAAGCGATCCTCACAGTGAATTTTCACTGTGTTTTAAAACTGTAAAAAGGTCAGGTTATATTGCCTGTTATCCCACGCATTTGTTTTGTTACGATGCTAAGAAACCTCCAATCGTTTCAAACATGGTGTTTAGTGGGGTAATTTCAAAATTGTTTCCGCCTGAAATAATATGCGTGATGCAAAAGGTCACGTCTCCCATATATGGAATGAAAACATCCGATCCTCTATCGGCAATGTTTACAAATAACTTATTATTGCTTTAATATAAAGTAGTAGTCTTTGAAAGGTGATGTCATGAATGTCTGTCCAAAATGTGTCGCACAGACGAGTAATCTCGTTATCTGTCGCTTGAGCACACACACAATCCGTCACTGTACCATCTTGGCAAAGAACGAACGCACTCTTGCCTTATCAGCGATTAAACAAATGCGCTGGGCGATTTTTGTGTTAATCTGTAGTCTAATGTCGGCCACTCCCGAGATTAACCACCATGGTTGTCGGCTAATATTATCTTATCAGTTCCTTCCCATATCAAAGAGAAAAACAGGTAAGCAAACAAACATGACGACCTATCGCTGAGAGGAGTGTAAGAATGTTAGAAAATACAAAATATCTGCTACATAGCAGAGAAAGACAGAGGTGCCGACCATGAAAAGCATGTAATAAGTCAGTACAACAAATGTAAGTAAGTCTCAATGTCTAGTTATAATATACGGTAGCAAGCAATGTCGTTTTAGTAAATCTCAAAGTTATATATTGTAGCAAGGTAATGTCGTTATAGAAAGTCTCAAAGTTTTTTTCCATTGTAGCAGTAATGTCATTTTAGTAGTTCTATTTAAGTCATTTACGATAAAAAATCAAATCAT
This sequence comes from Oreohelix idahoensis, assembly GCA_024509875.1. Taxonomy (NCBI): domain Eukaryota; kingdom Metazoa; phylum Mollusca; class Gastropoda; order Stylommatophora; family Oreohelicidae; genus Oreohelix; species Oreohelix idahoensis. Next base: position 28,882 of record JAMPIV010016858.1, read on the forward strand.
TAGAGTGTTCAATTTTTGACTGACCCTGAAAGGACCTTGGAACAGGACATGAAACAAAAGCTTATGTTAACTCCTTTCTTGCTCCTAAGACAACTACTCCCCCAGGGGATGGGGGAAGGAGGCGCCATGAATAATACGTGGTCAGTGTTGATGACATAGAACGCATGTCCTAGAGGAAATTGCACAGTTTTGATAACATAAACGCATTTCCTAGAAGGAACTGCACAACTTTGATAACATAATCGCATGTTCTAGAGAACCCTGTACTAAGAAAATAACGAAACAGATACTCTCACTGTATATTTATGCCAAGCCTTCAATGTCCTGCGCCATCAATTACATTTCTTTATAATTTTGATGAATAAATTGTTATGTCCATTATGTGGAATATTTTCATCCATATTGTAAACAAATTTTCTTTTGAGAATTTTTTTATCCCGCTCGTCGCTGGTCAAGGTTGTCGCGTTTCCCAGAAATGTCAAGGAGAGTCTACAAAGTTGGTCCTTCGTCTTAAAGCGTAGGGCACTTGTCCCTTCTTGTTCCAGAGATAGTACTTTCTGCTGGTACCACCAGTAACTGTGATAAGGAATAGAAACGAAACGCTCTGCTGAGTTTTGCGTTTCTCGACACATACTTATGTGTCCCCTTTCCTCTATTATACCATCCCATTTATCTCAGAATTTACCCTTGATGAGAATAAAATTTAATCCTTCGGGATAAAACTTTCTTTACATTTAAACTGGATAGCTTTAGCTTTACATTACATTTAAATGAAAAGGTTAACAGTACAGAAAGAATATGTTTACATTTACATTTCCACTGATTGAAAAGTGTTCAAAATATAAATTGAATATGTTCTCATTTATGTTTACACTGATGTGAAAAGTTTGAAATTTCCATAAATTGTAAAGTGCATATGTTAACTTCGACATTTATACTGGTTTGAAACTGTAAGTATTATAATTAGAATGTACATCGTTTCTTCATCGTTTCCTCCCTACTCCATATGGAACTCGGGACTACTTTATGCTTTTAGTTCTCTTTACGAAACTAGCAATAAAGCAATCACTAGCCCGTGCAGTGGTGGTTCATGAATAATCATTATATACGCTGAGGTTGCCAGCCTCAAATGACTGGGACATCCACTAGCGATTTTCACATATTAAAATTTACTTGGTAATATACATATTTATGTTAGTTCAATACAATATTGAATGTAAAATCACAACTTACGCCATCCTGGCGCACATACATTTTGCTCAGATGAATAAAAGGCACAGGCAATTGCCTCATTACACGTGTAATTGGGGTCGTTAATTTGAACTTTAATTCCCTTTCTGACTGTGTGTGTTTCCTTCAGTTTCCTCAGACAGCGGCTTTCCTTATTAAAATGATAGAGATTTCCTGGGCTGAATTGTAAGTCCTGATAAATACTCCAATAAAATGTGTCTGGTCTGATAAATGGAAATTCTGAATTCTAACTGGCACGTCTGGTGTCTTTGGCAAGCGTGAATCTCGTAGTGAAATAACTACTGAAATGTGTCAGGTTATATTCACTGCCTTACCCCACCCTGTTTGTCATGGAGCACAAATGATCAGCCAATCTGATGTGAATATTTTGCATGACTCATCTAGTGCAAAATTTCAAACATTACTTTTTCTGAAAATGGGCTGTAAACATCCGATTGCTGGCAGGCGAAGTTACAAACATATCGGTAACCTCATACGACAATGTGTGTAAGATGAAACAAATTATTACTTTCGCTAAAGTTGTGTCTTTGTAACAAGGTGTACCGGAAACGATTATGTCATGCTTGATTAAACTCTTATCTGTCGCTCACCGGGCCTAGTCTTAGCAAAGCTTTGCCGCACCCTGGCAAACACGATGTATTATCACCAACAAGGGGTGTAAGATGTTTGAACAAACAAGCTCTCTGCTGCACAGCAAACAGAAAGAAAAGGGTGCGACTCGGAAACAAAATCGCAATGAAATCAGTACAAAAATATAACTGATATTGCCGTAGTGAAAGAGAGATCGGAAAAAGGACGCACTAAAATCCATCTTGTGACAAGCGTCCGGGTTGTAGACTGGTAGAGTTTATGCTTTATGAGACGAAGAAATCGGGTTCAAAACTAGGTCGCGTCACGAACTAGTGATTGTACTGAAAAAAATATATCTTTCACTCATTTCCTGATCTCATTTTAAGTAGGATAAATTTAAACTTGACACTTTCTTAAAGCTCGTCTTCCTTAGTCCATTGCATTCTATGTGTTCCTGTTACTGATATGTGATCGCTGCTGCAGTTTTCACAGATTTCTAAATCTCTTGCCTATCAGTATGTCGTTAATTTGGTTATAAACATTGTTTCCTTGAATTTTCCTTGTTCAAATGCGTCTGGGATATTGTTTAAAACTAGTGGTTTCCTACTCTAGTACCATGTATTCTGTACCAGTTTCTTCTTGGAACATTAACCACTGACAAAGCAATCAGTGGCTTCGACGCCTAATGTAGTCTTGTAGGGCAGCAACAAACTGTCCCCTGTTTGCTCGATCAGTGGACATAATTCGTGCAGTGCCCCAACTCTGGTTCATTCTTTTCAACTCGGCCTCAACGATTCTCATCCAAGTTGTTTTTGGTCTGCCTCTTTTGCCTTAGTTCTGGTCCATAGTAAAGCAGTTGGTAGAGTTGGGCAAGGTACCGGATACCCCATCAAGCAACCAAAAAGAAAAACAATTCATATACTGTAATATAAACGAATAATGACTGAAGCATTGCATATTTAAAGGACGATTCCATAATGGGTGTTTAGACTATCACATGCTACAATAGTATACTTACTTACTTAGTCGTTTCTCTTTAACCCTGCGGTACAGAAATTTGCCAGAGAGGGCGCCACACTATCTTATCGGCTGTCTTCCTCCTGACGTGATTCCAATCAAGTCCTCTGTCCTTCAGAGATTGTCTGATGTTGTCCTCCTAGCGAACTATGGGTCGTCCTGGAGGTCTGGATACCTGGTTCTTGGTTTCTCATATTTATCGTGGCAGCCGATCTTCTCTCATTCTACAATAATACAAATATATAAATTAAAAAATAATATGGTATGAAATCAGTTTTACAAGTTAACGGTACACATGAAACAAGGGACGTTTCTGGTTTTACCCTTCGTCAGCCACAGTTACGACCAGGTGACAAGGACAAGAACTACATATAGGTACTACAAAAATCTATGATGATGAGGAAAACACCAAATAGCGATACAAGCAGATGGAACAACGGTGATGAGCGAACCGATAACAATGATAATGCAAAAAATCGTAAAACCAGAAAGACATGTCGAAACAAGAAACTAAATAATCAACGAATCGAAGACAGAAATGAACAACACTTATTAAAACACGTAAAAAATCACTTAGCTGGATCCAAGAAAGAAACATTCAAGATGGCTGAGAAAAAAAAGGCGTCATACGGAAGTGACATATGAGCTAGTGACGGCTAAGAAAAGATAATTAAGGAAACGAAACGAACCAAAGCAAAAACAAAGATAGGTAGGAAAATAACGACAGAAGAAATAAAGTATGAAGGAGAGACAGAAGCCACCAGAATTATGCAAAATGATGCTGGACATTAAGGCCAGCAGGAGATAAAACGCCGATTTGAAAAAAGAGACGATTCTCCAACGAGAAGCGAGTTCGGTCATCACCGACACATGAAAGGAGGGCAGTATCATGAATATCAGAGTTACCTGAATGGTCAGGACTATTGAAATGAAGGGCCACCGGTAAAGGTTTGCCATGATAGATGTCATTCAAGTGCTCACGAAACCTATCTGCCAAACGTCTGCCAGTTTCACCAATATAGGTAATGTCACACCTCTTGCAGATGATAGCATAAATCAGGTTTCTGGATTCGCACGTGAAAGACTCCCCAATGGCAAATTTACCGTTCGGAAAAGAAACTAAGTTTGGAGTACAAAAGGACAGGTCTTACATCTGCGGCGTTGGCATGGTTTAGTACCAAAGTGAGATGGACTGGTTTGTCTCAAGCGACTGTGTACAAGAATATTCCAAAAACTCTTATCCTTACGATATTCCACCAAAGGGGTATCACGAAACAACTCTCTGGTATCAGGATCAGAGAGGAGAATAGGCAAATGACGAAACAGAATTTTTTTCACCGCCAAACAGTGAGGGTGGAATGAGGGTGGAAAGTTAAGACAAGTTTGAGTCCGTCAGATGTAGTAGTAGGTTTAGCAGTAAGTGCAACCTGACGAGTAATGTAACTAATGCGATTAAGGGCATCAGATACAACTCTATCAGGATAGTGACGTCGGCGAAAAAACTCGAGCATATCTTGAGCTCGTTCATGGAAATCATCTTCATCGTGACATATCCGACGTAGGCGTAGAAGTTGAGAGTAGGGAATGGAATTTTTACAGCTGAGAGGGTGAGAAGAGGTGTAATAATGCACCTTATTAGGTGTCTATAAGGTGTATTTAAGGTATCTAATACACTGCAGTGTCCCACCTACAATAATACACCTTATTATATTTTTCCGAACCCGATTATTAGTGCATGTACAACCCCCAAAAAGTCCGATTGGCAGAGTGGTTAGCGCGGTTACCTCTCGCGGCAGACCCACCGGGTTCCGGATTTGAAACCTGGTAGAGTCATTCCCAGAGTACCCTGCTGTAAATGGGTGCCCGACCCTGTTCTTTGATTAGGGAAGGTGAAGGCAGCAAGGAATTATGGTGAAATGTCCACTACTTCCCTCTCCTACAGCAGTATCTACTATGGGACTACTAAATTTATCTTTTATGACAAGAGTTTTGTGACATAGTTTCGTACCTACGTCTTAGCAGTTATAACCAGGGCTGTTTTAGTCCGAGTCGGGATTCGGAGTCTTGGAGTCTGTCCGTTTTTTTTTTTTTTTTTTTAGTGAATTTGGAGTCGGAGTGGGTAAAAAATTCCCGGATTCCGAAATCGAATTTTATGCCTTATGTCATATGGCAGTTTAGTAACAAATAAAAAAAACACTAGTCGAAGTCGGAGCATTTTTGAAAGACTCTAGTTAACCCTAGTTATAATTCAAAATGAAACGTTAGTCATATATCGTATGTATATGAACAGGCACAGAACTCGAAGCCCTAATTAATCTGTCTCGATAAACTGATATAGTTTTGTTGGTAAATTCAGCTGGTAGATTCACTTTTACTTATACGGTGATCTCACAGTGATGCTGTCTCTTGTCTAACAGTCACCACAGTTATCGTCCTTTCCCTTTTCACTCCCTACGGAGCACGGACCCACCACTGCAGCTAGTCCCCTTTGCAAGAAGTCTACACCGAAACATGTCACATGTTCTTACAGCAGTGGTTTCTGTTATCAATTGTTTTAAATGATGAGGTTGTCAGCCTCTTGAACAACCTCATATTTGTCGCCTATTATTGACCTATAGATATCTACAATGACTCTTCCCCCCACCTCCCTTAATTTCTCCGATAATTTGCTCCAGCATCTGTAGCAAGTCTTCGGCCAAGGGATTGCTGAATGTCAAGAGACTTGACAAATTACGTTGCACACAAGCAGACAGTCGTAATTTTCTACTTTATTCCAAGATGGCCAGACCATGAGCCTATTAAGGTCGGAAGGATGCGTGACAGGGAATCCGAAAAGACCTTGACTTGCACTCTGAACCTTTAGTTTTAATACAGAATTTTATAGGGAACACCCGGTCAGGAGACTTTATCACTAACAAACACGCGGTCAGAGAAAGGTAAAGAGAACAGAGAACAAAGCAAAGCGAGAGATTGGTGATCAAACTGTTTGTGACGCTTTAAATTATTGTATTACAATATAAAAGGTAAAAGTAGTCAAACTGCAAAAAAAAAAAATTATAATACACACATAAAGGTTTGTTTCTGTCGCCAGGCGTGATGGTCACTGATTGCTGTCACAGTCGGCGGATAAGGATCAGAGAAGAGAAGAAGAGAAAGGTATGTTTCAGGCACTCGTAAGAAATAAAGAAGCAGAAAACCAGACAACAGAAAAACAAAATAAGTGAGATGCTTACCGAAGAATCTAGCCCAGGATCTTCCGAACGGCACCACCGCCTAGCTACGGAAGCAAATCGCACTTTCCTCCCTGCCAACTAGTCACTACAAAAATAGTGCTTCGTGGACAGGGGGTCATTACAGCGATATTCAAACATACTTGTACACACCTTTATGTGTGTATTATTTATTTGCTGTTTACTGGCGTCACGTTTCCCACTGCAGATACTACCGTAGGGGAGTGAGGTGTTAGAGACCTCAACATACTAAGTCCAGCTTCTTTTTATGAGGTGAAGGGGACAAGTTTCCTTCCTCGCTGTCTTTTCCGTTCCTAATTCAAGAGCAGAGTCAGAAAACACATTTACTGCTGGGTAGACTGTAGCGTGACGCCACCAAATTTCCATCCCGGAGCCTGGTAACTTTGTCGTGAGAGGAAAGCGCTAGCGAATTTAGCGCTCAAAGGAATATATGCTAATAAATTGTACGTAGCAAACTAAATCATTTTGCTTGAATTCTGCTATTCCGTGGTTTTTCCACGATTTCAGTAGCTTCTTTTCCCCACTTTTTCGTGGTCTGTCTTTCTTTGTAGCTTGTGTTTCGTTTCGTATCCTATATACGCAAATACCTGGTCACATTAATAACAATGGATGGAAGATACATCCTAGAAGTGAAGAGCAGAATAGCTCAGGCAAAAACAGCATTCTATAAAGCGAAGAGTATTTTAAACAACAATTCTTTGGTAATAGAAGTAAGAAAGATAGTTCTTCAGTGCTATATAGAACAAATCCTGACAAATGGGAGTGAGTCATGGACAATTAGTCAACAAGCAGGGAAAGCACTAGAGGCCATAGAGATGTTGTTTTACAAAAGAACGCTAAAAATACCATGGACAGCCAAACAGGGTAACAATGATGTCCTGAAAGAGGCCAGTGCGCAAAGGAAACTTTTTCACAAGCTAGAAAGAAGCAATCCACTTTTTGGGGGCATGTTATGAGACAAGGAAAGCTGAAATATATCGTAACAACAGGTAAGATTGAAGGAAAAAAGAGATAGAGGAAGACAAAGAGAACAAATACTGGACAGTTTGACATCGTGGCATGGAAAGAAGTCAACAACACAATTGATAAATTGTATTGGAAACAGGAAGTTGTGGACATGATCTTTTTCGCCACTAGGCATGGTACTTGAATGAATGAATGAATGATTGAATGAATGAATGAATGAATGAATGATTTCTATTTATGTATTTCAATGCAGCTACATTGCTATCTTATTGTATACATCATTTCCTTTTCCACTGCGATGTGCAGTTAGACTCATCCGCGCATATCTTCATCATGACATTTTATTGTGCTTTATTATTTCAGTTTTTTTTTTAATTTTCGTTGTTTGTTGAATTATCTGAGTTGATATTTTTTTGTTCTTGCTCCGTATTTTACTTGATAATTTATTGTACTTTTTTCCTATCGTTACTTAAATTTGTTTACCTTTTGCATCTTTCAGTATCACTCATAATATCATTTGTTTTTTATTTTTTAAATTCATTAATCATTTTTTGCCTACGTGTTAGCATAGACCGACTGATATGTTTTTGTTTAGACAGATCGAGAACCAACTTTAGACATATTGATTAACTTATTTTTAAAAACCGCCCTAAGGTAATCCATTGACCAGCAGGCCATCTTGTTTCAACGGTGTTGGCAAGCAAAGACACAATTTTATTTGTCAAAGTCATAATATTCGAGAGGAAAAGAATTTTTGACATCAGATCTAGAAGCCGATAATATAGGAATTGAAGCCTGTCAGGAAGAGGCGGGAGAATATATGTATCGAGGGCTGGCTCATGAGTGGTGCGAGTGGTGCCGTCGCACCGGGCGCATATTTGGACGTCGAAAATTTGTTTTTTATTTTTTATTTTTTTAAATAACAATAATAAAAGAACATGAACAAATAAGTAGAAAATTTCAAAGTAAAAAAAAAAGTATTTTTGAAATGAAAGTGGTGGTTTTCCTACATGTCTATATTATTCCTTGATTTTTAAAAAAAAAATACAAAATCAGCACATTGAGCGCCCATCTGTAATTCAACAAAGAATACAAAAAAAAAAAAACTACCTACAGTAAGGTTTTTAAAACATAAGTGGATTATGTTTTTGTAAAATACTGTACTGAACATTACTTACGGAAAGTATAGTGTGATCAATCTCAGCAGCGTGAACGTGAGTCTCCTATTGGTGCTAATATTTATAATTGTTCCCAAAGTAAATAATATTTTGAACAATTTTTTTGATTTCTTTTCAAACTGAATTTAATATTAATGGTCAGCTTATTGATATGGACCATTGAGACTATAGAAATTCTTGTCCCACTTTAGAATTCTCAACGATGTTGTTGTATATGTACTGTTTGATGTTGTTGTATATGTACTGTTTAACTGTTACCTTATTGGTAAATGTTTCCTTTGGTTCGTATAGTTTCGAAGTACTACACATTTAAGAAATTTTATTGCTTTTCAATTGTGAAAGACAGAAGGTGCTAGGCCATGCCTTTTTTGTTTTTAACCATTTCATCCTACATCGCACGCTACAAATTAACTAAGTTTAAATTTTAAGAATTAATTAATTAATTTTAAATTTTGAGAATATTATTGTGTATTATGTATAAGGACGGCTCTTGAGCAGTGTTTGAGTGCCTGCTTAGGAGGAAGGGGGGGCGCCCGATATGTGTATTACAAATAATAAAAACATGACATTTCTAAAAGAGCAAGAACACTTAAAGGAAATGTTGCAGTAAGTAATTAGTCGCACGTATGAAAGTTGGCGCCGTAATGAGACCTCGCAACACCTTGAACGATCCCTAGGTCCAGCTCTGATTATATACAAGATATGAGATCGAGAGAGCAAGAATAAAACAGGTAAAGTTACAAACAGCCAAAGTAAATCAGCATCACAAAATAGAATAAACGAGTAGCGTGAACTGGCGATGTCATATGATGTTTCAACACATATTCAAGCAAAAAGTAATGATTTGACAATCAAATCAACCTATCGCTCATGGAAAACTCTAAAAATCTCATTATCAACAATCATTTCATTGCCAGTTTTTACTAAAAGTAACTACTCTGTACATTTTTATCAATAAGTCTGTTGAAAAACAAACACAACAACAACAAAAAACAGCGTCCTGCAACCAGAAGTTATTTGTTTTTCTTTCTTGGCTTTTTTCGTTAGCGTTTGTGTGTGTGTGTGTTTTTTTTTTTTTTTTTTGTTTTTTTTTTTTTTTTATTTTTTCAATTTTTGCACGAACCTTCTACAAATAGTTTAAAATCTTTTCCCCATTCTGCCCTGCCCTTTCACCTAGGACTCTGGCAGTTCAACCAGGCCACTGCTCACGTGGCATCTCGTAAATCATTAGCGGCTCAAGCAAGAAATAACAGTTCAGTAGAGCTTACAATGTTTTGCAGCCCTAGAAATTCGAGGGAACTGAAGCCAGAACAGAGATAAAATGTTTGCCTGCGACTGGGTGGAAGGGAGGAATTAATTTTTTTTATTTTTCATCTGCTCACATTTTTTGTTTTATTTTAAGGACTATCTTCATTGCAAATGGACAACTCCATCAGCGCTCATATCTCCTCCTTTAGATCGCAACAGGAAGATCTCAGCACAGTACACGAACTCTGTATCGACAGCCGTGAATCCCAATCTGTGTATATAGGAATCACCCATTCTATAAATATTTTTGTCGTGGGTAGGTTTCTAATTTTTAAATTTTGCCAGAGCAGAGGCCTTATGGCCTAATCTTTACGATTTCCAACTGTCGTGGGATTTTTAACGTGCTCAACATGCACACGAGACCTGCTATTTTTTCCGCGCTTATCCGAAAAGGCTGCGCATCCGATCTCACTACCCAGGAGACGGGGGGGGGGGGGGGGGGGGGGGGGGGGGGGGGGGGGGGGGGGGGGGGGGGGGGGGGGGAGGATGAAGTATGGCATCATTAGGACCACTGGTTCTGAAAACAAATTTCCATAAATTATATTCCTTCTACTGGGAATCTAACCCTGTACCTTCAGAATTCGAGGCGGACGCCATACTTCTTAGCCAACTCAGAACACTTCATCTGCTCACATGGTACAATTACTATCAGCTCACATGGTACAATTACTATCTGCTCACATGGTAAAATTACTATCTGTTCACATGGTACAATTACTATCTGCTCGCATGGTACAATTACTATCTGCTCACATGGTACAATTATTATCAGCTCAAATGGTACAGCTACTATCTACTCACATAGTACAGTTACTATCTGCTCTCGTTGTACAATTACTGGTTGCTCACATGGTACATTTACTGTCTGTTCACATGGTACATTTACTATCTGCTCTTATGGTACAATTACTATCTGCTCACATGGTACACTTACTATCTGTTCACATGGTACACTTACTATCTGTTCACATGGCACACTTACTCTCTGCTCACATGATACATTTACTATCTGCTCACATGGTACACTTATTATCTGTTCACAATGGTACAATTACTATCTGCTCACATGGTACACTTACTATCTGTTCACATGGTACAATTACTATCTGCTCACATGGTACACTTACTTTTTGTTCACATTGTACAATTACTCTCTGCTCACATGATACATTTACTATCTGCTCACATGATAAAATTACTCTCTGCTCACATGATACAATTACTATCTGCTCACATTGGTAAGTGTAAAGTCACTTCCTATTTTTTAAATTGTAATTTCTACTTCTGGTCAAGTAATTTATATGAAATAAACATCACAAAAAAAGACAACTCACTGCCATTTTATTACATAAAATGCTGTTATATTAACAATACAACTTAACATGATTTCCAATGAATTCACGACATGATTTCCAATTAATTCATCACATGATTTCTAATTAATTCATCACATGATGTCTACTTAATTCATCACATGATTTCTAATTACTTCATCACATGATTTCCAATTAATTCATCACATGATGTTCAATTAATTCATCACATGATTTCCAATTAATTCATCAAATGATGTCCAATTAATTCATCACATGATTTCCAATTAATGTATCACATGATTTCCAATTAATTCATATCATGATTTCCAATTAATTCAACACATGATTTCCAATGAATCCATCACATGATTTCCAATGAATTCAACACATGATTTCCAATGAATTCATCCCATGATTTCCAATTAATTCAACACATGATTAATTTCATCACATGATTTTCAATTAATTCAACTCATGACTTCCAATTAATTCTTCACATGATTTCCAATTAATTCAACAAGTTATTTCCAGTTAATTCAACACGTGATTTCCAATTAATTAAACACAAGATTTCCAATTAATTAAACACAAGATTTCCAATTAATTAAACACAAGATTTCCAATTAATTAAACACAAGATTTCCAATTAATTCAACAAGTGATATCATAGCGAGCAGCTGTTTTTTGCTGTCCCTTGTAACGTCAGTTAATTGGTCATTCTAGATTTTATTTTATTTTATATATTTATTTGTTTTGTTTTTGTTTCTGGGACTTAAAAAAAACAACTTATCTTTCAAATAGCAGTTACTTTTGCTTCACGAGCATCCAGTGGATAATACATTAAATTCAGCTTGTTTTGAGAAAAACGTGTTCCAGTTTTTTGGGTTATTAGTTAAAAAGAAGGTTATATCACATTAAAATAAAATTTTTCACGATGATCCAAACAGTTAACTGTAATATATTGTGTAGAATGATTGATTAAACTATATGGTATCGATTTATGGCATCAGCTCAACTTTGTCTAAAAGTAGAGATGGAATAAATCTGTACTAAGGCGACTTAGTCAGTATATAACACATTAAGTAAGGGAAGTGACTATTCAATAACAATGTAGTTTTTTTTTTTTTATATCGTAAGGGACTTTTGTAGCAAAGTTAGATTTTGCTGGGGAGGTTATGATGGTATCCTAAAAGAATGAAATCCGTGTATGTATTTACCGTGTGAGGTCAAGCACATGTAGGCCCCTGACTCTATAAATGATGATGATGAATTATGTGCAGGGAACCTAACGCTACCTCCCTAGATCTCACACGGTCACTATTTTGGCTCTAGTGTCTGGTGTATGATGTACCTAGTGTCTAGGGGAGAAATGAAATGATGGTACACAAACAGAAAAAACACTTTAAGTTTCTATGAAGAAGTGAATAAAACCTGTGGTTAAGTTTTTCTTTAAATTTGATAATTTTTTGTACAATTTATTTTTGCCTGTCCAGTCATATCGTTTGGACAGGTCTTTGAAAATGAGGACAAGATAGTTTACATAAAAGATCAACTAAAATTGTGTGGACAATCTGCCCAAATAACTACAATGTTAATATCTGTCTTTTCTGTTGGAATGTTCACAGCTTACACTTTATTCATCTAAGAGGGAGAGTCACTGTGTATGAGGGGCTGTATTATCATCATACCCCATCAACTTCCTGAGTATGATTTGAAATACCAAGGTTTATTTAAAACGAAACTGTCAGATATACCCAGGTCCTTAACATATCACCTGGGGTTTCTTGTTGAATGATAAGATAGTGTGTAGTTGCAGAAATATCGATATCACGTCACACGCCCAAGCTCCTGCTGTTATCTCTTGACAGCATACATGAATTTTTGGAGACTTCTTGGCGTTATCGTCACTCCTCAGGTTTCCTGTCACTAGCTGGCAACAGGAAGCAAAACCTCTGCAACAAAAGGACACCCTGGCCTTTTACATCTGATCACTTATTCTTTTATTTAATTTCAAACGTGGGTATGGGGTCAGCCTCGCGTGCATTTCAGGTGCACTCACCCCTAATTTTTCATGACTCCCACCTTGCTGTGACCACCCCTCAGGTCCCTATGGCAGATACGCCACTGTACGTTTACATAGTTTTCCTCCATAAAATAATGTGGAGTACCCATATTTCCTTTGATATGATTTTTCTCTTCTTTTTCTTTTTAAATATAAATGCTTCAGGCATGTTGAACAGTTTTTCATGGAACACGGAGGCTTACTAATATACTCTAATACAATAATATTCAAACATAATCATGACAGCATACATTAGTTAGATACATTTCAACGTGAGGACTCAACAATGTCTGCTCCCGGCACGTCCTTCACTTTTTCCCAATAGCAGTATCTAACTTTGGTAATGGGATTAAACATATTAAATTCATAAAGCATTCTTACCACAAATCAAGAAATATAAACAAATGACGCTGACTTTGCAAAGAAATGGCCTCAGTTTCTTCTGCTCCGTCCAGACTGTGAAATACTTATTTAGTTATTTAATGTACTTTTAAATTTATCATAGCTGTTCTCAGCGTATCTGAATAAAAAAAATACTGTTCAACTGGCAATGAATAGTGAAAGCTTTTTGCTAATATTTAGTAGCACTGGCCAATCGAAAGCTTGCGACTACCAGAATTCAAATGCAGTTTTTGAAAAACAAAAATAATTCCAAACATACTCTGCGTCTGGAAGTCGATTGGCCAGTCTGCTTTAGTTATGCCAATACAAAACGATGTTAGTTTTTGGTAACAAATTTCCTACCGCTCCCCTCTCCTCCTATACTCTTGTTACCCAAGCGAAATTGAAACTCCCACAAAGCCCCCCTTCTAAGCCGGTGTCCCCACCAACGTTATGAAAAAAAAAAACAAGCAGGAACAACAGTCTGTCTGGTCGTGCGTCCGTAGACATTTAGTATTTTCTCAATAACTTGGCTAATACTGGGACTATCATATTATTTAAAACACATTCTTGCTCAGTGGACTCTAAGCTATACTACCATATGATTTTTATGTTCAGTTTCATTATGGTTTTAGATTTTCAATTTTCTCACCGACAATCGTCAAATAAAAATTTTACACAAGACGGCCATCTTCCCCTCTCGCTAGCATGTATTTTTCAAATAACTAACTTGTTTTTTGTGACGTCAGAAACATTACCGCGAGGAGGCAATAAAATTGTCTGCGTGTTTGCTTCTGTTGGCTTTGCTCCAGCGTAGATATATGCATGGCGGACTGTCAAGCGAAGCGGGGTGTTGGCGTGGCGGGTTAAGAATTGGCGTTAATAATTTGTATTGTATCGTGTAACACTACCAAAAAATGTAAGGATTACTACTAAATTTTGCGTTAAAGTTGACAGAATACATTAATTCAGATAGTTATTTTGCGGCACACTTCCGCAAAATCGTTAATTATAAGTCTTGGCTGCAGAATGTATGCAGCAGATCTGGCAAAATGTTAAATATTGGTAGTACGTTTTCGAAACCGAAACTAAAACGCGTGTTAGATTTTTACCGTGGGATCGTTCTATAGGCTTTAGCACTGCACAAAAGCAGCGTTGCTGGCGTGTGAGAGCATCACCGTCAGACACAATAGGGCGGGTTTATTTATTATCATTTTATGACTAAAATCTTACTGAAATGAGCGATTATTCTCGCAGATTTTACTACAACTTTGACATAATGTTTAAGATCCAGTACACGAACAATAGACGCCTTTTATTTTACATATTCGTTTTTATCTTTTCTCTCTTGTGTTCTGCCTACCACACAAAAGTCACTCCTGAAAAAAATAATCAAATTAAGATGTAATAATTATTTCTCTTCTCTCTTTCTCTCTCTCTCTCTCTGTCTGTCCTTCCCTCCCTCCCTCCCCACGACGGTTATAAAATTGATCGACTAGACCAAAAATCGTATTTGGTGGGGAAGATTATGTTCAAATTTTGTGACAGTTTCTCTGCACAGCGCTGCCAGAATAAGACAGGGATTAGTGCTAGATTGATGGCACAGGAACTTATGACTTCCTTTAACTTCAGCAACCCACTATCTCATTATATCTGAACACGCGATAAATATAAGTTTAAAACTAGACACATTGGACATCGCTGTAAAACTAGACACACATTGGACATCGCCGTAAAACTGAACA
This sequence comes from Oreohelix idahoensis, assembly GCA_024509875.1. Taxonomy (NCBI): domain Eukaryota; kingdom Metazoa; phylum Mollusca; class Gastropoda; order Stylommatophora; family Oreohelicidae; genus Oreohelix; species Oreohelix idahoensis. The sequence continues at coordinate 43,927 of JAMPIV010016858.1, forward strand.
CACAGTAAACGTCACTGTAAAACTGAACACACAGTAAACGTCCCTGTAAAACTAAACACACAGTAAACGTCACTGTAAAACTGAACACACAGTAAACGTCACTGTAAAACTGAACACACAGTAAACGTCACTGTAAAACTGAACACACAGTAAACGTCACTGTAAAACTGAACACACAGTAAACGTCACTGTAAAACTGAACACACAGTAAACGTCATTGTAAAACTGAACACACAGTAAACGTCACTGTAAAACTGAACACACAGTAAGCGTCACTGTAAAACTGAACACACAGTAAACGTCACTGTAAAACTGAACACACAGTAAACGTCACTGTAAAACTGAACACACAGTAAACGTCACTGTAAAACTGAACACACAGTAAACGTCACTGTAAAACTGAACACACAGTAAACGTCACTGTAAAAATGAACAGAAGTTCAACATTACCGTCATCTTGTAGACACATTAACCAATACTGTAAAAATGAACAGATATTCAAAAGTACGTTAAACATTAAGCATTAATGTAAAAATTAACGTACATTTAACATTACTGTGAAACTGAACACACATTACTGTAAAACTGAACAGACATTTAAAGTTATGTCAAACTGACCGCACGTGAAACATTAATCCCATCCCAACTAAGATAATTACCGATGTATGTTACGTCGGTCGGTCTCACTCAAAATAGTAACTCGCGCCAGAAAATAAAGTGCGCAACGCACGGTGTGCAACTTGCGCGGCGTGGGTCGTTATATTCTTCTTCTTCTTCTTCGTTCGCCCTGAAAAGGACGGTGGTTGCGTTGTGTCTGTTTACAACGTAGCTGTGATATCTACACCTTTCGGTCGACACATCCGACTTCTGCACGGCATTTTTTAGGACCGGGTTTGCCTTCCCATTTCGATCCACACTCGCTCAGCCAGCCTGCACAGCTGCAGACTGTTTCCAGGACCACCACGTGGAGGTGGAGTGCGGTCTTGACCAGCTCTGGTTCGCTGGTCCTGACGCAGGCAGTCAAGCTATGAGTCGCTGACTGCGGTCTCTATTGCTGCGTCTTGAGGTCCCGGGTGTTATATAAAACAAATACTTTGGTTTTTATTTTTTGTTATTCTTTCACGAAATTAGTAGCGCTCGACAAAGAAAAAGTGCGTAAAAATTGGTGTGCATAAGCCCTCACCCGATGTACAAATCATGAAAAACTTGAAAGTTTTTGTTTTAAAACCACTTATTATCAGAGAACACTCTTTGAAAACAATCCACGCCACTTTCACACGAAAATGTTTATCAAAGAAATTTTAAATTGAATGTAAAATAACATAATTCTCGCCGTGTGTACGTTGGTCACAGCTGAGGAATGCAACCGTGTTGAAAAATTGTACTGTTTTCCATTATACATACTCTCCCGAAAAATAGTTACAATAAACAAAGAAAAGCTTTCAAATGACGGTGTTCATGAACAGTTTGATTACACTGTATAATGGAAAGAAAACAAAAAAAACACCCTAAGAATGTACTTCTATCTGCTCATCCGGGAACGTAAACACCACACTATAATTAAAAAACCCATCAAGTGTGACCGGTTATTGCTAGTGTAAAAAATAAACAGACATTCAACATTACTGTCAAACTAAATAGACATTTCTCTAAAACTGAACAGACATTTAAAATTACAACAAAATGAACGCGTACTGAACTTCGCTGTAAAACTGAACACGCACTGTACAATGCTGTAAAACTGGAAAAGACATTTGATATTTCCGTCAAACTGAACACACCTTGGGCATTGCTATAAAACTGCACAAGTACTAAACATTCCTGTAAAATGGAATTCACAACGAACACTTTTGTAAAATTGAACCCAAGATAAACATCCCAGTAAAAGTCAACAAATATTATACGTATTACTGTGGGAGCCGCGCTGGTGTAATGGCTTCGGCGTTGTACTGGCGACCAGGTATTTATTGTTCAAACCCGGGCGTCAGCGTTTGAAGGAATGTTTACGACCGGAAATTTGACTGAATAACCTGAACGGCTCCTGTGATAAACCCTCTGTGGATGGGAAGGAGCGAAGCTCCTGACCGGGTTGGAAGGAAAGTCCTCAGGTTCCCCAGCCTCGCAATGACATGTCATTGGGCCGAAGGGCAGAAAGCCCAAGTGCCGCTGGTTAAGAAAAAAAAAAAAAATACGTATTACTGTAAAACTGAACAGAGAAGATAAAACAGCGTAAATCGTAAACGCGACTTATCGAATGCCTTCTTCTTCTTCTTCTTTTCCATTGTCACTCCTTTTGGAGCATGAGCACACGACTACTGCTGATCCCCTTGCATGAAGCCTGCAATGAAACATTCATCTCCTCTTACAGCGCCTGTTTCAGTAGCAACTTGTTTTACACGACGAGGTGAGCAGCTTTATGCACAATCTCATGTGAGTCGCTTCTTGCGAAATGACTCCTGCAACAGTCGTTCTATTCTTGCCAGAGATCCACACGAACTAAACGGGGTGACGACTTTGTATGTATCATCTTCTAATTTCTAGCTATTGTATTCCTCTCTCCACATCTCTTTCACAAGCTTCAACCAAACGACAAGCTTCAACCAAATGACAAGCTTCAACCGTATGACAAGCTTCAACCACATTACAAGACATATCACAAACTTCAACCACATCACAAACTGCAACTATATGACGAGATTCAACCACATGCCAAACTTCAACCATATGACAAGCTTTAACCACATGATAAACGTCAACCACATCACAAACTTCAATCACATCACAAGCTTCAACCACATTACAAGCTTCAACCACATGACAAACTTCAACCACACTACAAGCTTCAACCACATGACAAATGCTTCAACCACATTACAAACTTCAACTACATCACAAGCTTCAACCAAATTACAAGCTTAAACCACATTACAAGCTTCAACTGCATGACAAACTTCAACCACATTACAAGCTTCAACCACATTACAAACTTCAACCACATCACACGCTTCAACCACATCACAAACTTCACCCACATGACAAACGTGAACCACAATAAAAGATTCAACCACATGACAAACTTCAACCACATGACAAGCTTCAACCTCATGACAAGCTTCAGCCATATAACAAGCTTCAACCACATGACAAGCTTCAAACACATGACAAACATCAACCACATAACAGGCTTCAACCACATCATAAGCTTCAACCACATGACAAACTTCAACCACATGACAAACTTCAACCACATGACAAACTTCAACCACATCACAAGCTTCAACCACATGACAAACTTCAACAGTTTGACAAGCTTCAACCATATGACAAACTTCAACCACATGACAAGCTTCAACCTTATAACAAACTTAAACCTTTTGACAAGCTTCAACCATATGACCATGTTCAACCACTTGACAAGGTTCAACCATATGACAAACTTCAACCACATGACACGCTTAACCACATTATAAGCTTTAACCACATCATAAGCTTCAACCACATCACAAGCTTCAACCACATGACAAGCTTCAACAACATGACAAGCTTCAACCACATCTTAAGCTTCAACCAAATGACAAGCTATAACCACATGACAAACTTCAACCACATGACAAGCTTCAACCACATGACAAACTTCAACCACATGACAATCTTCAACCACATCACACGCTTCAACCACATGAAAAGCTTCAACATAATCACAAGCTTTAACCACATGACAAACTTCAACCACATGACAAGCTTCAACCACATCACAAGCTTCAACCACATTACAAACTTCAACCACATAACAAACTTCAACCATATCACAAACTTCAACCACATCACAAGCTTCAACCACATTACAAGCTTCAACCACATGACAAACTTCAACTACATGACAAACTTCAACCACATCAGAAACTTCAACCACATCACACGCTTCAACCACATCACAAACTTTAAACACATCACAAACTTCAACCACATCACAAACTTCAACCACATCACAAACTTGAACCACATCACAATACACACCACAAGCTTCAACCACATCACAAACTTCAACCACATCACAAGACACACCACAAGTTTCAACAACATCACAAACTTCAACCACATCAAAAGAGATCTCTTTATCTCTCGTTTCCTATTGTGTGAACTTTTCTCCTCCCATTTGTGTTCCCACTTAAAAGAAGCCAATAGAATTGTCATTCACGAGAATAAAACTCTTGCTGTAAAACTCCTGAAATTTCATCCGCAGCACCACATGAAATACATAGTTTTTTTTGTCCTCATATAACCGGTTCTCATCATCATCATTATCACCATAGACCCTTCAGCTCCAAAAGAAGCATGGGCCAACAAACACGTGACAAGTCCTCCTGTCCTGTGCCATCAGTTCCAGATCTTTCCTTGCATTCTTCATTCCTTTCTTTCTGTCCCCAGTTCACTTCTCCATGCATTGCTCGGACTCCCTCTGCCTCACTTACCTTGGTGACTCCAGAACAACAACTACCTTGTAAAGATATCAGCATGTTTCCTCAATGTGTGTTTTTATCCATTTTTTTGGTGACTTATTCCCATTTCTTGTTCCAATTGCACCTGCCAGGTTTTTGTTATGAGTTCCAACACATTGGTGACCTTGTTGTACCGTTTCAGTCTTTCTATTCTACGGAAGAACTCATAAAGTCTTTATCTTTTTAGTTGTTGTTTCAGAGCCTTTCGGAGAAGTTGTTTTAGAAGCTTTGAATCTGCAGGAGCTGGTGTGGATCTACTGTCCTGGTCATGCAGAGGTACACGATAATGAAAGCGCTGACAGACTAGCATCAAGGAATTTAGCATCAAACGTAAGGGCTAGCAAAGATGGATGTATGAGAGGATGCATCCGTTGTGTATATAACCAGCGAGCTACAGGAACAGTTAGCATTCACACTCTTCGACATATATTGAGGGAGACTGAGCACCTATGGGTTTGCCTGGAGTGCAAGGATGTCGATTCTGTTCAACAATAACAATGTTTCAGAGCCATAAATTGGACTGACTTGACACTTGATTTAAAAATTTCGTTTTTGTTTTTCTTTGTTTGATTGTTTGTTCGTTTTTTTTTTTTTTTTTTGGAACTTGGTTTCTTATGATTGTCAAATATTCACCAACGTAACGGAAGCTCCTCTGGCTTTTTGTATTCATATTTTCATATCATTTTCTGCCCCTCCAACTCCGCTCAAACCGTTACCAAGATATATATGATTACATCTTGTAGGGCTGTCTATTCAAGTGTCATCTTATTATCATTTTCTGCATTTATCGAATGCACCAACTTCTAATTTCTCGTTACAGCATTCTTTTCTGCCCATCTCTCTCGCAAACTTTAACCACACTACACACTTTCCCTTGTTCTCTCTGACCCTGTGTTTGCACATTCCTCGCTCCCTTCGTTTTCGATCGCACTAGAATCCAAGAATCCAATAGAAATGACATTCAAGAGAATAAAACGCTTACTGTAAAACTCATAACATTTCATCCTCAGCGACACATGCAATATATTTTTATTACTGCTCGTAGTGTTGCATTTTCTCGCTACAACATTTATGAACAGACACTTTATAGTGCAATCTATACCTCATTGCGGGAGAGAAATTGCATGCTGCAATCTGTTATTTAAAACGTCTGGTCAGGAATATCACTTGCTCTGTTCGTATCATTCTGTTACAGGGCTTCTTAAACGTTTTTGTGCCATGGTCCTCCTTGATTGTCTCTGATGAAGACTTACGGACCTGGTCTTAGAAACAAAAATGTGTATAAACGCTTAATTAAAAATGTTGCATTTTAAATTTTAGGTTACGTACACGAACCACGTAGTATTCATCCACGGAGGGGTCCGTGGGCCGCATGCTAAGACGCTCTGATATAGAATATTCTGTCTGATGTAATCAGTCTGCACGCGATGCTAGGGGGGAACATTAATTTCATTAAGCCGACATCTTCATTACACATGATTTCTTCCGACATCTTCTTTCTCGTATCTTCTTTCTCGTACTCTCTCTCTCTCTCTCTCTCTCTCTCTCTCTCTCTCTCTCTCTCTCTCTCTCTCTCTCTCTCTCTCTCTCTCGGGTAGGAATGTCTTTCTCTTGGTTTTTTTTTTTTTTGGCTTTTGGTTTTAAAGACTATCTTCATAGCACACGGACAACTCCATCAGTGTCCCGATCTCCTCCCTTAGATCACACTACAGGATCTCAACACAGTGCACGAACTCCGTAGCATCAGCGAGAATCCCAATGTGTGTATATAGGAATCATATACAGTATTCTATAAAAATGTGTGTGGTGGGTAGGGTTCTAATTGTTTAATTTTGCCAGAGCAGCGGCTTTATGGCCTACTCTTTACGATTTCCAACTACCGTGGAATTTTTAACGTGCGCAACTTGCACACGGGACCTCCGCACTTATCCGAGAAGGCAAGTCATTCGATCATACTACCAAGGAGACCGGAAGAGGGGTGGGGGGCGGAGTATGACATCTTTATGACCACTGGTTCTGAAAAAAAATTTCCATAAATTAGATTCCCTCTACTGAGAATGGAACCCGGTACCTTTAGAATTCGAAGCGAAAAACCATACCTCTTAGCCACTCTGACCCATGTCTCTTCATGTCGTAAAAGTATTTCCAGTTCCACTGCCACTTCTCCTCTTCTTCATGTTCATGCCTTACATTCATCTCCTTTTTTCACTCATTATGGAGCATGGAGATATCACTGCAGCTAGCCCCCTTACTATAAGACTGCACCGACACACGTAGTCCTGCAGTAGTGGTTTCTGTAACAGCTTATGTTACATGGTGAGGTTGCCAGTCGCACTGCATCGACACACGTAGTCCTGCAGTAGTGGTTTCTGTAACAACGTGTGTTACATGGTGAGGTTGTCAGTCGCACTGCATCGACACACGTAGTCCTGCAGTAGTGGTTTCTGTAAACAACGTGTGTGTTATATGGTGAGGTTGCCAGTCGCACTGCATCAGCACACGTAGTCCTGCAGTTGTGGTTTATGTAACAACTTATGTAACATGGTGAGGTTGCCAGTCGCACTGCATCGACACACGTAGTCCTGCAGTAGTGGTTTCTGTAACAGCTTATGTTACATGGTGAGGTTTCCAGTCTCACTGCATCGACCTACATAGTCCTGCAGTAGTGGTTTCTGTAACAGCTTATGTTACATGGTGAGGTTGCCAGTCGCACTGCATCGACACACGTAGTCCTGCAGTAGTGGTTTCTGTAACAACTTGTGTTACATGGTGAGGTTGCCAGTCGCATAGAAAGGTCACCGTTTACAATATACATGAGGGGCCAGTAGTTGTATTCTCTGTGTTTTTTGTTTTGTTTTGTTTTGTCTTCTCACAGACCACCAGAAACTTAACAAAGCTTTCTTCAAATGTCTTTTACATTATTTCTTTCCTGTTTCCTTCTGCATCGTCTACCTTCTTTTCTTCTTCCTTTCTCAGCGCTGACTCTTCTCTGTAGCATTATTCTCAAACGTCTTCTGATTAACTATTATTTTTTTATTTTCTTTCTATGTTCTTTTTACACTCTCGTCACTTTTCTTCCACTGCACTTTCATTTGTTGTCTTCTGTTCATTATCCCACTATTTTTAAAACTTTCCATCTGTTCAAACCGTTCCTCTTTTCCCCTTTTCATCTTATTCTACTTGTCATATTCTTATATTCATCATAACATTCTTCTACTGCCACATCTGTTTGTCGTAATTTTCTCGTTGCTTCTTTCCGTCTTTTTAATTACACATTTTTTAGTTATTCTACTTTCTTTAACTCTGCCCATCTCTTGCGACAATGTAGTTCCATTGGGTCTCTAAAGAGATAAAGGAAGAATATGACTCATGCACTTTCAAGCATGTCGTACAAGGCGTAACATTAAAGCTACCTTAGCAAAAACTGTCCGTAAAAAGGCAATGATAATCCATGAAAATGTGAAAAATGAAAAAAGAAATGTGAGAATGAATGAAAAAGAACTAATTAAAAATACATATGAATACACATATATGCAAAGACATTAATTAAAGTCTTAGTTGTAGTATCTCAAAATTTCAGAAGTTCTCCGGGCAATTATTAACCTTGTGGCCTCCCCTGCTTTGCAGTAGTGATCCAACAGTGGCCAAAACTCAAGAGTATCTATTATAGGCTTCAATGGAGTTTATTTTTACACAAGATTACTCTTGGCAGAAATGTAAGGAGAGTAGTAAAGCTTCTATCACATGGGAGTCTTCACAAGATATTCAGATAAGCGAAAACAATGCTGACTGTTGCTGAGCACGTTAACTCTGTAATCTGCCGACAATTTTTATGAAGAATTTACGCACTGGTTTATTCTAGCTCGTTAAGCCCCCACCGCTGAGTTAATCCGTGGAGTTCTTATTATAATATAGCTCTGTTTAGAGTGTGTGTGTAGTAATTTGACTGAGACAAACATGCAGTAACTTTAAAATGATTAAATCAAAGTTAAATTTGTAACATTACAAATAAAAAAATTTAATAATCACTTTAGGTTGTAACAGTTGGAAAATAATATGAATATTTATGAAAAGGTTTTCATCACTTGAATGGTTTTTTATAAGAAGTTCAAGTGGCAGCATATAGGTTAACTTAGCTGCCAATGATGATTCTAATCCTCCTCCTGATAGGTAGATTTTCTATACACTGCTGTCTTTCGTCTCTGGTCAAAGTTCAGGCGCCGCCCGTTCCCAGAACGTCAAGGAGTAACGGCCAAGCTGGTTCTGCGTCTGTCTATAAGACCCTCTTATGATGGCGTCTCGCACAACGTCAGTCCACTTCTACCTTCACTTGGTTCCAGCGATAGTACTTTCTGCTGGTACCACCAATAACTATGATAGAAGAATATAAACGAATGCTCTTCTGAGTATTGCGTTTTCCAACACATAGTTATGGGTTCCTATCTTTCCTTACCACCATCCCATGTCAGAATTTACCCTCGATGAGAATTACATTTAATCCCTCGGGATAAAACTTCCTTTACATTTAAACTGAATAGCTTTAGCTTTACATTACATTTAAATGAAAAGGTTAAACGTACAGATATAATATGGTTTACATTTACATCTCTACTGTTTGAAAAAGTGTTCACAATATAAATTCATTTATGTTTCATTTATGTTTACACTTGTTGAAAAGTTTTAAACTTCCATTACTTTAAAATGAATATTTTTTCGTTTACATTTACACTGAGTAAAAAGCTTTGAAACTGGAAGTATTATTCTTAGAATGTACATCATTTCTTTCATCTTTCCCTCCCTGCTCCACATGGAACCTGGAACTACTTTATGATTTTAGTTCTCTTTACGAAACTATCAATAAAGCAATCACCAGCCTGTGCAGTGGTGGTTCATGAATCCTCATTCTAGATACTGAGAATGCCAGCCTCAAATGACTTTGACATCCAATAGCGAATTTCACACATTAAACTTCACATGGTAATATATACATATATATGTTAGTTCACATGTTAGTAATAAAATATGAAAAGTAAATCACAACTTACGCCATTCCTGGCTATAGACTTTATGCTCAGAGGACTTAAGAAAAAGGCGCTTGCAGCTGCCTTCTATCATGTGTACTGGGGGTCGTTAAGTTTAACTTCAATTCCTTCTGACTCCCTGTCTTTCTTCAGTTTCCTAGTCTCGGTGCTCCTTATTAAAATGTAGAGATTTCCTGTGCTTTGTAAGTCTTATTTGGTTATCCAATAAAAGGTCCGGTTATCAAAAGGAATTATGAATCTTGTCTTCACTCTGGCGAGGTCTGATGTTGTCTTGGCGAGCGTGAAATTCACAGTGAAATAAATCTGCGAAAAGGTCAGACTGTATTCCCTCTTTTCCCACGCCTTCGTTTGTGATGGAGTTAAATAAACGCTCCAATCTATTCAACCAGGTCGGGTGTGGTACTTTCAAAATATTTCCGACATGGAAAAATTTTGCAAAGGTCACGTCTTCTATATATGGTAATATGCTGTCCGATGCCCTCGTGTACAAACTTACAGACAGATCGGTAGACACACATGACAACATGCCCACATATGTCACACAGACAGTAATGTTGGTGTATCAAGGATGACCCGGAAGCGCTTATGTCATACGTTCCGCCTCGCGCACGGGTTATCCTGTGTTTCGCCAGACAAACAAATCTGGTTCTATTCAGCACTCCTGCCGAACCCAAGCTTGGATAAACAAGCACCGTCGCTTGAAAAGATGGTCAGACAGATTATGCGATAAAATACTGTCGCTGGCCGTCTAATAACCTGGCGTAACTTAACATGTCTTCGTGAAGCGTGAATGCGACACAATAAGATAAGAATTACTCCCGTAGCAAATACTGCCATAGGGGAGTGGCGTGTTAGAGACTTTCCTCATGCAATGTCCAGCATTAAGAGAAAAATGTATGAAGGGGAAAAATGAAATGCCAAATAAAAGCGATCGGAGAGAAAAATGAAGAAGAAATGCTACTGCCGTAGGGCTGGAAGTGTGAGAGATCACACAAAAGGACAGGGACGGACATTTCGTTACAAACCTGGACTGTCAATATTTTGACTGAATATCAAGTTCATACTAATATGATTGTATTGCAACATATGCAGCAGCAAAGTCATGTAAATTGTTGAATTGGCCACGAATTCTTGTAGAATCCCAACAGGACTGTCCAAGTCAATACGGCAATGTGTAGTTGCGAAATGCGCAACATAGTTATGCGAAAGTAAGTCACCTGAGCAAAAAACATTTCACTGTAATAATGCATGGTCCATAATGGGCACATGGCATCAAAAGGTGTGCATTGTCTGTACTGACCAAATAATTTGCCTGGTGTGCGTTTTCATTCTCGAGTAGAGCATCGTAAGAAGCAAACAATGGGCTTGACAGCATCAGATTGTTCCAAGCATCTCCAAAATCATGTAGGCAATTAATGTCATTGAGAGATGAATGTGTGTATAAAAGCAGTTTCATGTGATGTGTTGCATCGCATAAAACATGCAGGCATAAATGTTACTGAGGAGCTGTGCGTGTGTATCAAACCAGTTCCATATGTAGCAGCGCAGAAAAGCTCAGTGTCATATATACATGCGCTGGACCACGAATGTAGTAAACATTAAGTCACATCGTCAATGTCTGGCTGTGGACACGGGATAGAGCATCTGCCAGTACGTTGTCGTTGCCTCGAATAGCCTTTATATCATAGTGGAAAGGCTGCATAGAAATTGAATAGCAAGCAAGCTTGGCGTTCTTATGGTTCGCTTTCTTGAGGAAAGATAGGGCTCGCTGGTCCGACTCGACTGTAAAATGGGAGCCGAGTAAATAACGTTGGAGCTTCAGAACTTACCAAATTATGGCAAGGAGCTCTTTTTTCGACGACATTGTATCTACTTTCTGTGCCAATAAGCTTTCTAGACACGTAGAGAATGGGATGTAGAGTACCGTTAAAGTTCTGCATCAATGCCGCTCTGATACCTTTCAAAGACGCATCTGTGCAAAGAATAATTGGCAAATGTTTATCTGGTAATCTCAATATTGGAGGTGATGAAAATAGCATCTTAATATGAGCTAACACATCTTGGCATTCCTGTGACCATTGCACATTATTAGGCGAGCCCTTTCTTAATAGAGCAGACAAGTTAGCAGTGATAGTAGACAAATTAGGAATAAATCTGCCATAAAACTGGACAAGACCAAGTAGACTGCGTACCTGCTTCTTAGTTTTAGTAACAGACATGTTAAGAATTTTGGAAACATTGTGTTCCTCGTTTTAAACAAACCACTGCTAACTCTGTGAACAAGAAACGACATTTCATTGAAACCGTTATGAATTTTAGAAGATATAGCAGTTAAGTTATGAGAATGTAAGGTATCAAGTAAAGAACTGGGACCTGAAAAAATAGTCTTCCCAAGAGTTACTGAAAAGACAGATGTCATCAATATATAACTAATGACATCTGACCTATGTGAGAAAAAAGGTAGCAGGAGCGTTCATAAGGCCAAAACACATAAAATTCCATTGGAAAAGACCTTTAGGAATTGCGAACGCAGTCAAAGGTGTGGCCCTATCAGACAATGGTACCTGACAGTATCCTTTGGCGAGATCGAATTTAGTAACGAAGATATGTTTAGATAATTTTACTAATAAGTCATCAAGTAATGGCATTGGTTCTGCGTCAAAAACCGTAATACTGTTAAGTTTTCTAAAATCGGTACATAACCTAATGCTTTTATCTTTTTCGAATAATGACCATGGGAAAAGCATATGAAGAGTTAGATGGTTCTATGATACCTAGACGTACCATATCATCAAGTTCTTTCTCAACTTGATCCTGAAAATGTAAAGGTATGGGGTGTAGTCGTACCCGAATAGGACGGTCATCCGTCAAAATGATATAATGAGTGATTACGGATGTGCGACCTGGATTGAACGTAATCAGGTCGAGTATGGAATTCTTTCTACATATTTATATGTGGAAAGTTTTGTGTTTACCTTTAATATCAAGTACAAAATCAAGATCAGAAATACGTGAAATGACCTTGTAAGGGCCACTCCAAGCAACGAGTAGTCGATTTTCCTTTTTAGGGAGAAGCACAAAAGCTTCATCCCCAGGAAAAGGTGTCTTAGTCGTTTAAAGCCGTTTTTAAACTAACGAGATTTTTCTTTAGCAGTCTCAGAAGAAGATGTTGCTAATTGACAAGCTTCAGTGATTTTGCGTCGTAGATTGACGACGTACTCAGAAGATGACTAAGTGACCTGGGTCATCTTAGATTCTGAGAACAAATCTGTTATTAATGACATGTAAGTGGGGCAATGTACTATAGTAGTCTAACAAATGTCAGAACCAAGGGTGAGGTTTACCAGAGCAAAAAGCAGCATGCTGGTAAGCAAAATCTTCCACAGTAGTGTTAACTGTAAATGATCTAAAATTTCCAAGGAAATGCTGGAAGCTTAGATCCATTAATAAAATTAGATGTGCAATTAAGCCAAAATAATGGCCAAACCATTATGTTTGCATATGCTGGGCGAATAACCTCAGTCGCCTCATAAGATATTTGTTTGTCAATAGCACTAGGTGTGATCCTAGTAGGTAATATATGGTTCCTGTCCTTTATGACTGGATGTCTAGTCATCCGTATGACATCACAATCCTTAGTCTAAGTGAGTTCATCACTCTCATCAACAGTAGGTAGCTGACAAGGGTTGACATGTAATTGTGCAGCTAACCCAGTTTGAACCATGTAAACATTATTCTTATGCCTTTCACCTAAGGACCTTTTATTAATGGTAGTATGGAAGTTACTTCTTTTATTATCATTCAAAGCACTATCATCATGTGCCTGGGCTTGTATTTATGCCATGGTTGTAGCTGCATAAGCGGACAACATGTGTTGCCGTTCCCACTCAACAATTTCTTCAGGTGTGCATTCTTTGCCACCGTGGATACGGCCCTCAATCAAATCAGCAATTGGATTTTTAATAAACACACTTTGATTCTCCCTGTAAAAAAATATTGTTTCAATGTGAACTACACCTGTTGGGTAAAGCTCAACAGTGCCACTGAAGGTTACACATTTAACAAAACCCCCTGTGGAATAAGATGGGTGCACTAGCGATTGTTTCACTCCTGCAGTAGTGCATCCTGTATCCTTCAGCACAGACACTGGTGGGTTGTTTAATAGGCCTTTACGAAACTGTAAGGTCCCTGTGCCATCATGTGCTGCCAGTGCTGGAAGTGTGGGTAGTGGATGACCACAACGCAATGTAGACACAACATCAGGGTGAAATAAAGTACGACATTCAGGACACTGTGGCGCACTATCAAAATAAAAAAAAGAACAAGCAGAAGAATGATCTACTGTAATATTATTAGGAGATGCACAAGCTGTATCATCCGTCTGTGCTGAGTGAGCATTGTAATTTGTACGTTCAACGCTATGAGAGCGTAATGAACGATTATCTCTGTTTATTATTGTTACCTTGGTTCCAATTGTTTTGAGAGTAGTTTGATCTCCTAGGGGAGCATATTGGTTATTGTTTACATTATTAAACAAACTTCCACTATTCCTGAAAGAATAGTCATTCCTTCTCCACCCTCCATGTGACTGATACTGATTCTGTTGTGGTCCACCAAAATGTTTGAAATTTCCTCTGGCTGGAGAATAGTTTCCACTAGGGTGACCACCACGGTAAGATCCATAGTTATTATCCTTACCATGACCAAAATTTATGTCGAGACTCTGAGATCTGTGTCTTGTGTTTTTGGCATTCCATGAGGTAGCTAAAGCTACTGGTAGAGCATTTTTAATGTTAGAATTACTCACAACTGTGCCAAGGTGAGCAGTTATGAATTGGCGTCCCAATTCCTCGACTATTGTCAATTTGCAGGTTTGCGTTCATGCAAATAGGCTAAAAATTCCTGGCTAATAGAAGACAACACTTTGTCCCTAAGCATTGAGTCCATGAGAGCATCAAATGAGTGATCAATCTTTGACAGCTCAATCCACCTGTTGAACGTTAACTTGATGGCAGCTATAAATTCAGAAAAGTCTTTACCTGTCTCATGTATCATGGTTTTGAAACGCATGCGTTAGCCTTTCTCATCCAACTGGTATTTCTTGAGCTATAATGCACTAGCAGCTTCATAATTATTTCCGTTTTGACCATCCATTGTGCTGACTGAAGTCAAAGCATCCCCAGTGAGAATTTCCATTAGTCTGCTGCACCATTCAGATTGATCAAACTTGTGACCCTCTCAAACCGTCTCAAAACGGTTGAGAAACACGAAATGTCATCAATACTAGGTTTAAAAGAAGGTAAGCGAAATTTAATAGATCCAGAATGATTTTTGTTAGAGGGACCTTGAACCCCAGAATCATTCTGTTTGTTACTATTTTGTAACCTCAGTTCTTCTAACTGCAAGGTAAACGTTTTCTCTTCATGTAATCTTTGCCTTTCTTCTTTTTCCGCCGCCTCTTGTCTTTTCCTATTTTCAGCTTCCAGCTGAAGAATTTGAAGTTTTGCCTCGTCTTGTCTGGCTAATTCTTCAGCTTGTCTTTTCTCAGATAATTCAGATTTTTCTGTTTCTATCTGAAGAATTTTAATTAATAAAAGTAATTCTAAAGTAGACATTGTGTTTGGCCGTATATGATTTTAGTCAATGAAATGTCAATATAGTTACTGATTTCTTTAACAGTAACAATGCTTTGTTGTAAATATTAACAACGGTAAATGACTATGCAATGACATTGTGAAAATAGCAATGGCAATAATATATATAATAATAGTTGCCCATCGCAAGCGAAGATGGCGACAGCTTCAGACTTGAGTTGTGACACATCTGTGCCGTGATCTCATGTGACTAATTAATCCTATTTTGGCCCTACAGGCCCTGCCACATACGGGGCACACATAGTTAGAGTCGATAGTAGTGTTGCTGTGCATTCTGGCATTTCTTGCAGCACGCTTGCCTTCTGCCTTATCAGCTAAATTCTGTTCTGCAATGCGAGCACCTTGAGTAATGTTTGTCCGCCAGGCACAGCGATCCTGTGCGATAGTCTCCCAGGAGGAGACATCAATTTTGAAGCTGCTCAACGATGCTTTCAGTGGGTCTTTGAAGCGTTTCTTTTGTCCCCCTGCTGTTCGCTTACCCGTGGAGAGTTCGCTGTACATCAACTGCTTTGGGATGCGTTTTTCGGGCATGCGAACATGTCCGGCCCATCTAGTTTGGGCCCTCTGCAGCAATGTGTAGATGCTTGAGATATGTGCTCTGTTGAGGACCTCAGAATTAGATACTCTATCATGCCACTTGATCTTGAAGATCCTGCGAAGACAGCTCATGTGGAAATGATTAAGCTTCTTGGCATGTCTGCTATACACTGTCCATGTTTCACAGGCATACAGGAGGGTAGTGAGTACTATTGCATGATTTACTTTTATCTTGGTGGCTGCACTAATTCCTTGTCGATCCCAGACATTTACTCTTAGTCTTCCAAAAGCTGCACTTGCCTTTGCAATTCTGTTGTTGACCTCGGAGTCGATATTCGCATCTTTGGTAAGGGTACTGCCTAGATAAGTGAAGCTGTCCACCACTTGGAGACGTTGGTTCTTTACTGTGATATTTGGTTCACAGTAAGGTTTCCCAGGAGCAGGTTGCAACATTACTTCAGATTTCTTCGTATTGATGGTAAGGCCAAAGTCATCACACGCTACAGAAAGCCTCCTCATATTGTTCTGCATGTCCAGTTCTGTGCAGGTGTTGAGGGCACAGTCGTCCGCAAAGACGAGGTCAGAGATCATTGTTTCATTCACCTTCGTAAAGGACTGTAATCGTCTCAAATTGAACAGGTTCCCATCTGTCCTGTATCTGATGTGTATGCCGTCGCTACTGCCATGCGTAACGTTAGACAGCATGGCAGCAAATATCATACTGAATAGTGTCGGGGCGGGCACACAACCCTGTTTGACACCATTTGTGACGGGAAAGGATTCAGAAGGTTCTCCATCATTCAATACGCGAGCCATCATACCTTCATGAAACTGGCGGACAATTGAGATGAACTTATCGGGATATATATAAGCAAAAAATGAGACTATGGAGCTGGACAAAGCACTGACAAAACAATAGGACATTTGCAGCCAACAATAAAGAATAATGCAAATGCAGAACCAAAGAGGAAAAATGATACAATATAGCTGCAATAGAAAAAGACACAACAGGACTAGCAATAGTGTGTAGACATAAATCTGTATAAAACTGAAGGAAAGGCAGAAAAGACCAACAAAGACAAACAAAACTTCTAGTAACTAAGGCAAACAAAATTATACACAACAATAAATACAGTAGAGAAACAGGACAACACAGCTAAACAGATAGGCATCATTAAAAAAACCACAGTGGACAAAATCACACGGCACTTGTAAGCTGGATTCCACTGAGGGGAATCTACAACAAAACTACAGACACGATCTGTGTGAGCCCATATTGCTATGAGAAGTATTTCTTGCACAGATTCGCCACCCAACCTGCCTGCGTTACAATGAACATGTAAACAGGGAATAAAGCGTAAAAAGAAAAGGCTCATACCTCATGCAGAGACCACAAAAAATGCAAAAAATATAAGCCACTGAGCTGTTACTGAAAAATCCTTCTAGTAGCATCACTAGAAAGGCATCGAACTGCATGCATCATGACTGGTCGAGCAAAAATTGAAGTCTTGAAACACTTCATAGTACAGAAGACGCCATTTGCACTCTGCACCTGAAATCTTGCAAGAGGAACGTTGACTGGAAATTCGTTGAGAAATCAAGCCGTGATAAAAATTACATGATCAGAACATAGTAGAATTAGCGATCGTAGCATCATGAAGGATATCGTTTGTGTTTCTTCGAAAGCAGACTAACATCTTCTTGGACAAATAAAGTTCATTTCATGTTGAAACAGGAACACACAAAAAATGTCATCATTTAGATCTGGAACAGACGGTTTTGCCGGCTGCGTGCTGAGCAGTGTTGCCACTCAAGTTCTAGAGATAAACCCAGATGCTCTTCTAAAAATAAACCCAGAAATACCCAGAATATTTTATGCCTCAAATACACGGGATAGACGATGCTTACATAATCTTTTATGTGCATCTTTAGCACAAATAATCTGTGTGCTACCAATTTTTATGTATTTTTCATTTTTTTTTTTAAATTACCAAACATTCACAATGAAATAAAAATGATTTTAATAACACCCCAATATATGAACTCTTGAAAATGAGATATTTTAACAGTAATATACTTACATTAGTTACATTAACAAAATGTTCCTCAAATTAAATATAAAATGTTAGTTGTAACTTGTTACTGTTGAAAAATGTCACTTGTCAGAGACTCGGCATCCATGTCGACAACTTCTCCTTCGTCAAGATCATATGCATGAATTGAAAACGTGGAATCTTGATTGTGAAGTTCCAAAATCTTTGCATATCTCTGCCGACAACGTCCTTCACGCACATCTTCAACTACGCTTTTACTAGGATTAAACTTATGACAAACTCCGTCTTTGGCAACTGCTTGCTTGGCTAGTATTCGATTGGAAACTGTTTCACACAAAAGCTTGTTGGTTTGTTTTGTTTTAACTAAGTTAACCTTCGAAAAACTCTTTCGACGCATGCTGAGGAGTGAGGTGGTGCCATAAGCGTGCACATGAGGTCAGCTAAAACATCAAATTTCTTCTTGTTATTAGCATCTGTTACTTGTTGCAGTCCCAATTAGAATGCGGGCGGATCCTCATCCACTAGATGTCCAAGATCTTTTCGGTACGATGCCAGTTCTCGCCATTGATCAGACAGACGATCAAGGCTCTCTTCTGAAACAACTGTTGGGAACTGCGCTGCTAATGGAATGACAGAAGGTTTGTTGATATCGAGAGCTTGCTTTGGATCCAACAGCTGCATTTGCACCAGAACACTGTTTTGTTCAAGTGGGAACCTGCGTCGTATTTGAGTACAAAGTTCAATCAGGTATGCCAATGCATCCTTGCGAAACTGGACTTCTTTATCTCGTAACGGTTGTCGCATTAACTGCGCTTCATATCGTCCACCCAGCTCAATGTAATTCAGTTTCTTGTGCACCTGTACATCCGAAGGATCAATGTCGGCAAGAGTGCGATGCTCATGCTGCAATACTTCCTGCTTAATAAACATACTGAGAAGAAAACGATACTCTCTTGTTACACTCGTGTACACTTTGTGAAGACGGAAGTTCTCGGACTGGAATTCGATGTTCATGACGTTAACTTTACCCAGTAAGTAGCCGACAAATAGAAGCATGTGCTTCGTGCCAGCAGTGTTCATCGTCTGCAGGATTTGCCCCGCACCGTCGACGTTGTCCACTGAAGCTTAGGATTGGAAATACAAGTGCAGAGCATCCCATTGCTCAAGGATCCTCTCAATAACTGCTTCACGGGACAGCCAGCGTGTTTCACACAGCTTCAACACTTTATGTTTCTGGGCCTGAACTACATCTTGTATTAACTGGAACTGGAGATTTCTTTTACTACTACGCGAAAAATAGAAGCAGACATTCTTTATGAAAATTTCAAGCCAAGACGGTAGGTGGTTGCTGGCAGCATTTGCACAAAGTGCAAATGAATGACAAACACAGCCGAGAACAAAGACATGTGGAATCTCTTTCTTCAGATGTGCCTGTAAACCACTTGCAGTCCCCATCATAGTGGCACAGTTGTCTGCAGCAAAACTAATGACGTTACTAAGTGGGATTTCATGCGTGCTCAACAATTTCTTAACAGCTGTAAACATGCCAAGACCAGTCCCATCCTCCATCTCAATGAGGTCTAACAGTGAATCAACTACTTTTTTTGTTTTTGTGTCACAGAATCGCACAACGACTGCCAACATCTGGTTCGTAGAAATATCAGTACTCTCATCAACGATTATAGAAAATTTCTGATTTCTGCAAATGTTTATAACTTCAAGCCGCTCAAAATGAGCAATGCCGTACTGCATCACATAGGCAGCCTTGGTGCGCTTCAGTGACATATTTTGAGCAATTGTGCTGTCTGGAAATGTCTGCTTGCAACATTCAATCAAATGATCAGCTTGCGAAAACGGAGTATTATGTTCTGCCATGAAAGCCGACAACACTATCTCCGCTTTAACAATTTTGTCTTGGAGACAGGGCTCTTTTGGTTTGATGAAAAACTTGTTAATGTTCAGAGTTTTGCTTTTGGCTTCGAAGTTTTTCATGTGCTTCTGTGTGCTTTTATGTGTCAATAAAGCTGTTTTGTTGGCATTAGTTAATGTACAGGAACAGACCGTACAAATCGCAGCATAGCGGTTACCAGAGTCCGGCTTAATTCAATCCTTCAGTTCGCTGTCTGTTAGCCATTCCGCACAAAAAGCCTGCTGATACCATGGCTTCACTTTTTTACGCGGTGGCGTGTGTGTCGTCATGCTGCTACAACTACCAAGCGTACCTTCATCATCGCTCATTTTATAATCTTATAATAACAAAAAAAAAAATCCAATATGCTGTTTATCTGCTTAAGTCTAATAATGTAAAAAGAAGACTTTATAACACATCGCAAAAATGACCGAGTATTGCAGATGACAGCCATTAACAGAATAACAGGAAATAGATAGCTGATGTAAACGAGTCAAAAAAACAACGTCATTGATGTGGTTAAAAACAAGAATTAAATTTAAGTGGAATAAAAAAATATATAGCACATAATGTTTTACATTTAATTATAATATAAATATAATGTATAATGCTCAGTGCACAGAATATACATACATTGTAAATGTCAATTGTCAAATATACCCAGATTAATGCAGATTTTGAAAAAAAAATACCCAGATACCCAGACGGAAGCCCAAAAACCCAGATCTAATAAGAAATACCCAGCTGTGGCATCACTGGCGCTGAGGCATGCGCAGAACACCAAAGGATGGGGTTACAAGGGTGCTTTGTTCAGATACAAAATGAAGAGTTGATATATGCATCAAAACTGGACTTGAGAAAATAATTTCATCCTCATTAGCTGGGTGCCAAAAATGTTAAGGTGAAATTTCAGTTGCTGTAGAGTTGGTGACGTAACGCGAATGGTTTAGGTTCTGATAATAAAGATAAAACAAGTCCAAAACAGTCCACCGTTAACATAGGTAGATCTAACACGACATGTTAGAATGCAATGGAAGACTTGTCCTCGTTCCACAATATTTATTTACATACTCCATATTTCATAACATGCATAATAACTTGGGGCATTCCTCGTCTGTCAAATGTCAAAAGCAATAGTATGCATATATATATATATATATATATATATATATATATATATATATATATATATATTATATATATATATATATATATATATATATATATATATATATAGATATATATATATATATATATGTGGATATATATGTATATATGTATATTTATATATATATATATATATATATATATATATATATATATATATATATATATGATATTAATTATATGATTAATCTTGACCATTTCAACTTTAGATCAGTCCATGTTTGCCGTGATCGAAGTCCTTCGGCAAGTTAAGCATTCAAGACATCTTCGTCTTGATTTATAATAATTGATTGTATGACTTACTTGAGAAGCTGCAAATTGTAATGGCCAAATAATATAGTGGCGACCAATCTCGAACAACTAGCCACGGCATTAATATCTTGAAAAAATCTTCACTGCTTGGGAGCATAAAATAAGTACCTCCTCACACTTCAACGACTACTTGAGAAAGGCCCTAAAAACTAACGGTTGGTCTTTACCAGCAGACGACGCTTACGTCACATAGTTACAATTACGTCACATCGTTACCAAAAACTGCGGCGTTCAATAATAGTGTTATATCGTATAAAAAAACATAGCTAATGCATACAGCTGTATCGCTGAAGATAATTGCATACGCCTGTGTGCAAAAGCATCACGCAACAATAACATTATGTAATGATCAATGTTAGCAGACCTAATGGTCTTTTATGTTTGGACATGCGACCTAATTTAACCGACTAGATTGAACGAGACGGACCTCGCCAAAACGAGGCAAAATTTTTTTTTTTTAAAACATCTATTATAATAGATAATTATCTCAGGGATTAACTATTCATCTGCAAGTTTCCATCTCGAAGAAATCAAGACTTTTTAACACATGGGATATTTATTATGTTCAGTTTAGTTCACATAAAAAAGCGCTTTTTAGCGCATTCTTAGCGGATACATACATGCGCATCAAAACAGTAAAATTACGGACACTGACGTCAACATCTGGAAATCCTCTCAGTACAACACAAACACCAAATTGAGATTATATGAGAGCTGTGTACTTTATGTGCTTCTCTATGGTGCGGAATGCTGGAGAGTAACAGAGACGGAAATGTCGAAATTGTCCTCTTTCCACACAATCTGCCTAAGAAAAATTCTCCGAATCTTTTGGTGAATACCATCATCAAATAAGAACTGCTTACTCGGAGCAACCAAGAGGACATGCACACCATCATAGCTGGCAGACGCTGGAGTTGGGTTGGCTACGTCCTCGGAAGAGACCCTGATACCATCACAAGAACAGCTAGGCTATGGACCCCTGAAGGAAAGCGAAAAGGAGGGGGGGCGATCAAAAACAACTTGGCGGAGAACTATGGAGGACGAGATGCAGAGAATGAACCAGAGCTGGGGTGTTGCCACCCTACAAGACGCCACCAGGTGTGACGACAACTGACTGCTTTGATAGTAGACGGCTAAGGATCGAAGAAAGAAGAAGAAGAAGAAGAAAAAGAAGAAGAAGAAGAAGAAGAGGAAGAAGACCGGGCACTGACGTCACGGCAATTAACCTTTTTTTAATACCACTTCACATCCTGACAGCCTTTTCGCAACGTACCACAAGCATTTCATTTATGCAGATGATCTGATAATGAGTGACACTGCATCATTAACAAGCAATTACGAAACTGTGTGGCAAAATATAAAAATGTGACATTTAAATTGTTAAATGTGATCCTTACTTATTGAATATTTTTACTCATTTTTATTGACTTAAATTAGAGTTATAAAAGTTGTTGAAAGCTGTTTCCATACAAACACATTTACCGGAAAAGACCATCGTGGGTAGATAAAATCTCTGTACATAAAAATTACAGACTGCAACTCTATTATACGAGTATAAAGTCAATGTTAGAACTACTTGTGATATGCAATAGTTGAGCAATCTTCTTCAACAGGCAAATGCAACGTTTAACTATGTTTCTAGAAATTACAGCGGAGACGAAAGTTTCGACGAATACTGACGAATTTATCGACGGTTGAAAGAGGCGCCTCGAGCACGGGTATAGCAAATAGTGTTGATTTTCACGGTTTTTTTGTGCGGGGGGTGGGGGGGGGGGGAGTAATGTCACTGTTATCTTCTGTTACTTCTGCTACGAAGAAATATTTTCTATAATTTCTGGTGTTAAGTCACCGTCTAATTCTTTTTATTATGTAATTGTATATTGGTTTCTTTTGTAATTTCATATTATTCTCTCATAGCGTGCTTGAAAGCTTATATTATTTTACAATGCAGAATTATTTTATTCTTTATTCCACTTCAGATGTGGTTGTAGGTTTGCGTTTGAGACATTTATATACCATTTACGTAAGTTGAGAATTTTTATGAAGATGTAGTTAAGAAACACAAACGATAAATAAAGCATTAATAAATAAATATTTGGTTTGGAATTAAACAGTCACGATTTGAGAGAATTAGTGTTGCTTTTAAAGTTGTGTATGATTTGATTTAAGAACGCAATACCATACCTAACACGACAGGCCAATCGCCTGTTTGTCTAACAATTTGATTGCATGTTCACCCAAGAGCCATGGTGCTCTCTGGGTCGCCTCTACACTCTGTTACGGGGTCGAAGAGGTTCCGATTAAGAAAGAAAGAAAATAGGATAGATTAACTCTATTGTTTTAAGGAAAAACTACGATGTTTATGTTGAATAAGAATCGTTTCCATTTTATCCAAAAAGGGGATGGAAGAAATAGTTACGTCGGATAAGGGGAGTACCAAACAAAAAAAAAGACCAGAATAAATCAATAAGATGAACGATCAATGCGGTATGACGTCAATCTCACACAGAAGATACGGTAAATTATATTTTGTTTCGTGTATATACCGTAGTCCTTCTTGTATACTGCGTTAACTGGTTCCTTCCTTCTTAGGTTAGTGCTAAACTGTTGTGAATACAACGTTTTCCATGTACATTGAATTTGTGCATTATGACATACTAGCAACAACCCGCCAAAATTGACAGGTTTTTAATTATAGTGTGTTGTTTCTGTTACACGTATTACATTGCTGCTTCTTCTATAGTCTCGCTTGCTCGCTGTGAATGACGCGATTGTCTCATCCTTTTAGCCATCTTATCATTTTGATCCATCCATAATAATGTTTGCAATACTTTAAATTAAAATTTTGTCTTGAAGAAACAATCAGAAACTTACATTTTAAGATTATTTTTAAGAAAAATGATGAGTTAAATCCGCATCCCGAATGACACTGGACAGAAGAGTATCTTGACTACCTGTTGATTAAATGCACACCGTCACACTTTTTCTATTTTTAGGAGAGTACATATAAGGGGAAACAAAAAAATGTTATTGTCTAACTTTCAACCACAGTTGCACCCCCTTAGCTGTGCTCGAAAGTTAATGCACTCTCTCGAAAATAGAAAAAATTCGCAAACGACGGTGTGCAAAGTGTGACAGGCCGACAGACCCAAGTACCTTACGGCGGGAATTATATATTATATAATATAGTATTGGATGGATGTCTGTGGCTGCGCTATAAAAGACAAAAGTGAGCAGTATAAGAGACGTGTAGAAACTACAGTATAATTGAAAAATTCACTATTTATTTTTAAATGTGTATTTTCTCACTTGTATCTGTTGGACATCTTTGGTCCTTGGCCGCTGACTGACAAAGCAATCAGTGACCATCACGCCTGGTGGCGTCTTGTAGGGCAGCAACAAAATGTCTCCACTTTGCTCGGTCGACAGTCATCCTTCGTGTGTTGCCCCAGCTCTGGTTCATGCTTAGCATCTCTGCCTTCACAGTTCTCCGCCAGGTACACGTATCGTATGTACATGAAACAAATGCCGGAACAATGAGCTATATCAACCATTTAACATTTGACTAACAAGCTTTACTTATTATTTCCAGAAAGAAAAGAAAATTAAATTAAATCCAAAATGGCCACTAAATTGATGTTCCAACGGAAAGCAAAAATTCCTGCCCGCTTTGAGGTCATGTGTTGAAGTGGCCGGATCTCACGTTCAGCTGTTATATTAACGTGACACTCGATTATAAATAACAAAATAACAGTTGATTCTATTTATTTTGACGTTTTTCATGTATAAATCAGTGAAGGTAGAGTGATGAAATAAATATTTATAAATGGGTAGTGACTTTACAATCACACCGTATAATATAAAGTTGTACGAGCACCCGAGATCGAAACCAGACTTGAACACGCCAGTAAGATAACCTTTCAGCCTACTAATTTTTAAATGTCTAACTATTGATATGACAAGCCAGCAGGAGCCAATAAATACTGTGGATGTACTAACATAAAGCTAGCAGTGGCGTTGTCGTAAAAGGGAACATTGCTGTATATCAGTGTCACAGATGGAAATAGTGCAGCAGTGATCATCCACTTTTGCCCCTCCCCATCTAGTTTATATTTTATTTGGTGCTACATGAACGAAGTATTCACTAGTGCAATTAACACGTGAGTCGTTTGGCAATTAAGCACGGTGGAACAGAGAGAGCGCGGAGCATGGCGTAATAGATTCTTTGATCAGGGGCGATGTTAAGTCTGAGACATACCTTGAATTGTAAAAACTTTCAGGGGAATTAATAGCGTAGCTGATATTCGGCAAGGCGGAGATGATGAAAGTCAAGCCAGAGAGGTTGTCAGCGGCAGAGGTGGTAAAATTACCTTTGATTCAAGAATCGAACGGCAAATGGGCTCGGGTCTGGCAGTAGGTGTGACTTTCGCATTAAAGAGCGATAGAACGGAATTTACGGATATATACCATGTCTCTCCGATAGCCATGATCAGTTGTTCAGAAATCTATCTGAAATTCACTAGCTCGATATCTTAGATTTCTCGTACAGAGTGAAAATTATTAGATTTTCGTGGAGTGTTTCATTTTTCTGATTGCGGTAATTTATATACTAGCCTTTGAGTGATTTAGTGTGTTTAAAGTTTTCATTATATTTCACTGAGATTTTCTGTGCTAATTAAATAACTTATGGCTAAATCTTTTTCAGCCATAAAGTTAATTTTATTGACTAGTGTTCATATCACGGGTTAAAAACGATAGGATAAGCTAGACACGTGTGTTTTAAATATAATTTATGTTGTTCGTCCATCACGGGTGATGAAGACCACTCTGTTCATCCAATTATTTATTTATTTAAAAAATAATTGGAATAAAAATCTAATTTATAACGAAGTGGTGAAGAGGTCCTATTTTAACACGTGTTAGATATGATATTGATAATTTGGTTAAAAGTTTATATTTTCTTTCCTAAAATCTAGGCTGATCAACCTGAGTACTAGCGGCTTTTTTATGGCCATATGAACTTATGATCATACGAACTTGTAATATTATAAGCATCCAGGTATATTTAATATTGATGAGCTTCTTGCTGTGACCTGTGTGGTCCAATTTTCCTCATTTTCATGAGAGAAACCAGAATAGAACCATTAAATTATAATATTAACTGGACCAGAACTATTACCAGATTTACTTATATCAATCTCATCAGCCAGCTGTGGCGAAATATATTGTCAGAAACATTTGTGTAACTTAACCTAGCGTCTCAGCCACCTGAGGCGAAACAACATAGGAACTATATATGTTCTATTCATCCTACGTCGGTGATCACCACGCATGAACCTTACTCCAACCAACTGAAGGCATAGATAACTTATTGTATCCAGGACAAATTAAATCACCGACTCTAGCGACTCCCGTGAAATTTGCAGTCAGCAACTACGGGGAGTCTGGGGCTGGATTTTACAAAACTTAAATTTGAAACTAAATAGTCTTATTACTTATTAGTGTATTTCCTTGGAATGCCTGCGACAACTACTGGGGTAAGCAAAAGTCTGAAAGTGGCCACTGAATGGGTGTGAATTGAATGAACGGAGAAAGAAACTTATGACTTTTGTTAACATCATATGCTTATGTGGTTTCTTCTTTCTTTTTTATCTCACCAATCTGAGTAGTCACGGGATAGATTACGTTAGGAACCCATTCTTTTCTCATTCTGACTATTTCATAACTTATTGTTAACTTTTGATTTTTTGGGTTAATTAACCTTTGTTGGGATCGTCTTTTCTTTTCCTTTACAAGACGAGGGAGAACCTATTTGATTAATTTCTTTTGCAATTTTGTCTGTAAACCATGATCTAGTAATGTATATGCTTATTGTTGTGATCTTCTATTGATAATAAACTTTATTAAACCTTTAGTTATTGCGTCGGTCAACCCCTATCCATTATATGTTATTCATAATTTGTTTTCACGTTCGTGCGTATTTGTAACAGAATTGTGTGTATGTGAGTGCAGTGTAACTTGTATTTTCGTACAAGGATAGAAAGTGCGTCTGATTTAAATATCGTCGTCCAGATAGGCTGGATTAGATAAATTATTCTATCCAGAGACTGTCCTTTCTCTTACACGATCACCTCGTGATAAAACTATACTACTCGTCAAAAGTCAAGGGCCACCCTATTATTTTCAATCCACTTTTATATAAGCGCATAGAATGATTAAATGAAAGAAGTTTTTAGTAAAAATGGGTGCAATATCTTCCTCTGACAGTCCTCTATGCACATTAAGCATAAAAACAACTCACCGACAACCATGGTGATCACGTGCAATTTGGTTTTCTGACCATAAATTCACATTTTTAATCTGTTTTTTTTTCAAACTTCCGTACAACCAAACAGGTGAAGTAATCGTGCTGATTGACATTCCACGTGCAATGGCGACTTTTCTTGAACAGAGTTCGCTCTTAATTTGTTTTACAATCAGGAGACTTAGGGTAGTTTCATCACTTGCAAAAACCATGCCACCGAAAAGAAGTCTTGACACCTTACAAAGAATGAGGGCTATAGCGTGGGTTGAAAATGGTTTATCTGTCCGTGAGGTTGCTAGACGGTTTGCAGTGTCACACTCTACTATCCAAAGAATTTTGGAGAGATTTCAGGCCACAGGAAGTGTGGAGGATCGCCACCGGCCAGGTCGCCCAAGATGCACCAATAGATATGATGACCGGTAACCTCTTGTTGTCAGCCCTGCGCCATCGAACAGTGACTTGTTCCACTCTAAGATGTCAGCTGAGACAAACTGTAAACGTTAATGTCAGTCAAAGCACCATTCGCAGACGTTTACATGAATTTGGAATGGCTGCTCGACGTCCTGCAGTCAGAATCCCTCTTACTCCTGCTCATCGCAGAGCCCGTGTTGCTTGGTGTCGCGAGCACATCCGATGGACAAGGCGACAATGGAGTCAAGTTCTCTTCACTGATGAATCTCGCTTCACTGTGTCATTCAATTATGGCAGGATTCGTGTTTGGAGACGACCAGGAGAGCGATTTACTGATTACACAATTCGAGAGGTGGATCGTTATGGTAGGGGTTCTGTCATTTTCTGGGGAGGCTTCTACAGACACGGCAGGACCCCACTATACATCATCCAAGGCAACTTGACGGGCCCAAGATACCAGAACGAAATCTTGAGACCAATTGTTCAGCCTGCACTGGAGGCCATAGGTGGTAATGCCATCCTCCAAGATGATAACGCTCGACCCCATCGAGCTCGTGTGGTGAATGAGTTTATTCAGCAACATGGGATCATCAGGATGGCGTGGCCAGCTCATTCACCTGACCTTTCTCCGATTGAGCACCTCTGGGATGTCCTTGGTCGAAGATTGTCAACAAATCACCCCCTGCCAATGGATGTTGCACAGCTGACTGCATTTCTGCTTCAGGAATGGCAAGCTGTTCCTCGGGATACTCTTCGGACCCTTGTGGACTCGATGCGTCTACGCTGTCTTGAATGCCTTGCTGCAAACGGTGGTCATACCCGATTTTGAAATGTCTATTTGTCCAATATCTATTGTATGACTTTTGAAAAGGTGGGTGACACACTTCACAGTTTGAATGTGTGTTTCCATTTCTTTACGTGACATGTCAATTTGGTATTCAATAAATGCCGTTTTGAATGATACCTATTACGTTTATATCATATTTGTTTGATGGTTTCAACCAAGGTTTTTCTAAGAGGCCCTTGATTTTTGACGAGTATATATTTCTTACCTCTTACTTTCACATTGTCATCACTATCACCTCTGCTCAGACAGGACTATAAACATCTATTACCTATCTGATAAAATCCACGACATAATGGTCGCTCGTCGCGGGACTAGTTAATAACGTTCCTTACTCTTAACTGACTTCTAGAGTGGGCGAGTTTTGGTGGATTTATAATATAACGGAAATTTTTTTTTCTCGTGCATTTTATAATTAATAATTTTTTTTAAAATCCACCGTTAGTAATAGTAGTTTTTCCAGTATTAGACTGATCTACCATTTATTTGGCTTAGTCGTCTGTATTAGGAGCCTTGTGCCAGGTAATAACAGCGATAGATTAGATAACTGATAACGGGACAGGAGGTATCTCAGTGAAATATTTTTTGTTGTTGGTTTTTTTCTCGTAAAGTTGGTTAAGGATAGAGTTTTTCTCTCCTTCTTTTCTTCTTTCTTTTTCGGGTTAACGGCATCCAGTTATTTGACATGCCTGAGCGTGCTAAACTTAGAGCAATGCTAAGAGAGGAAGCAAATGAAACAGGATTGCAAGGAGAAGAAGTGACCGCGTTTCTCAACGACGAACTTGACCGATATGACGCGGAGAAGAAAGTAGCAGAAGCTAGGGAGAAGGAAGATAGAGCGGAGAAGAAGGAAGCACAAGATAGAGCGGAGAGGAAAGAAGCGAAAGAGCGCCAATCTCAATTGGAGCAGAAGAAAATTGAGGCAGAGGTGGAAGCTCGCAGGGCAAAACACGAGGAAAGAGAGAAGGAGAGACAGCATGAGGAAAGAGAGAAGGAGAGACAGCATGAACTGGCGCTTAAGGCCCTAGAGGTCCAAAGTCGTGGTGCTATGTCTTCCTCCAGCAATGGAGAGTCTCCACCTCAGTCACAGTTAACTGATCAATCCAGTACCCAATCTCCTCAACTCGTAGCTATGTCTTTCGCCCTGGAATCCTTTCCGAGCCCCAATGAGAAAATTGACTCGTTTCTCGAGAAATTTGAGAGGATGGCGACACTGTAGGGGATAGAGAGTTTCCGATGGTGTCTAAAGCTTTCGCAGGCTTTAAAAGGTAGTGCTTATGACGTCTTCGTAAAACTGGGAAGCAGCCATCAAGACAACTACGACATGCTAAAGAAGGCTTTATTGGAGCGTTTCGACATGAACGCTCGCAAATTTTCGCACCTGTTCAGAAACAGCAGAAAGGAAGGCACGGAGACATTTCATCATTTCTCTTAACGCTTGACATGATATTTAACAAAGTGCATGGAACTTTCCGAGCTCCCTCTCACTTTTGAAAACTTCTGGAATTTGTTCTTACAGAACAAATAAAATCCACTTTATCAAACGAAACCCGTAGATTTCTGGCTGAACGGGGCGCAGTAAAGTTGGAGGACATTCTTAGTAAATCTGAACGTTACGTGAATGCTTTGGCCGAGCTTCCCAGCACAAAACACAGCCCGACAGATGAGCGTTTTCGGAAAAATAATCCAGAGCCGTCTTCCCATTCTTCCAAGCACAATAATCAACGAGAAACTTTACCTCAGAACCCTCCCCAGGAAAAATCGAAATTCTTTAAAAACAGATACCCCACCAACAAGAATTCTGATCAGCCCCACCGGCCTGCATGGCACAGCCGCCAGAAAGGTCAAGACAAGGGAAAGACCCTGCACAAGGGACATCTGATCAGAGCAAGCACACCGGGACGAATAGAATCGGTTGCTTGTTAACAGACTCGCAACGGAGAATTAGTGTCAGTGATTCTCAACCTGAGGGTGAGAGGCCCTCAACGCGAAGAACTGTTATTTTGAACGGGACTTCAACATCTTGTCTTTTTTACACAGTATTATCTTTTGACTGTATTGTCGCAAGGCATTTGGTCAAACCTTGTCAAGAGACAGAAGACACCGTCAAATTATGTGGAGTTTTCAAGATTGATGCACCCATGACGCTTCCCATCGCATTAGTGGAGATACACTCTGATTTTGTCAGAAGTGTTATCAAAGCGGCTATTATGGATGATCCTATCTACCCAGTCATACTTGGATGTAGATATGTGTTTGTTGGGAGATCGAAAGAGCCGATTGTGGCAGCAGTGACCACAAGAGGGCAAACCAAGAAGGAATGGGAGCCTGCGCCAAATTTGTTACCTAAGGAACTTAAAGAGGCGCAACAAAAGGGCCCTACTTTGGAACCCTGCTTTAGGAAACTGCCCATGGCCAAGGATCCCTGACACAACGGAGACATCTTTTCTCAGGATGGCGTACTATATCGTAGAACGGGCAACCCTGATGAAGGGCATAATCAGCTCCTAGTACCGACACAGTACAGAGACCAAATCTTAGAAATGGGGCACTCTCTTACCTTTAGCGGACATACGGGACAAAAGGCCACAAATCAGCGAATATCGACTCACTATTGGTGGCCAGGAATGAACTCTGATATTATCAGGTACGTGAAATCCTGCGCCTAGTGCCAACGTGTATCACCCAAGCATTGGACACCCCCAGTTCCCAGGGGTGAAATGCCAATAGTGGGAACAAAATTTGAACGGGTTGCTGTCGACATTGTTGGACCCCTAGAAAGGACCAAAAGACGGAACAGGTTTATCTTGATCTTAGGCGACACATGCACTATGTGGGCTGAAGCTATACCGCTAACATGCACGGATTCCAAGCATGTCGCAGAAGCCCTAGTGCAGATATTTACATGGTTGGGATTCCCTCAAAATGTTTTGACGGATAACAGATCCCAATTCCGTAGCCTGTTAATGGAGGAGATCTTTAAGATCTTGAGGGCTAAGCACATCCACACAAGCCCCGACCACCTGGCCGGAAATTGGCTCGGGGAACGCTTCAACGGCAGCCTCACCATGATGTTACGTAAGGTGGGACAAGAGAAACCTGAAGATTGGGACCTTTTCATTCCTGCAGCCTTATTCGCCTACAGGGAAGTTCCCCAGGCCTCTACAGGTTTACCACCAGCTACTCTTTTATTCGGCAGACCTATTAAGGGGCCGCTAGAAGCCTTACTCTGGTCATTGACAGACCAGAAGGCCGACGAGACAGTCGTCTCAGCCAGCAAGTATGTATCGGAACTTAAGGAAAGGTTACAACTAAGATGGGATCTAGCAACAACCAACCTTAAGAAAGCACGCGAAAAGCACGCTAAACGGTACAACAAAGCGGCTAAAGAAAGAGAACTCCAACCAGGGGAGAAGGTTTTGTTGCTACTTCCAACCGGAAGCAACAAACTGCGCATCGGATGGCAAGGGCCGTACCGTCCTGAAAAAGATCTCAAGAACGAACTACAAGATCTCTATTAATGGAAAGGAGAAGGTCTACCATGTAAATCTGCTAAAGAAATACTTGGACAGACCGGTGCCGTCCTCCGAACATCTCTTGGTGGTCGCCATAGCAACAGAAGATGAGGAAGATGACGATAGTTGCATGGAATATCCATTGCAACAAACGGAATCTTTCCAAGATGTGAAATTCGGTGACAATCTCTCTCAAGCACTACAGACAGAAACGAGGGCGCTACTGAAACAGTACACAGCAGTTTTGACGGATGTACCTGGTCGAACACATCTCGTAGAGTTCGATATGACACTGACAAACGAGACACCTGTTCGGACCAGAGTATTCCCCATCCCGTATGCTAAAGCTGATACGTCAAGCAAGAATTATCAGTGAGTCTACCTCTCCTGTCGGCGTCCGTGGCCTAATGGATATGAATGCAGTTTCATAATCCAGATATACCAGGTTCGAAACCTGCTGCAGGCGGTTTGGTAGCAGATCGCTTTGTGTGGATTTTTAACAATGGTATAAGCGCCGTACCGTTCAGAAAGCAATGGAAAATTACTGAATGAAAAAAAATGCCTAGACAAATCACAAACAGCCAATAAAAGATGGGGTTGATTGCCACGTCCTGTAAAGGATAAGCAACTCCTCTTCTTACAGTTCGAGTGTAGTACTGTTGCAGAAGCCCAATAAGGAAGTTCGGCTGTGCATAGATTACCGTTTACTTAACACTGTAACGGAATTCCAGCCGGAACCTCTCCAGAGCGCTTCTGAGCTGTTCACCAAGCTTAGCAGGGCAAGAATTTTCTCAAAGATTGGCCTGAGTAAAGGTTACTACCACATACCAGTCAAGGAGGAAATTAAGCCCCTGTTAGCTTTCAGCACCAGTGAAGGACACTATACCTTCAACTTGATGCCGTTCGGATTGCATAACGCACCGAGAGTCTGTACCAGAATGATGAGAAAGCTTTTAGAACCCTTGCAAAGTCCGCATATCCATAATTTCATGGATGACATATTAATTGCATCGGAAACCTACGATGAACATATTGCTACGGTTGCTATGCTCCTCAGGAGACTACAGGAAACTGGTCTCACAGCCAGACCTAGCAAATGTCTGATCGGATTTGAAAAGCTTGACCTCCTGGGGCATACCATTTCTCAAGGCTGCATGTGGCCAGTTGCCAAGAACATTGAGAAAATAGTTGCAGCAAAGAGGCCCCAAACGAAGAAAGACACACGTTCATTTCTATCACTGTGTGCATACTACCAGACATTTATTAACAATTTCAACGGGCTAACAGCACCACTTACTGACCTTACCAAAAAGGAGCGACCGGAAACAGTTATTTGGTATTCTTAGCGCGAACACGCTTACCGCACTCTCAAACGACAGCTGTCTGAATACCCAATTTTACGGCTACCTGACCTTAAGAAACCTTTTATATTGCGGGTCGACGCATCGGGTCAAAGCATCGGGTCAACACTACTCCAAGCAGATGACACTGAGCCGAACCTGTTATTCCCAGTCGCTTATAGCAGCCGAAAATTGAACACAGCAGAACAGAACTATTCCTTAGTGGAGAGAGAATGTCTAGCACTCGTGAGTGGTATCAGGAAAGATCACGAATACCTTTACGGCGTTTCATTTATAGTGCAGACGGACCATGCCCCATTGGCTTTTCTGGGAGCGAATAAGGAATTCAACGCGAGGATTATGCGGTGGGCGTTGCTACTAAGTGTATATGCTTTCAAAGTATAACACATACCAGAAAACAAAACGTGGGAGCAGACTTTATGAGAGACACTGGAGCAGTGAGGAAGAAGGGGAAAGTGAAGATAGCACGCACTAGCAAGATACGGATAACAGCAGCGCTATTTTCATAGAGGAGACATAAAGGGTTTCATGTCTTCAAGCCCGGACGAAATGTCACAGATGGAATAGTGCAGCAGTGATCATCCACTTTTGCCCCTCCCCATCTAGTTTATATTTTATTTGGTGCTACATGAATGAAGGATTCACTAGCGCAATTAACACGTGAGCCGTTTGGCAATTAAGCACGGTGGAACAGAGAGAGCGCGGAGCATGGCGTAATAGATTCTTTGATCAGGGGCGATGTTAAGTCTGAGACATACCTTGAATTGTAAAAACTTTCAGGGGAATTAATTGCGTAGCTGATATTCGGCAAGGCGGAGATGATGAAAGTCAAGCCAGAGAGGTTGTCAGCGGCAGAGGTGGTAAAATTACCTTTGATTCAAGAATCGAACGGCAAATGGGCTCGGGTCTGGCAGTATGTGTGACTTTCGCATTTAAGAGCGACAGAATGGAATTTACGGATATATACCATGTCTCTCCGATCGCCATGATCAGTTGTTCAGGAATCAATCTGAAATTCACTAGCTCGATATCTTAGATTGGTGTGAATGTCTTTTGAATGAAGTCGAGTAGAACGGGATAGATTTACGCTTATTGTTGTGATCTTCTATTGATAATAAACTTTATTAAACCTTTAGTTATCGTGTCGGTCAACCCCTATCCATTATATGTTATTCATAGTTTGTTTTCACGTTCGTGCGTATTTGTCACAGAATTGTGTGCATGTGAGTGCAGTTTAACTTGTATTTTCGTACAAGGAGAGAAAGTGCGTCTGATTTAAATATCGTCGTCCAGATACGCTGGATTAGATAAATTATTCTATCCAGAGACTGTCCTTTCTCTTACACGATAACCTCGTGATGAAACTATTTCTTACCTCTTACTTTCACATTGTCATCACTATCACCTCTGCTCAGACCGGACTATAAACATCTATTACCTGTCTGATAAAATCTACGACAATCAGTGACTGTGGTTGCACTGTGAAAGAAATGAAGGCGTGATAATAAGAGAGGTATATCAACAATAATCTTTAGCCATACTGCGCACCCTCGATCGAAATCATAATTGAACACGCCAGTAAATTAACCTTTAGACCTACCCATTTTCAAACACCCAAAGAATGATACGATAAGGGAGCGTGAATGAATACCCTAAGTAGCTATAACGCAATGCTAGCGGTGTTATGTTGCGGAAAATGTATAGTCCTCTCTGGGTGGTCACTGTGTTTATCTCAAAGATCATATATTTTACAAAACGAAGGAAGAAAACCTTCTAGCTGTGCTAAAACTGGACATCATAAGAAGTATGACTGAAGATAAAGAACAACAAAAACATATGTTAAACAATCTTTATACGATAAAGTAACTGCTAAGATGCAACGAAATATAATGTTAGTGAACAGATCAGAAACAGTGTCGTCAGCTAAAGACATTACGGAAATTAAGCAAAGATTAAGATGAGTGGCACTGGCTGTTAGGATAAAGTTCAATCGATCAATAGCTACGTAATATAACGCAGCAGAAGTTGACAATGACAGAAAATTACCAAGCAGGAGATGGATTCAGATGACAACATCCGCTTTAGAGAAATGCAACATGACACCGCAAGGCTTCGCACTGGGTTGAAAATTAATAGTAATCTCTTGCTGCTTTGCGTTATTTGTTAATTAATGGAGGAATGACACTAGAAGTATATAAACTTCCATAACTGGGAGCTTGCGAAAAAAATATAAGGATTAAAATGGTATGACAAGATCACTACTGTGGAACTGATGACAAGATCACTACTGTGGAACTGATGACAAGATCACTACTGTGAAACTGATGACAAGATCACTACTGTGGAACTGATGACAAGATCACTACTGTGGAACTGATGACAAGATCACTACTGTGGAACTGATGACAAGAACCAGACGAAGCGCCAGTGAAACAGGAGGTGAGTAGAAGATGCCGGCGCTGGTTATGTTAAACATTAAGAAAACAAATTGATAGCATTACAAGGCAGTTCCTGCTCTGGAACCCCGAGGGTTAGAGAAATAGAGGGAGACCAAAAGTATAAAAAGCACACATAGAGAAGAGACATGGAGACAGAAATAACAAAGGATAAATAAGACACGAAAATACCTTTAACGGATGGTACAGGACAGGATGTCTTGGCAGGTATTGATGATAATGATGATGATGATGCTGATGAAGATGATGATAAATAATTTATGCGAACAATTCACAGACATTATAAATGTTGCGTTAAAATGTATATACCATTTTGTTTTGCGCTGGGATTTAGAATATGGACAATTATTTTAAGAATAGGACATTAAACAATTCGAAATGGAATCTAAGTACAGCTCATAAGCTGTCATAATATGTTTAAAACATGGGACACGCGTAAATGGGAAATGGAATCTAAGTACAGCTCATAAGCTGTCATAATATGTTTAAAACATGGGACACGCGTAAATGGGAAATGGAATCTAAGTACAGCTCATAAGCTGTCATAATAATTTTTAAAACATGGGACACGCGTGGTGGAAGTCTGTTGATAGCATAGCCAGGTAGTCCATGTTCTGGAGCTCCCCATGGTAAGAGAGGAAGAGGTAGACCCAAAAAACTCATGGAGAGGAGAGCTGGAGACAGAAGCAAAAATGATGAGGGAGAACTTTAGCTGGTGGCACGTGACTGGAGGACGTGGCACGTGACTGGAGGACGTGGCGTGTGTTTTATTATGGCCTCTGCTCTTTGGGGAGCTAAAGGGTATTGATTGATAGGCAGATAGGTAGAATATATAACAAATAAGGTAAAGGTAGTCAAAAAGCAGATACTGCAGTAGGGGAGTGAAGTGTTAGAGACTTTACTATACTAGTTCCAGCATCGAGAGGTGGGGTGACCAGTTCCCTTCCTCCCTACCTTTTCCTTCCCTAACTCAAGAGCAAAGTCAAGTACCAATTTACAGCTGGGTAGACTGAAGCATATCGATACCGTGAATCAAGCCCAGCGCCTTTGCCGCGAGAGACCAGTACTCTAACCACTCTGTCAATCGGACGTTCATAGAATATGTTGTATGATTTTATATGGTGCTTGTATATCAAGTTGTTGGATACTGTTGTATGTCTTAACTACAATATTTTTGTCCGTTCAAATATTCCCGTGAGCCTTTCAGGAGACCAAAAAGAAAAAGAAAATGCTTACTGCTACAACACTGTATGTCGTAATTAGCGATTAAGATGAGGAGATGCATGGGATTAATACATTCGCATTCTGAATTAAAAAAAAAAACAATTAAAATGTTACAGAAACAGGCTTTTAATCGCACTTAAAACAAAAAAAACACACACACACACAAACACACAAAAAAACGCGATTTTAATAGCTCTGGTTAACTCAAATATTTAAATTAAGTTTTGTAACAATTAGTACACTCGCAATAGAGAATGCAGTCAG
This sequence comes from Oreohelix idahoensis, assembly GCA_024509875.1. NCBI lineage: Eukaryota > Metazoa > Mollusca > Gastropoda > Stylommatophora > Oreohelicidae > Oreohelix > Oreohelix idahoensis. The sequence continues at coordinate 81,480 of JAMPIV010016858.1, forward strand.
CGACTCATAGCTTGACTGCTTGCGTCAGGACCAGCGAACCAGAGCTGGTCAAGACCGTGCTCCACCTCCACGTGGTGGTCCTGGAAACAGTCTGCATCACTGCAGTCTGGCTGAGCGAGCACGGATCGAAGAGGGAAGGCAAACCCGGTCCCAAAAAATACCGTGCAGAAGTCGGATGTGTCGACCGAAAGGTGCAGATATCACAGCTTAGGCGTAAACAGACACAACGCAACCACCGTCCTTTTCAGGACGAACGAGGAAGAAGAAGAATCTTCCAAAAGAAAATCTTTGAAAAGTAGGCTATAGTTTTAAAAAAAGTTAAAGGTAATCCCATAGTAGATACTGCCGTAGGGAGTGAAGTGTTAGGACTACACTATAAAAGTAAAGGGGTAAAGGATCCCGTTACACGCCCATTGAGGCATATTGGGAAAATGGTGTTAGGCCCATATTTTCTTTACCATCGGCACACTAAGGGTGATGTCGTCAGCATCACGCCGGCCGCCTTAACCTTCCCAGAGTTGTTCTGGTACCAAATTTTTTTAGGCTGGGTAGACCCCGGAGCCGTTTGCGGTCTAAAAAATACCACCTCAACTGGGGATCGAACCATACTAAACTATACCAAGTCCAGCTTTATGGGGTCGGGTTAGGAGTACCCTTCTTCTCTGAATTGCCTTCCCTCTTTTCCACTGGAACTGTAATTTGTTCATTGATTTGTTGATTCATTTACTTTATTTGGTATTTCACCGATAAGTTGAAAATCCTTTCCGCTGCTTCTCTGTTTTTGGAACCTTGTGGAGTTCATGAAAATGTTATGTCTATCTCTTCATTTGCTTTTATTTAACCAAGCTGCTTTCAATTCCCATCCTTGATAAAGGAGTTTGTTTGCTTATGTCTCCGTTGGCTGCTTTGTGTAGTTGTGCAGATCACTTATATTTTCTTTGACTGCAGTTTCCTCTGCCTTTCTTGCCAACTTCTCAACATACTTTCTCTTGTCTTTTCTTTCTTTTTTTTTTTGTTTGCTTCCATGTATTGTTAATGATCCTTGAACCTATAATTACTGGTTTTGCTTCTGCTGAAATCTGCTTTCTTTTTTAGGGGGGTTCTTTATATCTTATTGTAAAAAGAAGTAATCCACTTTTTCTTGGGCATGTTATGAGAAGAAGTAAGCTGTAATATATCGTAACAACAGGTAAGATTGAAGGAAAAAGAGATAGGGGAAGACAAAGAGAGCAAACACTGGACAGTTTGACATCGTGGCATGGAAAGAAGTCAACAGCAGAATTGATAAATTGTAATTGGAGACAGGAAGTTGTGGAGAGACATGATCTCCTACGCCACTGGGCATGGTACTTGAAGAAGAAGAAGACGAAAACATCTTACTGATGGTTTGTGTTGTTATCCATGATTTGTGATGGCATTGCCTTTTGTTTTAAGAACTTCTCCACAGCCTCACCGCAATTAGTTGTCTGTTGCCAGTGATCTTCTGTGTTTGCGTTGCACTATTTGTGTAATAATTTTTTCTTCTTTTTCGGTGAGTTTGTCGTGATAATCTTTATTATTAAGTAAAATCCTTATGTATTTATTTACATTTCTAAATTGAAAATAAATTGAGTTAACCTCGATGATTGTTCGTTCAGTTCAGACTACCAAACTCCTCAATCTAACTTTATTCCATGACAATAAAGGTAATATTTCTGTGTAGTTTTTCCTTAGTGAAGTTGTGACCTGTGCCTTCTGACTTGCTCATCACTATCACACTTCAGTGTGCACTATTGTTCCTCAACATATACAGCTGTCAAGCTTTATCTACTATTAATTATATATATTTTATCCAACGTTAAACTGTTGTCTGTAAGTATGTGTTGTTGTATATCTTTCGAGTTTCAGCTTTAAGCTGATCAAACATCTGCTGCTGTATATACTTTTCAATCACGTACTGACTTTAACCTGACTCTTATGTAGATATGATCAACCTAATTCTCTGTCATGTGGTCTCGTGATAAAGATGTTGTTGTTGTTGTTTGTTTTGTTTTGTTGGGGAAGGGAGGGTGAAGGGGGACTGAATAACTAGTTCGTGTTCCTGGCTGAAATTTTTGTAGCTTCAGATTTTTTTTTTTTTCAGTAAAGGGTAGCCGTCAACCGCATGCCTGGTAGGTTACAGTGATACTAATAAGTGCTCCTCCCTTTAGGCCCCTGTAACAGACGTGCTGACGGAATGATTTAATATAGTCAAACGTCGAGGGCTAAAGCTGTGGGAATGAAAAAAAATGTGAAAACAATTACAAGAAACATTAAATTTAAAAAAACAATATATAAGCTGTATTTTCAAAATGAGATATACGGAAAGTTTACTAGAAAAAGATGACGGTGGTAGTAGTATACTGTTTTTTCATGTAGAGCCTGATCCGTGTTCGATCTCTGAGGAAAAAAATTAAATAAATAAATAAAAGTAATGAACAAGAAGGCGAGAAAAGGGAGTCATATTTTTGTTAAACATGGAAATCTGTGTCACGGGATTTGCCTCCCCTTTGCTCTGCAGTAGTGGTCCAACAGTGGCCAAAACTCAAGAGTTTCTAAAATGAGTCTTCAAAGGTGTCTACCTTTGCACAAGATTACCCTTGGCAGAGTTGTAGATAGAAGGATAACGATGCTTCTATCTAAAGGGAGTTTTCACAAGATAATTCAGAAATCAAGAACAATGCTGCTTGGGGCAGAGCAGTTTTAACTTATATCTGATCCGGCACCTTTTGCAAAGTTTTAAGCAATGGTGCGGCTTGTTCGAGCCCCCAGCTGGTTTAATCCAGCGAAATTCCTTTTATAAGTATTTTTGGCTCTATGGCTGTAACTTTGTGTATATAAATTAAAGATTCTCGATCATACATGCGCTCTCGTATCTATAAAAACTGAATCAACTAAAAATATGTAAAATAACATATAACAAATTTAATAATCAATTAAAAATTGTCTTCACTGAGACTTAATGGGGGACTGATGATTATTGTCCGTTGCTTGCGCCTGTTAACAAAAAACTTAACTGGCTGAGTACTGCAATGGGTCGTTGTCAAGTCTTTTGTGATGAGGACTCTTCTCTAGAGGCGTCTAGATGAACTTCACTCCTAATGTCAAGGTGGATGTCTTCACAACGTGTACACTGTAGGTAGTTGGTGTCGAACCCAGCTTCTTGAATCACAATAAAGTGGCGAAGATTCTTACTTCAGACTGGTCTGGTACTAAGAACCGTCTTGTAGCTTCGAACCCCGAACTTTAGGAAAAATAAAAGAACAAATGCCTCTGCTAAGTACATTTGTGGGCTGAAGATTAACAGGCGCATTGTTTCGCTGTTCACCCACCAATGTTAGCCTCTCTGAATAATTATGCTCCCTGAGTATACACAGTATAACTCAGAGAATATGATTAGAAATCACCGTTATTCTTCTGGTTACTTTAATGGGGAAAATGTGTCTGGACAGTGCGAGTGCAATGGCTGGTGCCTGAATTACAATTAACAAGGTACACATATCTCACAAAATTATACTATACACCCTAGGCACATGTGAGGTAATCATCTCACTGCTTCGTTCGGAGTCTGGGGTCGCTTCTGCTTTCGCTTTCCTCAGCAAACTAGCGTAAAGCAAACACCCGTGCTTGCTGTAGTGGTTTATGAATATCCCATTTTCACATACTGAGGTTGCCAGCCTACTTTGCCTTGTATAATCACTTAGCAAGTACAGACATGTCAAAATTCACGTGGTAAAATAAATGTTTACACTCACCCAAAATTACTTGGGAAAGCAATCTCCTGGCAAAGATGAATGGACACAGCAACTTTGATTAGATACTTCGAACACTTGGTCGGGGAAATATTAGTAATCCTCTTATGACGGGTGCTCTGATTCCTTAAGTTTCCAGTCTTTGTATTTAAAATTGCGGGTTCTCTTTAAGTTATAAAGACGCCCAAATACTTCGATCTGTCACTTTTAATTCTGGAATACTAGTCTGATGTCTATCTGGCTCCTGGGAGTTGCTAATTTGACGTTGCGATGCGGTCTGATTTATGTCTCCGATTTTGCTACATTATATTTCCATGTCTCAGTCTAAGTCCCAGATGGTATTTCCGACAAACTTTCTAATGAGAGCCAAAGTTTATTCCGGCTCTCAAATTAAACCAATCCTGTCTCTTTAGGACTACGTGGATCGGTGTGTTAAATCATTTCTATCCCCCGCGTGTTTTAAAATATCAATTTTAAAATTTAAAATCGTGACCTCTTTCAAATATTGCAGTAATACTTCCGATTGCATTTGTACAAACTCAGAAACACATCGGTAAACTTATTTCCTGGCTAATACCTTCCGCCAATAATGTCTCCTCTGACACGTTATCCGTACTATTGCTGCAGAGATGGTCCAGCGGAAGTGATTACATATTATCACGTGTGTTTGCGTACATCTCCCAGACGGAATTCTTAGACAGTCAATCTGGCTTGCTCTTCGCCGATCGTACGATTCCACCTTGTGTCAACAATGATCGTCTCTCTCAAAGGTGGCTAGACGACTTAAGTGGTAGAAGTATTACCCGTTAACCTGTCTAATTAGCCTTGTCATACTACGATTCACATGGTGAGACGTAAACACGTCTGGGAGCGGTTAGGTAATAATGCAGGAGAGAAAGAAGAATATAGAAGGACGTACACAAATATCGTCACAATCTGTAAGCAATGACTCACCGCGCTGGTCAGCTGACATGTAGGGAACACTGACAAATAGATGTGTGAGAGAACTGCTAGCGAGACGCGGAAAATGTCCTTATGGGTCGAAGAAGAGACAGTGATGAATATGAGAGAGAGAGATCAATCAGAGGATCTGGGAATGACCTAGAACAGCGTGAGCTACTCGGGAGCTCTGGAGATCTACTTTAAATACACTGAGTTCTCCAACGATCTACCTCAATAAAAAAATTAATTTATTCAGATCTAAAGGTCTTTTATGTTTGGACATGCGCCCTAATATAATCGACTAGGTTGGACGGGACGCGCCTCGCCAGTACGAGGCAACAGTTATTTTTTGTTTAAACCTCAGGGAAAAAAATCAAGTTTACAGAGATAGATGACAATTATTTTCAATTTGAGAATGAGGAGTTGTAAAATGTCTCTCAACATTACCTTCCTTGATGAGAGTCATGGATGCTTTGCACAGGACACACATTTCTCGCTTACTTCGGCGAACAAACAAATAGTCATATTCTCATTCACCGTGAAAATTATAGGTTTTTTCCCCAGCACTTATTTTTTTTTTTACAAACCTCATTGTGCAAATGTAACTTAAAATTGTACACACGTGAACATGTTGAAAACATATCATAAAACAAATAACCTCCATCACGAAAAGAAAGCAACACAAAAGACAAAAAGAATGAAAACGCGTGCGTGACGTGCGCTCAGAACAAAGACACCCTCAGGCAGAAACATTAGACCACTTCAAACAATGCAACTTTTAACAGCCGAATAATCTGCTTCCAGTAATTCATCACCCGAACGGAGGAAAATTCAAACTAAATTACTTTACCCAACGTTTATTATTTCACTTCAAAGAAAATATTGCGTTTCTGTCTTGTGACATTCAAGAATAAAATAATTTTTAGTAGGTTAGCTGGTGAGTCGGCGGGAGAGAAGGCTAGTTCGTAAATCTCCCAGCTTTTACATTCTTTATGATCATTTCGTATCCGTCATCTTGGCATCTATCAAATCATCTTGGTTGATGTAACGGTAGACTGCAATCTATTGGCTGACAACACCACTTCCCCTCCACCAGGATCTAGAAGAGAGGTTGTAAGATATATCTAGCCTTGTTAGCTAGATCAGTGGTTCTCAAAGAGGGCCATATGTTCCACATGGGGCCATGCCATATTTATAGGGGGGCTACAGCAAGATGGTCATCGTACCTTTTTTCACAGCTAATAGTGACTGTCAGGGGGCCACAGAGGTAAATGAGGCTCATGGGGGGGCATGACCCAAAAAAGAATGAGAACCCTTGAGCTAGATTATAGTAACAGCAAAGTGCAATATGGACGTGTTAGAAGATCTAGAAGACTCTTGAAATGTAAGAAAACATCGATGGCAAAGACCTGAAAATATTACAGAACAAAGACTGAGAATAAGCAGCAGATAAAAGAATTATCAGCCAAATATGAATATTTCAGCAGTGTGACAGAATGGGGCGACTCATCTCGATCTGTCTTTCACTACGGCAGTATCAGTTACATTTTTGTACTGATTTTATTGCGATATTTTTCCAACTCGCACCCTTTTCTTTCTGTTTGCTATGTAGCAGAGAGTTTGTTTGTTCAAACATCTGACACCCCTTGTTGGTGATAATACGTCGCGTTTGCCAGGGTGCAGCAAAGCTTTGCTAAGATTAGGCCAGGGGGTGCGACAGATAAATTAATCGTCTGTGCGACGCATTCTGGATAGCCAAGCATGACATAATCGTTTCCGGTACACCTTGTTACAAAGAGAATACTATACATGAAAGTAATAATTTGTTACATCTTACACACATTGTCGTGTGAGGTTACTGGTGCGTTTGTGAATAGGTACACATGGCAATCTGATGTTTACAGCCCATTTTCAGAAAATTAATGTTTGAAATTTTGCACTAGATGAGCCATGCAAAATATTCAAATCAGATTGGCTGATCATTTGAGCTCCATAACAAACAGAGCGGGGTAGGACAGTGAATATTACCTGACGCTTCAGTCAGTCTAGTTCACTGTGAGATTCACGCTTGCCAAAGACACCAGACTTGCCAGTAGTTAGAATTCAGAATTTCCATTTATCAGACCGGACACCTTTTATAGGAGTATACATCAGGACTTACAATTCAGCCCAGGAAATCTCTAAAACTTTAAATAAGGAAAACGGGAATATCTGAGGAAACTGAAACACAAAGAATCAGGGAATTATCTTATTAAAGAAACAACACCCCAGACACGTGTAAGAGGCCGATTCAAGACTCTTTTATCCATCTGAGCAAAAACGTCTGTGAGCCAGGATTAGCGTAAGTTGTCATTTTACATTTTATATTACTAACATGTGACCTAGCACACACACAAATATATATATATGTGTGTGTGTGTGTGTGTATGTGTGTGTGTGAAGGCGTGCGTGCGTGCGTGCGTGCGTGCGTGCGTGCGTGCGTGCGTGCGTGCGTGCGTGTGTGTGTGTGTGTGTGTGTGTGTGTGTGTGTGTGTGTGTGTGTGTGTGTGTGTGTGTGTGTGTGTGTGTGTGTGTGTGTGTGTGTGTGAAAATCGCTAGTGGATGTCCTAGTTATTTGAGTCTTGCAACTTCAACGTATAGAATGATAATTTTCAACGAAAAACTGTTTGGAGATGTCGGGAACCTTGGGTTGACTGCTGCCTTTATTAGAGTCATAAATGTGGAAGTCTGAAGGCGAACGAGGAAGAAGAAGAAGAAGAATGATAATTTCATGAACCACCACTGCCAAGGGCTGGTGATTGCTTTATTGCTAGTTTCTTAAAGAGATCTAAACGCATAAAGAATCCCAGGTTTCTTACGGAGCAGGGAGGAATAGATGAAGAAATTATGTACATTCTAATTATAATACTTACAGTTTCAAACCAGTGTAAATGTCGATGTTAACATAAACACTTTAAAAGTAATGGAAGTTTCAAACTTTTAAAATCAGTGTAAACATAAATGAATATTCAATTTATATTGTGAACACTTTTCAATCAGTGGAACTGTAAATGTAAACATATTCTATCTGAGCTATTAACTTTTTCATTTAAATGTAATGTAAAGCTAAAGCTATTAAATTTAAATGTAACAGAAAGTTTTATCCCGAGGGATTAAATTTAATTCCCATCGAGGGTAAATTCTGAGATAAATGGGATGGTAAAATAGAAGAAATTGGACACATAAGTATGTGTTGGGACAGGCAATACACAGAAGAGCGCTTCGTTTCTATTCTTTATCATAGTTATTGGTGGTACCAACAAAAAGTATTATCTATGGAACAAGAAGGAAACAGTGGCCTAAGCTTTAAGACGAGGGACCAACTTTGTAGACTCTCCTTGACATTTCTGGGAAACGAGCTACACCCTACAACTTTGACCAGCGACGAGCGAGAGCAGTGTAAAGAGAACCCGTCAGCAGGAGCAGAAACTACTATTGGCAGCTAAGTGCAAAATATACGCTGCCAACGTGAACTTTTTTTTCATCATCTCTATTATCAATCAATGACGAAACTATTCAATTATTTTCAAACTGTTAAAATTTAAGTGATTATTAAATTTTGTTATTTGTAATTTTACAAATTTGACTTCGATTTAATCATTTTAAAGTTACTGCATGTTTGTCTCAGTCAATTTACTACACACACTCTAAACAGAGCTATACCAGACTAATAAGAATTCCCCTGAGTAAATCAGAGGTGGGGGCTTAACGAGCTAAAATTAATCATTGCTTAATTCTTGACAAAAGTGGTCGGCAGATTCTAGAATTAACGTGCTCAGCCAGAGCAGCATTGTTTTCGCTTATCTGAATATCTTGTGAAGTCTCCGTTTGTGATAGACGTGTCATTACCCTTCTATCTATATCTCTGCCAGGAGTAATCTTGTGAGAAGGTAGATATCTTTGAAGCCCATATTAGATACTCTTGAGTTTTGGCCACTGATGGACCACTACTGCAAAGCAAAGAAGGCAATACCGTCACAAGCAGATAAAAAAAAGCTACAAGACTGTTGTTTGTTGTCGCTTGATTTGTTCAATCTTTACAGTGAAAACATAATGAGATCCATAGAGGACATGTTAGGAATATCAGCTGGTCAACGTAAGATAAACAACTTAAGATACGAGGATGATACGGTCTCAATAGCAACAGTGAAAAAGGGTTGCAGGAAATGATTAATACAATTGTGATAGCAAATGAAAATAAAAGCGGCAACCTTAATAGCAAAAAGTCAAAAGGAGCTGCAGGAAATGGTTGAAACAATACTGATAGAAAATGAAAATAAAGGCCTCAACCTTAATAGCAAAAAGGCAGAAGTAATAATTATCTCGAAGAAAAAGACTTCTCTATAATGCACTATTAAAGTAAATGGAACAGTTTTTAAAAGAAGTCAATATATTCAAATATCAGGGCACGTGAATAGCGTCGGACAGAAGACGCATCTCAGAGGTGCAGAGAAGAATAGCCCAGACAAAAGCAGCATTCCATAAAATGAAAAATATTTTATGTAACAACTCTTCGTCAATGGAAGTATGACAAGGAGTTCTTCATAGTTATTTACATTTAATCCCGACATATGGGAGTGAGTCATGTACAGCAAGTAAGTAAGTAGGAAAAGCAATAGGGCCACGGAGATGTGGATTTACAGAAGAATTTTTAAAATACCATGGATGGACGGCCAAAAAGAGTAATGACAATGTCCTGCAAGAGGCCAATGCTCAAAGGAAACTTATTCCTAATGTCAGAAGGAAGCAAGCAACTTTCTTTGGGCATGTTATGATTTTAATTTTTTTTTTTTTAAATAAAATTTTGCCTCGTTTTGACGAGGCGCGTCCCGTTCAACCTAGTCGGTTATATTAGGGCGCATGTCCAAATATAAAAGACCTTGAGGTCTGGATGTCAGAGTAACATGTTATGAGAAGAAGAAAAGCCGAAATATAATTTGACACCAGGAAAGATTTAAGAAAACCCACAGTGGGGACCACTAGAGATGGATAAGACAGATACTGAGAACAATTAATCATCGCCTGTTAGAGAATGGCGCTGCAACAGATGAATCATCAAGGTTAAGACTGTTGGAATTTGGCATCAAACGTAAGGCTAGTAGGGATGGATGTATGAGAGGATGCATCCGTACTGTATATAACCACCGAACTACAGGAACAGTTAGCATTCACACTCTTCGACATGTACTGAGGGAAACTGAGCACCTATAGGTTTGCCCGGAGTGCAATGATGTCGATTCTATTGAAAAATAACAATAACAATATTGAAGAAAAATTAGATAGAGGATGACTAGAGAGAATATACTGGGCAGTTTGACGTCATGGCACGGAAAGACGTCAACAACAGAAGTGATAAACAGCATTGGAGACAGAGAGTTGTAGACAGACATTATCGCCTACGCCACCAGCCACGTTACTTGATGAAGAAGAAGAACTATCCTTTTTAGAACACTTTGATTAATGTACAAACATGACAACCTTTTATTGTTTATTTGCCATTTCCTTTCAACCCGGCTTACTTATCCCCCGTTTTATTATAAGCCTAATGTGGCACCGCCGAAGACTAACTATTATTAGCTGCAGAGAATAACCCATAGTCAACTAACAAACTACTACAGTAGAACGCCTCGAGCCTTAGTTCAATAATCTCGCTTGATTGAAATTTTCTAGTGGTGACGCACATGCGAGCAAATTGCGTCCGGTTTTTTCCCCCCACATATTCTCTTATCTATACATCAGCGCTCATACTCGAACACATATACACACATCAGTATGCCAACTCGATCGTGTTAACTCATGTGTACACATACATCATTATACAAACTCAGTCGTGTTAACTCATACACACACACATCATTATACAAACTCAGTCGTGTTAAATCATATACACACACCATTATACAAACTCTGTCGTGTTAACTCATACACACACACATCATTATACAAACTCTGTCGTGTTAACTCATACACACACATCATTATACAAACTCTGTCGTGTTAACTCATACACACACACACATCATTATACAAACTCTGTCGTGTTAACTCATACACACTCACACATCATTTTACAAACTCTGTCGTGTTAACTCATATACACACACACACATCATTATACAAACTCTGTCGTGTTAACTCATATACACACACACACATCATTATACAAACTCAGTCCTGTTAACTCATACACACACACACATCATTATACAAACTCTGTCGTGTTAACTCATACACACACACATCATTATACAAACTCAGTCCTGTTAACTCACGTGACCGTCCGCCTTCCTTTTCTCTCCTTATGGGGCATGGAGCCACCATTCCAGCTGGTCCCCTTGCAGGAAGTATCCACATGGCTCTGGCAGTAGTGGTGTCTGTAGCAATATGTTTTGGATGAATGAGGTTACCAGCTTCCTACCCAACCTCACATTAGTCGCCCTGTACGACATGCCTGTTCAGCTACTACTATTATCAATGTGGCTATCTGGTCTGTACAGGATCTGGCCTGACAAAGTCACAAATGTGGAATTGATGACAAGAACCAGAAAAGTGCCAGTGGAACAAGAGTTGAGAAGATAGGATAGGACACACATTGAGGAAACCTGTTGATAGCATTACAAGGCAGTCCTTGTTCTGGAACCCCCAGGGAAAGAGAGGCAGAGGTAGACCAAAAAACTCATGGAGAAGAGAACTGGAAACAGAGGTGAAAATGATGAGGAAAACATGGAATGAACTTGAGCGAATGGCACATGACAGGAAGACTTGGCATGTGTTTGTTAAAGGCCTATGCTCCTCGGGGAGCTAAAGGGTATTGATTGATTGACTGATTGATTGATTGATTGATGACATCGCTGAGGGAGTAGTAGTCCTATCCTTTCTTTGTCTCCTGAAAGACCCCCGGGCTCTACACTCATGCACACATACACTCATGCACACATACACTCATGCACACATATACTCATGCACACATACACTCATGCACACATATACTCATGCACACATACACTCATGCACATATGCACACATACACTCATGCACACATACACTCATGCATACCAGCAAATATTTAAGTTTTGTTGTTGTTGTTTTTTTTTGGGGGGGTTCGATGACACTTGATCAAATTTACCAGTTTCTTCGTGATAAGAGCCAGCATTTTATTTCTTTTCTGTAACCTTTATACAGGGACGGAATTGGCTAAAGGTCCCGGGTTCGCTCCCAATACAGGGGATATAATTCATGGAAATTTGTTCAGAACCAGTGGTTCCTAATGATGTCATACCCCCCCCCCCCCCCGATCTACTGGGTAAGGAGATCAGATGCCTAGCCTTCTCGGAGAAGGGTGAAAAAATAGGAAGTCCTGTCTGCAAGTTGCGCTCGTTTAAAATTCACCAGCAGTTGAAAATCGTAAAGAGTAGGCCTTACGGCCGCTGCCCTGGCAAAACAAAAATAACAATAGGAAACTTACCCACCACAAAATTATTTACAGAATGTGTATTTCCTCTTTACATCCATTCGGATTGTCGTCGGTGCTACGGAGTTCGTGCACTGTGCTGAGATCACCTTGTGTGATCTAAGGGAGGAGACTGGAGCACAGATGGAGTTGTCCGTGTGCATTGAAGGTGGTCGTTTAAAACCAACACCAAATAAAAACCTTCACACAACAGCAGATAGAAAATATGATGGTTAAATGTGTTAGCAGCACATCATCATCAACATGTTTATCACTCTTCAGCTTTCTAATTAGCATAGGCCCCTCAGTTAAGTCACACCAAGACTTCCTGACCTGTGCCATCCGTTCAAGGCCATTCCATTTCTTCTTTATCCCTTCCATTTATGTCCTCAATTCTCATCACCCGTACGTTTTTGATCGCCTTCTCTCTAACATCCTAGGGGTTCCAGAACAAGGTCAAGGTTTGGTTTGAAGGACCATCTTCATTGCACACGGATAACTCCATCAGTGCCCCGATCTCCTCCCTTTAATCACGCAAGGTGGATCTCAGCATAGTGCACGAACTCCGTAGCACCGGCGAGGATCTCCATATGTGTATACAGGAATCACACATTCTACAAATATTTTTGTGGTGGGTAGGTTTCCAAATTTTTTTAATTGTTGCCAGTGCAGCGGCCGTATGGTCTACTCTTTACGATTTCCAATACCGAGGGGTTTTTTATGCGCGCAATTTGCACATGAGACCTCCTATTTTTCACTCTTATCCGAGTAGTCTAGGCATCCGATCTTTCCTCCCAGGAGATCAGGTGGAAGTATGACATCATTATGAACCCACTGGTTCTAAAAAAGAAAACGTCCATCACTTCCCTGAACCGAACTCGGTATCTTTAGAATTAGAGGCGGGCGCAATACGTCTTAGCCACTCCGACTCCCATCCAGAACAAGGATCGCCTTATAGTACTATCAACATGTCAGTAACACGTATTCTATTTCTGTTCTTACTATTTACCTTTGACAACATTTTCTGCCACATATAATTCAAAGAATGTTTGTTTACTTGTATTCTTTACTGCTAAAGCTATGTTAATAATTTTACTATCTGTGCAATGGGATCATCCTTGAGAGATCAAAAGAGTCCATAAATAGACAAATAAAGGACGAACAAACAGGTTTTCGACAACATTGATCCTGTACAGACTGAACAGTCAGATTACGAATAATACCTTGTATACTACTGGACAAAAGTTAAGGGCCGCCATTTAGTTTAGACAAGGTTTATATAATTGATTGGCAAACTGTAAAGACAAGTGAAAATGTCATTAAAACTGAGCTCAGAGAAATGTGTATACATTTCTGTGTGCACTAGGTTAATTTTTTTTTAAATGTCCAAAAACTGGGTCACTTTAACCCGCACGTGAAAATTGCCATTGTTGCTGCAGAAACTCGTGGTTTTTGCAACACGCCCCAGTAGTTCAAAAGGTAAAAAAGTGAGTTGAATTTGAATGCACGTGGAAAATGATCATCGGTAAAGAGTGTTCACCGTTGGTATGCAATATATCAGTACGACAAGTGATCGAAATGATCACTGCATTAGCCATGCCGCCAAGGAGAAGTCTCAGCACTGTAGACCGTGGTCGAGCCATGGCATGGATTCAGGATGGTCAATCTGTTTGTCATGTTGCAAGACGTTTAACAGTGTCCCACTCTACCATTCAGAGACTTCTTGAGAGATTTCAAGCTACCGGACATTTGGAAAATCGACCCTGCTCAGGAAGAATTATATAAACCTTGTCTAAACTGAATGGCGGCCCTTAACTTTTGTCCAGTAGTATAGTTGAACAAAATTTGAAACTGATGTCATCCCTTTACAATTGATATATGGACTACGACACGATATTTGACAGTGCTGACAGAACATCACTTTGGAAAGTCGTGAAGCATTGTGGAGCCGCACTGAAGTTCAATAATTTAATTTTTTTTAAACATATAGAAGACATAGCGTACAGAGTTCTTCATGAAAGACGACTTACAGAACCGTTTAAGATAAGGTCTGGAGTGCGCCAGGAATTTCTCTTGTTGCAGTTTATCGTTTTTTACAGGCTATAGATTGGGTTACGAAAACATCGATATCAGCCATCAGATACCGAATTCAATTAACTCTAACTAAACAACTTGACAATCCAGATTTTAGCGACGACCTCATTCTCCTGTACCATAACTGTAATCAGATACAAGTCAATGTTAATGTTAATCAGAATCGTCGTCATTGCACTCCGGGCAAACCAATAGGTGCTCAGTCTCCCTCAGCAAATGTCGAAGGGTATGAATGCTAATTGTTCCTGTTGCGCACTGGTTATATACACGGTGGATGCGTCCTCTCATACGTCCATCCCTGCTGGTCTTACGTTTGATGCCAAATTCCAGCAGTCTTAGCCTTGATGATTCATCGATTGTAGTGTCATTTTCTAATAGACGAACATGAATTGCCCTCAGTATTGAATCAGATACAAGACAAAGTGAAATACTTGATGAGAGGTCACAGCAAGAAAGCCAGAAAATACACAAGGAGAAAACAAAGATAATGAGAATAAATGCAGGAAACTATAACAATATTGCACTTGAAGAAACACAACTACAAGACGTAGAATCATACATATACCTTGGCAGCAATTTAGACAGAATTGGAGGGACAGATACTGATATCAAAATAAGGATACAAAAGGTAATGGTTTTCTTTGCATTGGAAACATATAGAGATCAAATGAAATCAAGTCCAACACAAAAAATAAGAATCTTCAACCCAAATTTAAGTCAGTATGGCTCTGAAATACGAAGAACAAAAAATAAAGACAACTGTCACATAATATCTTTTGCTGCGCACATGGACTTTGGTGGAATAAACATATATTTTGGTGCGCACATCAGCTTTAAAAGAAAATGGTGCAAAGGGGTGCAATGGAGTGGAGTGAACAGGAAGCCTGACAGAAAAGGTTGTCAGTTTGCCGGCTTTAGAAGCCGTCTTGCATTTGATAGTGCTCTCTTTATGGTTGTTGGCTTTTATACCGCATTGTTGTATATTCCATTGGTAGTAGGACTTGTTGATCCAGCCATTTATAACATATAAGGAAGGGAAACCCGAGGCCTGTAAACAGTAAAAAAATATTAGACAAACATAAAGGTATGTTTTCAGTATCAAGGTCTTTGTCTTGTGTGGACTGACATATACTGTATAATAGGGGAACAACAGAAGTGATTGCGTCATTAATAAGGCTAAGCTGCCCATTGTAAACTTCCGGTGTTGTCTTGCGTTTCGCACTAATGACCAGTTATCAAAGCATCTTTTTTGGGGGATGCCTAGCTGGCCGGGAGGATAGTGTGATTCGCTTGTATAGCTAGGCAGTGTTGTCGTACGGAAGGTCCGGGGTTCAAATCCTGAGTAAGCCCCTCACGTCTGTTGTTTTTCTGTTATCTAGTGTTCTACTTCTTTATTTCTTACGAGTGCCTGAAAACATACCTTTATGTTTGTCTAATATTTATTTATTGATCCAGCCATATGGTTATTGCTGACAATGTATTGCTGTTGTTATTGAATTCGTACGTGTAGCATTGTTATTATTAAAAAGGGAGATTGTCAGCACGCCTTCGTGTACGCTTTGTGAAGGACGTTTACAAGTATGTTGATTGTGTGACCTCTCGCAGTTTGATACGAGCTTAGAGGATAATGTCATGAAGGTGTAGTTATTATACTGTGACATATTTTTGGGGGCTGTGGTCCTCTACAGGTGTATTTTAGCGTTCCACTTTGTTAGTGACTGGTGGTATCTGGATATTTGTAGTATTGATCTTATTACGGGCTCTCTCATTGCAAGTTTACAGTTGTCGAGGCTTTTGTTGGCGATTGGGTTGCATCTTATTATACGTGCAATTGGTTTTTCTGATGATGACATTTTGAAATGGATTTGTTGTCGGCGAAAACAAGCCACAAGTTCGTACATTGACTCATTGAGCAGTTTGATTACTATTAAGCCAAGGTTTAATGAGTTCCTGTCTGGCTGGGGCGACGACGATGCCGTCTTATTGTTGGATTAGTTCCATTGTCATTGATTTGGAGAACTAGTTGTGGGTCTGTCGTAACTGTGGTGGAAAATATGAGGTTTCAGTTCCTTTCAAGCGTGGGCAAACATGTTTTAAAGTTGTCGGTCGTTGCAGTTGCCTGCTGATTTTTTGGTTCTCGATTGCCCATTGGTGGCCTACCTGCTGAGAGCACGAATACGTCGCCTACAGTGGTATTTGTGGTACAACAAATTATGACAATACTACACGTGTGTACCTGCCAGTACACATCTTTCAGTTCGCCTCTACCGTGAATACGTTGCATTGCCTGTGCATGCTTATTGCGCAACCCTGCTGCAGTGACTTTTTGTCAGCATGAGAATTTTACTCGTTTGTGAATGCTACCGACCCATCGTTGTCGTGCTGAGAAACTGTTCGTGATGAGGAACTATACGTGATTTGCTGAGCAGCATTATCCGTGAATGCTGATGCTGATATATATCGTTTGATGAGACAGAATATTGTAGTCGTGGTGATGAATATACGTGAATGGCGGATACAACCACAACACATTTTCTGATGCAATGGTCTATGTTACGCAGCTGATAATAGAAGTGATGTCTTGCGGTTGACTTTATGTCGTTTCTTACTGCAGCCATAATTCGATAACCAATGATGATTTATAGTCTTCGCTGAGTTTACCAGTTATCGTTTACTATGCTGGTGTAGCCTTTCTTGGACACAGACATAAGAAGGCCAGTTACATTGGTGTGGATTTTTGAGAGCGGAACGAAATGGGAAGATACTGAACACTGATGAATTTTCTTATTACTACACCCATTGGTGGCTTCACGGCTTCAGATATGAGAATGACTGACGCCTATTGTACATCTTTTCTTTGAATTTGTTCAGAACATTTTGCCGCAACCGGACAGTGCAGAGTGCACTAAGCATTACTGATTTGGCACTAACATTTGTCGGTACTATTCGTGCTTTTGTCTCGTGATTCATTATCATCATTCGATTAAGGAGCTGGTACTGGAACTTTGAGGATTCAGTCTACAGAAAGACAGTCATAAATTTAGTTATATTTCTTGTTTTCTTTCCTTTTGCTGTGCTACTTTCTTTTTTGACGTCATTTTATTTTATGTGTTTCCCTTATCGTCATGTTTTTAATTACTGGTCTACTCTGCTTATCCTTTTGAATTTTTTTCGTTTAGATCGTTTCTCCATATGCTGGTATTTGCAATGATGCTTTTCTGTTACTATTTTATTATCTGTTCTTTTCATTGTCTCTGATACTTTCATTTACAATTTCATTTGTTTTACATATTTAAATTATTTGTGTGACTTCTTTCTGCCTTTTGATATTGCCTTGCTACAGACCTCGTCGCTTCACCGTCCACTATTGGTTTTCGTGCCGTCTTTATTGTCTTATTATTGTAATACATTGGTTTAAGGGTGGAATTGGTGGCGTGTTTAACATTTTCTTTTTTTCTTATGGGAAAGGGATTTTGTTGAACCGATTTCTTGAGGCGGTAACACTGTCAGTTTTGCAGTGGGGTACAGGCACAGAGAGTTGACCCTATTGACTGTCCTGCATAACTGAGCGTGCACATTTTCAGTGTCTTAGCGGTGATTGTCTTGTTTGTATGCATAGTGTCATATTTTTGCAAGTATTCTCTTTTGTCATGTTTTGCTGTCGTATTCTCCTGTTTTCTTCTTGCTATCTTGTACATAAAATATATTGAAAATCTCCTTGTTCTCGTTTGTTAACAGTATAGTTTGCATATACTTATTTGTTTCTATCTCGTATATCTGTCATCACTTTCCTATCGTACTGTTGGTGTTTGTGTGTCAAGTAAGTTCGTGTCTCATCATTATATGTATTGTTCATAGTATATGGATTTTTGATTTCCTTTGTTATATAATATGTATTTCTAAAATCACGATTGCATTAGTGTGATTAGAGTAGGTGTACGGACATCATTTTTTAGCCATTATGTGGATGTCCTTGTCAAAAGCTACCACGTTTTGAGCTTGAGTTTGTGTTATTGTATCGTGACATTGATTGGGTATAGACAAGCAAGGATTCGTTTCACCGGATTCCTTATTTGGAACTGACTTGTCATACTGTATTTTCACCTGCTTGTTTTTTTTTAATCAGGTGTATTTGTAACTGTAGGTACGTCGTACCCATCGTCTGCAAAATATATACTGGGCGTGTGCAACAATATATTTATTATTATTTTTGTAGTGGTATGGGTACAGTTTGAGGAATTGGTAACCTTCTTGATTTTACTTATTCCGTAGCTTGCCACCGCATTTGTATTGCACCTAGATTATAACTATGTCTAGCCTTAAGGATTTTGTTGAAATTGGAGAGAAGACAGGAAAATCGGGGGATTCTCTGCTTGAGTGGGCAAAGGCCGAACACAAAGAGTATGAGTTACAGAAAAAACAAGAAGATGACAGACGAGAACGCTATAAGGAGCGTCAATTACAAAAATAGAAGATTGAAGCAGATAGGGAACTGAAACAGATTGAAGCAGATAAGGTACTGACACAGACTGAAGCAGATAGGGAACTGAAACAAATTGAAGCAGATAAAGTACTGAAACAAATTGAAGCTGATACGGAGCAAAGACGGATGGATTTAGAAAGAATGAAGATTGATGCGGACAAGGAAATTGCTTTGAAAAAGTTGGAGCTTGATTCTGGCAATCCTGGTGCGACTTCTAGGGAGCCAGCTTGCCCTTATAGGCTACGATTACCGAATTTTCGGGAGGAAGTAGATAGCATGGACTTCCTTTTGTGGAGAGATTTGAATCAGGGCCCTTGCCTGGAGAGCAAGGAAGGAGGAATGGCCTTCATTGTTATCTGCATTGCTTTCCGGCTCTGCTTTAAACACCGTATATAGTTTGCCTGTGTCTGACAGAACTAATTATGATACCGTAAAGGCAACATTGCTGAGAGAGTTTAAGCTGACAGCTGAAGGGTATCGCTCTCATTTCAAAGATGCGATGCCTAGTGCCGATCAAGATTTCGGCTCTTTTGTCACCAAACTTAAACTTCTCCTTAATAGATGGACAGAGCTGGAGGGAATAAACAGGGATTTTGATGGACTCTTTGATCTTATGTTGCGGGACAAGATGTTGTCCTCATGTTGTTCTGACATGGTTGCATTTTTTCAGGAACGCAAACCTAAAGACATTACTGCTATGGCAGAGTTGGGGCGGCAGTACGTTACTGCTCACCCTGGTAAGACAATTCACAAGTCCTTTGTCCCTGAGCCTTTCGCTACATGTGTTGGCAAGGTTATTGGGAAACCTTTCCGGCAACATCGGTCCAAGAGTGCGGACAGGTTTGCCAGGAGAAGGTTTGATCGGCAATACTCTAGTGGGCATGGATCTCATGGGAACTATGATAGCTTTAAGGGGTACAGATCTCCGAAAAAACAATCGTGCTACCGTCAAGATAAATCTCCGTTTAGATACACGGGAGATAGATATGACAGGTCTACTCGGAGGCAGGTCCGAATAGACACTATCAGCGATCCCGATCATCGCTGGTATAAAAGCATTGGTCCGAGTAGAAGGAATGACAGGGATGACAAACGGGGGCAAGAACTCCTCAATTCACCAAAGGGTAGTCCCACAAAAGATGATGGTGGTCAGCTTCGATGTGGCGTGTGTGACGGAAGGGGACATGCTGCAAGAGTCTGTCCAAACAATTCAGAAAAGGCTAATTCTGCATGCGTTCTGAAAACCTTTAATAGCGAGGATTGCGAGGGATGTAGGCCTTTGTTTGAGCCTGATGGCAGACCACTACTGATTTGTGGTCATACTCTGCCATGCCTCTCTTTTCTCGATGGGAGCGGAAGCTTAGAGTTACACCAGGGCATGGTTCAGAACCGGTTGGTGTCTGTGTTGAGGGACACAGGTTGCACTACGATAGGAGTGAGCCGATCACGTATTGACAAATCGTGCCTTATTGGTAAGAAGGTCGGATGCGTGACATTTGGGGGGAATGTTGAATATTACCCCCTAGCCATTATAGAAGTGGATACACCCTTTATTTCTGGTCGGGTGCAGGCGTGTGTTCTTGAGGCTCCAGTGGTCGATTTGATTATAGGGAACGTGCTTGGTGTTCGTGACTGTACTCATGCCGACATCACAAAATGGCAATTCGAACGGTCAGTTGTGGCCAGTGTGGGGGTCACAAGGGCGCAGACCAGAGCAGACGACAATTCATTGGCGATACAGCGGGAATTACCGACATCTTACGCGGTCCCATGTAGTGCCTCCACGGGTCCCGATGTACCAGCACCGGACTTTGTCCAGCAGCAGCGAGCTGATGGAACATTGCATAAATGTTACACTTTGGCCAAAAATGGTGATGTAAAGTGCACGAAGTCGGCACGTTACTGGTTTGAGTTGAAAAATGATATTCCTACCAGATGCTTTTCCAGCCAATTCGAATTCAAGCGCCAGGTGGTTGTGCCTGTCGCCTTTAGATCAAAGGTGTTGCAGGTGGCACACGATTCACCGTTTGCTGGACATATGGGGGTTGCAAGAACTTGCCATAGAGTTCTGTCACAATTCTATTGGCCGGCATACAACAAAGACATTAAGATATACTGCAGGTCTGGCAGGGTATGCCAGCCAGTGACACATAGGGGTAAATTACCGAAGGCTTCGTTGCAGGTTGTTGATTTGTCGGTTCACCCCTTCCAGAAAGTTGCAATCGATATTATTGGTCCGCTTTCTGTTGCATCAGAGAGAGGCTTTCGTTTTATTCTGACAATGGTGGATCTGTGCACAAGATGGCCCGAGGCTGCGCCAATGAGGACTATAACCTCTCAGGCTGTGGCGGATGCGTTACAGATGTTGTTCAGCAGGTTTGGGTTTCCCGAGGTGATATTGTCAGATAGGGAACGTCAATTCATTTCCAAGGAAATGGCCGAGATCACTAAATTGTTGGGCATTTCCCAGTCGTTCACCAGTCCTTATCATCCCCAGTAAACGGGGTATGTGAACGTTTTAATGGCGCATTGAAGGATATGTTGGCCAAGGTCACTGCTGAATTTCCCCAAGAATGGGATAAATTCCTTCCAGCAGTATTATTTGCCTATAGAGAGGCGCCTCAGGAGAGCACCGGGTTCTCCCCAGTTGAACTATTGTACGGGGCGAAACCGAGGGCCCAATGCACATTCTGAAAGATATACTGGTTGGTGGGTGTTCTGATGGTTCCTCCGTTTCCAGTTACGAATACGTCATAACCCTGCGTGACCGTATTGTCAAAGCGTGTGCCATGGCACGTGATAATTTAACCGTGGCTGGGGCGTGGTACCGGCAATACGCTAACCGCGGATCCAAACTACTGTTCTTGGTTCCCGGTGAAGAGGTATGGCTTCTTCTTCCATCAAAGGAAGACCGTTTGAGCATTACATGGCAGGGACCATTTAAGGTGCTTAAGAAGGTAACGGATGTTGATTATTTAATCCAGGTTCGGAACAAGGAGAAAGTATTCCACATTAATATGTTAAAACCTTATATGGAACGGCCAGAGGCTCTAAAAGGGGTGGACACTAGGTTGTCTGGGGAGACCCCGAAGATGGCATGTTCTGGGGTCATTAATGAATTTGGTGACATGGGAGATGATATTAATCTCCAGCTGTCTCTCGTTCCCCTTGCTCCTTATGAGTCTTGGGAGAATGTGCAGATCTGTGACGGCCTAACGATAACACAGAAATCTGAGGCACGATCGATCATTGGAAAGTTTAAGGATGGTCTAACTGATCTGCCAGGACGTACCGATTTGATATGCCACAATATCATCCTGACGGATGACCAACCGATCAGGGTGAAGCCGAATCTACAGCCATTACATTTCAAGTAAGATTCGTATGGTCACTGGATGAATTTCTCAAAGTGGGGGGATATTCCTATGGGTAAATCGTTTGCAGAGTAGCGCACGTCTATAGGTTGTGCGCAGGGGCATCAGTATTGTAGAATAGCTATAGTAAAATTGTTGCCGGGTTCTCAGACATTAGCTACGTACTAGAAAGGCGATTGTTCCGTCCGATACGATTTATCACATTCTGACTCCGAGGGTCTTTGCGCGGTAACTGGGGGGTGTGTCTAAATGAGGGGTCCTATTAAACGGATACAAAATTACTGTAATACGTGGCGTGGTAAACCTGCGTGGAAGTAGGCCTTGTAAAATATTATCGCTCGTGCCGTGTTAATTACCAAGGCTAAAGTGCGTTCTGCAAGGGGAAGCGCGGTGATTCGGGTTATAAGGGCGGATTAAGAAAGAATAGAAGATTTATCGGAGAATTTTGGAAGAGAATCGGAAACAAGGGGGTGTATTCGACATTTTATGTTATTCTCTTCGATGTTCAAAAACCTTATATAGACCCTTGTGCCTCATTACTCATCTGCTGTTGAGGACCAATAGGATGAATTTAATCAGACCCGATTTAGTGCTTATGATCTGGTACCGGGTCATGAGTAGCAGATATTTGGGTGGATTAGGAAGATTTAAAAGGCTGTTCTCAAATAATTATGTACTTCAATGTGCACGTTATATGTAACGGACAGAAGGTCTACGATAGAACACTTGGA
Organism: Oreohelix idahoensis; assembly: GCA_024509875.1. Taxonomy (NCBI): domain Eukaryota; kingdom Metazoa; phylum Mollusca; class Gastropoda; order Stylommatophora; family Oreohelicidae; genus Oreohelix; species Oreohelix idahoensis. The sequence goes on from JAMPIV010016858.1 coordinate 104,363, forward strand.
TGGCCGAGACTACCAGAAGATTTTGATTCACGATCGGTTCATTAAAATATGAGAGCATGGAGATGATATTAAATCCCAACTGGTGGATCCTTAGAGTCTTGGAATGAATGTACATAATCATGTGGACGAAGCCATACCCCTTATAGTCACTCTCTAGTTATAGATTAGTGATCGATCATTAGAGAGTTTTATAAGGATGTTCTAACTGGAATTTGCCCCCCACCCCCAGGACTCGTACCGACTTTGCTGCCACAATATCAACCTCGTAAGGAAATGAAGACCAATCCGGAAAGCAGCGTATCCGCTAGCCCCCATTATACATTTAAAGTTATCGATTGAAAAAACTAATAGAACATGACATGTTCGAAACGTTGGGGATCATTTCTCCATCAGAGTCTGCGTACTCCTTCCCTATGGTTTTTTCGTAGTTCGTGAAGAAAAAATGGGATCCTTGCGTGTCTTTTTTTTGTGCATCGACTTCGTAATTAAATAGGTGTCACTGTGATTGACGCTGAGCCCAATACGGAACCAAGAGAAAGAGGGAACCTCCTTACTCAACTTTCCCATGCTAGGTTTTTTAGAAAACTGGATTTATCTCGGGGATACTGGCAGGTTCCTCTTGTGGAGTCGGCTAAACCTTTGACGGCATTTTCCACCCCAAGGGGTTTATTTCAGTTTAATTTTATGTGTTTCGGGCTAGTTAATGCGCCCGCAACTTTCGTCAGAATGATGAGAAAGTTACTAGGTCATCGAACGGATGTGATTACGTACATCGATGACATCTGCCTGTTCCATGAAACATGGGAACAACATATGTTGGGGCTGTCTTCCCTGTTGCTTTGTTTACGTAAGCACGGTTTAACGGCACGCCCTAGTAAGACCTGTATCGGTTTTAGGGAATTGAATTTTTGGGGGTTTATCGTAGGTAATAATCTATTGAAACCCGAGATCGACACGGTTACAAAAATTTTGGAACTACAAGCACCTGGTTGGTTGTTGTTCGTCCATCACGGGTGATGAAGACCACTCTGTTAATCCAATTATTTAAGAATATGTTAGGTTAGTCTATGGGTACGAAGGTGACTGAAGAGCCCGATGCGGGCCTGGAAAGATCTTGGACAGTGTGGGCAGGGAATGTTTGCTTCATGTGAAGGTTTTATTTCACAGTCCTTTCTAGCTTGTCTCCGCTGTTCCGCTGCTGCTCTTCTGGATGATTCGCATGTTGCTGCACCTTTACGAAGAGATGTGCGCCAAGCAGTTCGGTCTTGCGCAGCAGCTTCCCATGTGTCTGGGTAAATTATCAAATTAAATATAAAGCCTAATAAATACATATAATAAAGAAAAGAGCAATGGTAAAATGACAGTGCTATCACAAAGAATGTACTCGAAATCCCCCTTGTTTTCTGCTTCGTCTGCAAATTGTAACGCTTTCACGTTGATAGTAAAGCTTACTGTATTATTACCCGCCTTCTTCAATGAAACGTGTGCTGTAATTCTTGGAAAAGCATTGAGACGTACTGCGTAATGACCTAAATTAACCCTAACATTAATTATACTGCGTTACCAAAACGAACGAACAGATGGACTAAAGGGATAAAAAGAGAAGGGAGAGGCAGAAAGCCGAACACTAAACCCGCTTCGCGCGATACACAATTACTACCATCACGCGTGTAAGTCTACATGCACTAATTTTTTTTCAGACGGACAGTGATAAAATACACTACCCTTTCCCAGAGTTAGGTTTATAAATCATAACAGACTCTTATTAGAAAAGACAACATTATATGGGTTTACGTTTGAACACATAACAGTACCCAGACAGCACATCTTCTAAACAGGAGATAGAAGAAATTGCATATTTTGAACGCAGCCACGTAGCTCCTTTAAATTAGTATTTTTGGGTTCCTTAGGGTTTGCTGACAAATAATATGTAAAACGTTACGCAAATAGTCCAGGAATTAATAAATTATACCCAAAATAAAATATTGGGGGTGCCTGACAGCATAAAATCATTTCTGCTCATAAAATTTTTTTTATAACGTGTTTGAAAAAACCTTACGTTACATAAATAGCCTACCATGTAAACTCCAAATTGATTGGAGCGCAACAAATGAAAGCCTAACCACGATTGGTCGGGCTATAAATACTATCTTGGTTGTTAGGGGAGACGGGAAAAGATAACATTTTTTCAAACACTTGTCGAAACGTGGCTCATTGGCCAGTCTCGCTGATATACACACTTGGGAGCGTTAGTTCGAGACCACTAATTCAAATAAGCTTGATAAAGCGACAGTACGTTGAAGCCAGCTCACATTTTTGCTAAAATAAAAGCCTGGAACATAGGCAGAACGGAATTTGTGCCAGTTTGTGCCAGAATTCATTGCTAATCAACGTATCTGTGTTTATTTCCATGAAATTGTGGTAAGCTTGAACCATTCAGTATCTTTTAATGAAAAATTGAATGAGAATTGTTGATTTATGCCTGTATATATATGTGTAGTTCAGTGGCAAACGTGAGGTAAAGCCTATAATGCTCCAGCCTGAACAGAGGGTGTCGGAGAGAAGTAAAACGGCATGGAATGGCCAAGTAGTACACTGACACCTGGATGATGGACTAGAAAGAAATAATGCTGGAAGTGCAGAGGCGTAGTAACCATTAAGAAGGGTAATACTGGAATAAAGTATTTCCAATGAAGCTGACTGTTGGCCTAACGCTCTGAACGCAATGTTTGTGCTGTATTGTGATCAGTGTAAAAAGAAAATATAAATTAGTTATGAAGTAGAAGGTACATCCTTCTTGATTTCAGGGACAGTGGTCTTGATGTACTGAGCAGTACCTGGGCAGAGATTTGCTGAATCCAGAGTCGGAAAGCATACTCCTTGGTCTTTTTAGCTATCAGTGAGGTGTCTCCTGAGCCCAGAGGAGAATTCGAACAGAGGAGTCCTCTCCTGCCGCCATCACTCAAGATAAGCAGAGTTGGCCAGCTGAGCTCAACATTATGTCCCCTCATCTTGAAATAACTTTATAAAATCAACATTAAGAGGGGAATTTACTTGTCTTAAAATCAGGAACTGTGAACATCTCCAATACTGATCCCTAAAGACAAACTATTGAAGTCATGATGACAAATACCAACAGAGCTTGAACAAAACAAAACCAGTATTACCTCATTTTACTACTACACAACTGACACACATAGAACATTTGTAATAATATATGTCACTACAATATTCATATTAAATACATTCTGTACATAACTTGTAATTTAAATTGATTGTGATTCCTGATTCCCTTGTAGTTGAATCAGGACACATATTCATTCATGCCAGTAATGAATACATATTGTTATTTGAAAGTTATCAGTGCCTCCTTTAAGATATTCTCATAGAGTGTTATATGTATGTGAGTGTCACAGTGTTGTCAAGAGTAGTGGATTACATTAAATTGTTTATCTGTCTGTTGTTGTGACTTACACTTCTTCATACACATACCCTAGACACATAACGTAGCATCACACTATTCCAGAATAATTCTGACTGAGATAAAGAGATATGTGGTAGCAAGTAAGGTTATCTATAATACACTACTTTTAATAGATATAGATACCTTCACAGCTGATCTCAGTCAGTACCCTAAGTCCCCTATAAATATTTATAACATCCCACTTCACCACAGCAGTGCTTTCCTAAAGAGGGCTGCTCAGACACTCAGGAGGCGGCCGAATCCCACTGCTGCTCCGATCAGTGGAAGACGACCATATGGCCTGAGCCGCCTGTGTGTAGGTTTGCGACTACGACTGCCAGCGTACCCACGCCTGCCGCTTCGCCGCTCGCCCATCGCCACAGGACTTGTTGTGAGTGGATGGATGAATGGATGAAAGAGTGACTTGCGCGGTGATTTGGATTAAAGTGAGGAAGAGTTGCGCAATTCGTCGACCTCACTCTCTCGCCTGGGTCCATCTCAATCCAGTGGCAAGACAAGACGACTGGAGATGAAGTCAGGTGCAGTGGATGACCAGGGCTTTCTACGTGCTTTGCCGTGCTCCTTACGCTCCACAGCGCGTTGCTGGTAATCGCCGTCATGCCCGTTGAACCAATAGGTGGTTTCTTCCGCGCAGTCTATCGAATCCAGTCTTCGCATGCATGGGTAGGCAGACCCTAACTCACCGAAGGTTTATAACCATTCGGCTACCCTCACCTAGTTTAGCCAGCCTGTCAAAGCCGTTGTCCAGGGGTGGCCGCTGTCGCATGCTGACAGCTACGAGGAGCCACAGGTGAGAGCTGGATGCCAGGTTTGGACCAAAGGTGGCTGAGCTGCCCTGAAAAGGGCATGACAGTTCCTTCACCAGAGGTACTACCAATACCTGACTTCCCAACACCCCCACAAGCACCTAGGACTAAGAAGAAGGTCAGAAGCCTGATGGGACTTGTCAATTTTTTTATCGCAAATTCATCCCTCAATTTTCTACAATTTCTGATGCTTTAACCTCTCTTACTAGTAAAGGGATGCCTAACAGGGTTGTATGGTCGGCAGAATGCGAGAAAGCGTTATCAAAAATCAAGGAGTTATTTTCCAGACGACCAATCCTTATTTTGCCTGATTTGAGCAAACCCTTTATACTGCGGACCGACGCGTCATCTGTGGGCATTGGCGCATGTCTTATGCAAGACCACGAGGGTACACTACATCCTGTGATGTATGTTAGTCGGAAACTGTTACCGGCTGAGACCAGGTACTCAACAATCGGCTATAGTATGGGCAGTGTCAAAACTGTCTCGATACTTGATAGGGTCCCAGTTTATACTTCAGACAGATCATCGACCTCTACTGTTTTTGAAATCTTCGAAGTCGACAAGCTCACGGTTGACTCGTTGGGCCTTATTGCTACAACAGTTCCAGTTCACAATTATCCCATTAGAGGGTAGACTTAATGTCGTGGCAGATGCTCTGTCTAGATTGTAATTTTTGGGACATAAGGTATTATGTTTTCGTAGGCACGACGTCTACGTGCACCAGTGTAAAAAAAATTTGTGTTTGTTAAACTTGTCTAATATTTTGTTGTATGCTGTTAAATCTACTGCTCTCAGGGAGAAGAAAACTCCGTTTTCTTTTCTGGGGAAGGGGGTAGATGTCACATAATATCTTTTGTTGCGCACATGGACTTTGGTGGAATAAACATATATTTTGGTGCGCACATCAGCTTTAAAAGAAAATGGTGCAAAGGGGTGCAATGGAGTGGAGTGAACAGGAAGCCTGACAGAAAAAGATGTCAGTTTGCCAGCTTTAGAAGCCGTCTTGCATTTGATAGTGCTCTCTTTATGGTTGTTGGCTTTTATACCGCATTGTTGTATATTCCAATGGTAGTAGGACTTGTTGATCCAGCCATATGGTTATTGCTGACAATGTATTGCTGTTATTGAATTCGTACGTGTAGCATTGTTATTATTAAAAAGGGAGATTGTCAGCACGCCTTCGTGTACGCTTTGTGAAGGACGTTTACAAGTATGTTGATTGTGTGACCTCTCGCAGTTTGATACGAGCTTAGAGGATAATGTCATGAAGGTGTAGTTATTATACTGTGTCAACAACCAACAAAGAAATTGCAGACTTTCATAAATCTGTGCTTGCATATAATAAAAAGATGAAAGTTGTACGCGATCACCAATGTGAAAATAATGACAAGTACCAGTTTCACGGGATTGCCTCCCCTTGCTGTGCAGTAGTGGTCCCTAATGGTCACAACGCAATCGTATCCAAAAGTAGGTCGTCCAAGGTATCTATCTTCGCGCAAGATTACTCTTGGCAAAGATATAGATAGAAGATGAATGTCGTTTCTACCTCTGGGAAGCCTTCACAAGAAATTCCCAGAAGTCAAGAACAAACGCTCCTTAAGGGCTGAGCAAATTTGTTAACTTATTATCTGGTCCGTCGCCTTTTGTGAAGGGGTTATGCAATGATTCTGGCCCGTCTAGCCCCCAGTTGGAGTAATCCAACGAAAGCCCTCTTATAAGTAATGGATCTATATTTATATACATGTAATTGTATTTATCAAGAAGAACTGGCTCATACGTTTGCTTTCGTACATATAAACTGAATCAACTATTATTGTTTAGTTTAAAATAACATACAACAAATTTAATAGTCAATTAGTCTGTAACATGGGAAAATAAATATGGAAAATTGGGTGAAAGTTATATTAAATTTTTCCTCATTGAGGTTTTGGTAGGTTGTTAATAATAATGTCCGTATTTTTGCTGTATCCTGTTATATAAAACTTAGCTCCAGATGCGTCCTGCAACTGTGGTTTCCGTCACTTCTTTTTGGTGATGAGTACATTTCTCCGCATAATTCATGCACTGTAGGCAAGAAACCTGTAGAATTTACATTAGTAAATAAATGGTTACACGTACCCCAAAATGTTGGGAATACACACTTCTCCTGGCGCAGATTAGAATGGACCCACGGCCCTGTATTTAGATGTTGTTCGAATCACTTAAGTCTGAGAAAATCCCTTTTATGACGGGTGAAACACTTGGTCTGGAAATCTATAATTCCTCTTATGACTCCTTGTGATAAAATTCTCAAGTTTCCAGTCTTGTATTAAAATTGCGGGTTTAGTTGCACTTCCAAAGTTGCCCAATACTCGATCTGGTACTTATAGTTGTGGAATGATAAGTCCTATCCTTTTTCCTCTGGCTTGTAGGAGGTGTTTTGTTGGCGCTGCGATGCAGTCTGTCTGTTCTGTGTGTTGTGACTCCGAGTTTGTTAGATTATATCTCACAATCCTTAGTTTCAAATCCCAGCTGTGTTTCCGCCGAAAGTTCCAATCAAATCATAATAGATTCTGGCGAGCCAATCCAATCTATCTAGCACTGTTTGGGTGGAGACGTTTATCATTACTCATCCCACGCGTATTTGAAAATATTAAATTTAATATATACGCGTGGCCTCTTACAACAGTGATGTCATATCGTTACCTAAGACTTCCGGCGCACCTCTGTTTATCACCTTTATCTGAGTGCCTCCGCCAGACAGATGTCTGGTCAAACCATATTGATTTATTTCATCGTATAACAAAACCGGCTTGTGTCAACATGATCAACAGCTTTCCAATTGGGTCAAATGTTTGACCACCCCATTTTCACAGGCGGTCAGTCATACAGATTAGGCGATAAAATATTATCGCTGGCCGGGTCACCAAACCTGGCGAATCGTAACAACAGTCTGGGAGTGGAGTGTGAAACAATAAGATACGCATTACACCCGTAGCAAATACTGCCATAGGGGAGTGGCGCGTTAGAGAATTCACCATGCTATGTAAAGCATAGAGCAAAATAGTGAAAATAACGAATGAAAAGGCATGATTTATGCCAATTAAAAGCGATGAGGGATAAAAATGAAGAAAAAGAAAGGATACTGCCGGAGTGCTGAAGGTGTGAGAGATCACACAAAGAGCATGTTCAGACGTTTTGTCACAACCAGACAAGTACCAGTGGAACAAAGATCAGAAGGGAACACTGGCGATGGATTCAACACACGCTCAAGAAAGTTGTCGATAGCATTACTAGACTGTCCTTGTTCTGGAATCCCCAGGATAATAGAAAAAGAGGTTGACCGAAAAAAACTCGTAGAAGAGAGCTGGAGACAGACATGAAAATGATGAGGAATCCATGAAAAGATCCTGAGCTGATGGCACGTGGCAGGAGAACTTGACATCTGTTTGTTAAAGGCCTATGCTCCTTGGGGAATTAAAGGGTAATATATGTACGAGTGCTCTGTGAAGCGTAACAGACAAAGGTCAATTTGGTTTTGCATTTTGTCACTTCTAACAGCTAGTTTGAGCCTGGTCTTGCTTCTTTTTTTCACTTATTTTGTGTGCATGCAATCTTATCGATCAATACGCTGCAATGTCTTTCTTCTCCTTTGTTAAGAACCATTTCATTATTTCCCCAAGGCCTGCCTTTGGGCATGGCAACCGGCGTGATCGCTCTCGGCACTAAAGGCAAGGAGGGCGACGGTTGAGGACTTAAAAAAATTGTACGTCAAAGTTTTAACATTAAGTTAAAACAAACAAAGTCAATCTGTTCTAATCTACTTCAAAGATGTCTAACATATGAGGAACTTAGAAAGCACATATGACCGTCAGCAGTACCATTCCTGGAAGAAAAAAAAACTCTATGGAGATGCAAATAGTCTGAAGCTGATCACTGCTTTCTTTGAAAATATTCAAGTTGTGACATAATGTAAACAAATACCTCGGTTCGTCTCTTGGAAGAGCAGAAGAAACAGCCAATCAGAAACTCACGATCCGCGCAAGATTGCGGCGGTTCATTTGCATAATTATTATGGGAAGATGGCAGTGAACTGAAGTGTGTTAGGATCGTGTAGTCTTAAATTCATTAAAAATAAACGGATGGACAGAATGTAACTCTACTTCACCGTTTCATCCAGGAAGAGTAGACACGTGTATGGATTTTTAATTATAGATATTTAATTTGTATTTTAGGAAGAAAATGCCTTTTTATATTTCATGAGTTTCAAGAGCAATTAAGTGTGTCAAATAGTTCGATAAATGATGCAAAGTACTGTTTCAAAAATCACAATAAATTAAAGGAAGGTCGAATCTTGAAAAGATTGAAAGAAAGCTACAACTTAGCTGATTAAAACGAGAAACTCCAGAAAGCAACAGCTGTTCGGGAAGAGGAGAACGACGAAGTTATGTGTGATAGTAAAAGCACAAACTGACAGAAGTCACTCGACAACACCAGAAATATTTTGGGCCAATGTCTTGATGACGTCAGAACTTCAGCGGACGCTCGAGAAGGAGGGACAAATAGGCGGCAATTTCGAACGTGGAACACGCACACACATCAGTTTTACACAGTGGACGGAAGAAGAGAGCAAGTCCGGACTTCATGTAATAATTTGTATTCAGTGACAGCATGCCTTTACCAAATCAAGTCCAGTTTAGTGTATTTCTGAAACACAAGGGGGTGAATAGAATTGTTGTGTATATATTTGCTAAATAATTAAATAATTTGTTCCAGGATGTGAATAAATTTCATTGTGTAACTACATGAGCGATCATACCATGGAGGAATATGTATCAGAATTAATATGATAGGTGGAAAACCAAACCTGATACGCACAAGTTCTGTTAACAGTATTGGAAGGATCATCCTATATTTGTTAAATAATTCCAGCATTTCCAGAGCTGACTGGAAAGACAAAATGAGTAAAAGGGACTATGACATCACATTATTGATTATTTAGCTGGTATACATATTATAAATGTATATTATTATGTATATTATTATGTATGTGGTGGTTTTTGATGTTTTGCAATGTTGTTGTTCTTTATTTCTATTGTACTGAATGAGGTCAGCTGTGAAGGTCCCTGATTATAACAAATTTTGGGTTGAGTTATCAGGGTACCTTTCTGCTACCACCTTATGACCTCAATCAGACCTATTCTTGACTACTATGTATGATAGCTACGTCTGATGTCTAGGGTTATGCCAGTGTGGTGTGATGGTAAGTTAACTCTAACACACACACACACATAAACAAATATTAAAGTCTATGATCAAATGAACTAACACCTGGGTTAAATTTTTATATGTAAATATTTTCTATACAATTTTATTGGTCCTGAACCTAGTATTCTTCTGGTCAGGACTTTCAAAATTAAAAGAACTCAAGGTATATACATAAAATGCAAATCTTTAATCCAAAGGGACAGTTTGTCCAAACATATACTGTTAAAATATACTATTAGTGTTACTAAATTTTTAATATTACTGGTTTTTAACACTGGATGGCAGTTTGGGATTCTTTAATCATCCCCAGTTCTTTAATACACAACTGTCAATGTTTTTTTCTTTGGGGAATATTTTTATTTTGTTACACAGGGGTGCACTAGTCTTTGATGCTGATAAAAAGTGGGGTGCCAGATATTTTACTTAACTGGCACAACTTGAACTGTCCTCACTCATTCTTAGATTTCTACTGCTAAAATATATTTTTAGTGTTAAGCCATCCCATAATTACTCTCCCCTTGTCTACCCCTCCTCCAACAGAATACATGCTTGCTTGTCTCACTTCCAACAACGCGTTCAAAATTGTAATCGTTAGTGAATGCAAAATGAATTCAAAACCGCCAGTCTGTCCGTTTGTCTGCACGAACAAATACAGTCTTTTGTCAATAACTTTCTTATCTACCGGGGGAATTTTGTATTTTTAAACATATTATTTATCAGGAGAAGATAAGCCATCAAACTAACTAGGTTTTATGATCCTAAACCCATTAATAAAGAAATCCATATTTTTTCAGAGTTAGTTTCAATTTCCACTATCATATAAATTACGCCATCTTTTCTCCTCTCCAGCGTTTTCCAAAACTGAAACTACTAGTCTGTTACGTCATAAAATGGACTCTTTTGCAGCGAAAGCGCTGTCTGTGTGTTTATATATTTTCTCAGTGTGCCTATAGTCCGAAAAAGTATTGGGTTTTGCGGCGTATTTTTAAATTCTACAAAGCTTGCGACACGTTACCGAACACCTGCCACTGTATCGTCTCGCACTGTCGTCTTGGGTAGCTAGTCCAAGAATCTAACGCTTGACAATTTGTGGCATGTTTTCGCTCTCGCTCTCTCACTTTTATGCGTTCGTTTATGCCTCCCCTGTTTTATGCTTATTATCTTTATTGGAACAACTAAGCTTGTTGTTTTCAAAATTTTTACCGTTAACCCTTGACGGGCGAGTTATAAAGTCCAATACCACTAGCGCGGCAATAAGGTTTCACACTACGTTCTTATCTCAATGCAATGACTGGCGCGGGGAAAGAAGACGCGTTACAACTTTACTATTTCTATTTCTACTCATATTATTTTGACTTTTATACTTATAATTAATAATTTTATCGCTGTATCAATGTACTTTATCACAATGTAACTGCATAGTAGACATCTGGTATACTACAAGATAACAATTACACTTGTAATATCTCATACACATGCATAAACTGATGACACCCACACCCATCACAATTAGTCCAGTGGAACCTATGAGAATAGGCTAGCCACAGGCTTTGCGATTGTTTCAGGTTTCGGTCGAATATATAGATCTCATAAGTCAGAAGTGTACACCACAAGTGTTATCTTGCATAGTGACACGGAGCACTACAGTTGGGTCACTCAGAACGTGCTGATATCTAGTACTGAATTGGAGATTCAGAAGAGACTTTATTTCATAGTGTATGCTGCATCTAGTACTGGTCTGGGACATATTCGTCTATCAGCCAGGAACATTTTAAGATAAGTAAACTAAGCTCATGGACATTGAGAGCAAATTTATGTGAGAAGAGAGTCGCGTGATGAACATAACATTCTATCAGAAGTCAGAAATCCAGAACTTACTATCACAGTGACATTTTATAAGTGTAATCATTATTGTGATCTGTGATCATTGTGTAAATATCTGGCATATAAATATTTTCATTATTCATTTTCCAATATCAGAAGAAGAGAAAAAGAATCAATATAAATATATTGATTTCAATTATATTTTTGGACTTTGTCAATTCTATATTGTTAAAGTTGAATTTGAATTTGAATTACATTGTTAATATAGCATAGAATAGTCGTAACGAGAAGACGCTCTAGACTCTTGATCTTCTTATTACCATCTGGACAAGAGATCTTTACTGTCTTCACTATCACTAGTGCTATCATACACCAGTGCTCATTCTGGGACTGGGGTATATCTTGTAGTCATTATTTTTTCTGGAACTATCATCTAATGTCACCAAGACAACAACAAAACTATAAATACCATCCCGTTACACAAGTAGACGGCTGAGAGTGTACGAAGAAGAAGAAAAACCTGTTCTAATCAAACACTAAAATTGTGTGACATATATTTTGTATTTTTAACATTCAGTTTTTAATTGTGCAAGCAATAAATATCTAAAACTGATCTAAAATTGTATTCACGAATCTTTCTTAATTTTCCAGTAAAGTTTAATTAACTTCCGACTAGAAGACAGACTTCTCTGGCTTCTGAGAGTTGCTAATTTGACGTTGCGATGCAGTCTGATCTGTGACTCCGATTTCGCTAGATTATATTTCCAATTTCTAAGTTCAAATCCCAGATTGTACTTCCGACGAATTTTCCAATGAAAGTCAATGTATATTCCTGCTCTCAAATCAAACCAATGGTAAGCTCTTTAGCACTATCTGTGTTGGGGTGTTTAATTCATAATCTCCCCCGCGTGTGTTAAAATATTACTTTTAAAAATTCCATCGCGGGACCCCTTTCTAATAATGCTGTAATACTTCGGCCCAGATTGTCTCCTCTGCCAGGTCATCTGTAATAATTACACAGGGATAGGCCGGCGGAAGCTATTATCTCATTATCACCTGTGTCTTTGCCCATCCCTCAGACGGCTTTCTTAGGCAGACAATATGGCGTTCTATTCAACGATCGTGCTCGACCATATTGTGTCAATAGAGGATCGTCTCTATCAAAGGTTGGCTAGACGGCTTAGGCGATAAACGTATTACCGCTGACCTGTGTAATTAACCTGGTATTGTTACAGTTCACCTGGTGAAACGTAAACAAGTCTGGGTGCAATTTAGAGCAAAAAATGGAGGTGCATGAAATATGCCAAATAGTAAGCGGATTAAAGAGAGAGCGAGAGAGAGAGAGAGAGAGAGAGAGAGAGAGAGAGAGAGAGAGAGAGCACAAAAGTACATGAACAAACCCGTCTTGTCACACATTTAAGACAAGTCGCCCTGTCAGAACCGGATGTCTGGCTAGAAAGGGAGCAAAAGATTGTTACGTGTCAAATGAAGTGCTGGGATTGTTACGTGTCAAATGAAGTGCTGGCAACAAGCAATCATAAACAAATAAAAGCAAATTTTTGCAAGAAATTGATTGACGACTCCGTTTGTGTCAAAGAAAAGTATTTTAAACATCCGGTGAGGATTCTCAGTATGGGCACATACAGAGTCGGCATTAGGGAATTCGTCGTCCGGGGAGAGGAATTCGCCTTGTGCGGGGGGCCAATATTATAAGCTACAGATCCGAAGTATTTGGGCAACTTTAAAACTTAAAAGTAAACCCGCATATTTTAAATACCAAGACTGGAAACTTAAGAGATCAGATCAGAAGTATTTGGGCAACTTTAAAGCTTAAAAAAGTAAACCAGCATGTATAAATACCAAGACTGGAGACCTAAGGAATCAGATCACCCGTCATAAGAGGAATATTAAAATTTCCAGATCAAGTGATTCGAAAGCATCTAAACCTAAGATGCTTGTGTCAATTATAAGCTGTGCCAGGAGACTGTGTTTCCAAAATTTACTTTGAGGTAACGGTAAACATTTATTTTACAAATGTGAATTTGACATGTTTTTCTTGCTAAGTAGTTATATATGAGGCTGGCAACCTCAACATATGAAAATAGTATTTTCATAAACCACTACAGCAAGCGCTGGTGATTTCTTCTTGCTAGTCGTGCGGAAAACTGATAGCAGAAGTGACCCCAGACTCCGACTGGAGCAGAGATGAGTGATGATTACATCACATGTGCCTCAAGTGTATCATATCATTTTGTGAGATATATGTATCTTGTTAATTGCAATTCAGGCAAATCATTGCTTTTCGCGCTGTCCAAGCACATATTTTCCCAGTTTAATACCCAGAAGAATATTGGTGATTTCTATTCATCTTCCTTGAGTTACGCTGTGTATACTCAAAAAAGAATTTAATTTTTCAGAGAGACTAACATTGGTGGGTGCACAGCGAGACAATGCGCCTGTTAATTTGCAGCCCACAAATGTACTTAGCAGAGGCATTTATTCTTTTTTTGTCTAAAGTTCGTGGAACGAAGCTATCAGACCGTTCGAGGAACGAATCTTTCAGACTGTAAAGTGTCATCATCACAAAAGAATTGACGAAACCAAGGCTGCAGGACTCACTTATACCAGTTAAGTGCTTGTAAAAGGCACTAGAAAAAACGGACATTAAATTTTAATTTTACATTTAAATCCTCAGCCAAGGTTCAGTGACGAGAAATTTTATTTAACTCTAAAAGTCACCATCATTTCATCGTTATTTTAACCTGTTAAACTAATTGATTATTAAATTTGTTACATGTTATTTTAAAACATAACAATAATTGTTTATTCAGTTATTATAAGTATGAAAGCAAACGTATGAGAAAGATTCTTTAATATATCTACATTTAGACAGATATTTACATTTACAGAGCTAATAATTATAAAAAGGAATTTCGCTGGATTTACAGCAGCTGGGGGCTTGAACGGGCAAAAAAGCCATTGCTTAATTCTTCACAAAAGGCGGCGGATCAAAAATAAAAATGAACACTTCCCCTGCCACTGCAACATTGTTCTTGACTTCTGAATTATTTTGTGAAAACTCCTGGGGATAGAAGCGTCATTACCCTTCTATCTACATACCTGCCAAGAGTAATCTTGTGCGAAGGTAGACACCTTTGACGACCCATTTTAGATACTCTTGCATTTTGGCCACTGGTGGACACTCTGCAAAGCAGGGGAGGCAATCCGTGACAAAATGGTAGATTTGAAGTCTTCAATTCAATTTTAAAAGCAGTCTTCCTTGGAAGGAGACGTTTTTATCAGTGATTGCTCTATGTTTCGAAACGCTAAAAGGTAAAGAAAATGGTAAAGGATTCCGTTACACGCTCATGAGGCATATTGGGAAAATAGTATTAGGCCCATATTTTGGTGACCATACTGCACACTAGGGTGATGTAGTCAGCATCACGACGGCCGCCTTTAACCTTCCCATAGTTGCTCTGGTATCCAATTCATTCGAAACGCTAAGTTGCCACATAAATCTACGCTGTTGCCTTGGCAGTCGTTTTTATAGCGTTTTCAGTACACACAGTCCTCAACAAAAAATAAATAAATAAATAAAAAGAGCGTACGATTTGTAGAGTGGTTAGAGCGCTGGCCTCTCACGGCAAAGATATCGGGTTCGCAACACGGTGGCGTCATGCTTCAGTCTACCCAATGGGTTCCTGACTCTTCTCTGGAGCTGGGGAACGCAAAGACAGCGAAGTAGGGATTAGGTTACCCCCCGCCTTTCCGAAGCTGGACCTAGTATAGTGAAGTCTGTTACACTTCACTCCGCTATGGCAGTATCTGCTGTGGAAGTACCTTGCCCTCCTACAAGAACAGATTGGCTGAGTCTACGACTGTTGTGCGGTGCCATTTCCTGCATTATTTATTCCTTTCTGTTTTACAATTAGCATCAGTGTATTTAAACAATGAAGCGTGAAATATCCTAATGTCTAAATCCAAGTTTTTATTTTATAGAAACAATGAGAAGGGCTTTCAAGAGAATAGCTTAGTAACAATGAGAAAGGCTTTCAAGAGAAGAGCTTAGTATCGATGAGAAAGGCTTTCAATAGAAGAGCATAGTAACAATGAGAAGGGCTTTCAAGAGAATAGCTTAGTAACAATTAGAAAGGCTTTCAAGAGAAGAGCTTAGTAAAAATGAGAAAGGCTTTCAAGAGAAGAGCATAGTAACAATGAGAAGGGCTTTCAAGAGAAGAGCTTAGTAACAATGAGAAAGGCTTTCAAGAGAAGAGCTTAGTAACAATGAAAAAGGCTTTCAAGAGAAGAGCTTAGTAACAATGAAAAGGGCTTTCAAGAGAAGAGCTGTGCAAACTATATCTCTTGCAAGAACGAGAAAAAAAACAAAAACTACCAAGTAATCATTTAATGTGGTCGAGGTCTAATAAACAACTTCACATTCCAATGACGCCTTGGGAGATTATATCGTTTTTAATTTCGTTATATGCAGCGAAAATTCGGTACATTTCCATTCATCAACGTTCGTCCTTGAGATAGTCCAGTCTATCACGCTTTGTAACGAAATCGGTGAGATGAAGAAAAGCAGCTAGTGCGTGAGTCTTACTAGCATAAATTACACAGAAACAACCAACGTTACGACAACGTTGTCTTTAACAAGGTAAAGGTAGTCCCATAGCAGATACTGTCGTAGGGTAGTAAAGTGATAGAGACTTCACCATACTAGGTCCAGCATCGAGAGGTGAGGTTACTAGTTCCCTTCCTCGCTACTTTTCCTTCCCTAACTCAAAGTCAGGTACCCATTTACAGCTGGGTAGATCGGAGCGTGTCGGTACCGTGATTCGAACCCGGCACCTTTGCCGCGAGAGACCAGCTCTCTAACCACTCTGCCAATCGGACGCTCGCTTTGTCTTCATCGAAGACAAGACGGACCAAAAACAAAGTAGATACAAGAAAGTGCCGATTAATTGAATTGCTATTAGACAAACATAAAGGTATGTTTTCAGGCACTCGTAAGAAATAAAGAAGTAGAACACTTAGACAACAGAAAAACAACAGACGTGAGTGGCTTACCCAGGGTTCGAACCCCGTACCTTCCGTACGACAACACCGCCTAGCTATACAAGCGAATCACACTAACCTCACGGCCAGCTAGGCATCCCCAAAAAAGGATGCTTTACTGACCGGTCATCAGTGCGAAACACAAGACAACACCGGAAGTTTACAATGGGTACCTCAGCCTATTAATGACGCAATCACTTCTGTTGTTTCTCTATTCTGCAGTATATGTCAGTTCAAACAAGACAAAGACCTTGATACTGTGTGCAGTAAATGATAGAAGACTTAAGGACAATAGTATAGAACAGAGGGTAGGTTTCTGGTATTGTATGAACATTAATAACACATAAGGAAAGGCCCATTGTAAACTTCCGGTGTTGTCTTGTGTTTCGCACTGATGACCGGTCAGTAAAGCATCCTTTTTTGGGGATGCCTAGCTGGCCGTGAGGTTAGTGTGATTCGCTTGTATAGCTAGGCGGTGTTGTCGTACGGAAGGTACGGGGTTCGAACCCTGGGTAAGCCACTCACGTCTGTTGTTTTTCTGTTGTCTAAGTGTTCTACTTCTTTATTTCTTACGAGTGCCTGAAAACATACCTTTATGTTTGTCTAATATTTATTTACTGTTTACAGGCCTCGGGTTTCCCTTCCTTATGTGTTATTAATGTTCATACAATACCAGAAACCTACCCTCTGTTCTATACTACTGTCCTTAAGTCTTCTATCATTTACTGGACACAGTATCAAGGTCTTTGTCTTGTTTGAACTGACATATACTGCAGAATAGAGGAACAACAGAAGTGATTGCGTCATTAATAGGCTGAGGTGCCCATTGTAAACTTCCGGTGTTGTCTTGTGTTTCGCACTGATGACCGGTCAGTAAAGCATCCTTTTGGGGGGATGCCTAGCTGGCCGTGAGGTTAGTGTGATTCGCTTGTATAGCTAGGCGGTGTTGTCGTACGGAAAGTACGGGGTTCGAACCCTGGGTAAGCCACTCACGTCTGTTGTTTTTCTGTTGTCTAAGTGTTCTACTTCTTTATTTCTTACGAGTGCCTGAAAACATACCTTTATGTTTGTCTAATATTTATTTACTGTTTACAGGCCTCGGGTTTCCCTTCCTTATGTGTTATTAATGTTCATACAATACCAGAAACCTACCCTCTGTTCTATACTACTGTCCTTAAGTCTTCTATCATTTACTGGACACAGTATCAAGGTCTTTGTCTTGTTTGAACTGACATATACTGCAGAATAGAGGAACAACAGAAATGATTGCGTCATTAATAGGCTGAGGTGCCCATTGTAAACTTCCGGTGTTGTCTTGTGTTTCGCACTGATGACCGGTCAGTAAAGCATCCATTTTTGGGGATGCCTAGCTGGCCGTGAGGTTAGTGTGATTCGCTTGTATAGCTAGGCGGTGTTGTCGTACGGAAGGTACGGGGTTCGAACCCTGGGTAAGCCACTCACGTCTGTTGTTTTTCTGTTGTCTAAGTGTTCTAATTGAATTGCACACAGCTACAGACTTTCAAAAAATGGGTGCTTGCGTTGAATAGAATGATTGAAGTGGTATTATAAGATCGCTGATATGGAACTGATGAAGGACTGAAGTGGTATGACAAAATCACTAATGTGGAACTGATGAAGGATTGAAATGATATCAGAAGATCAATAATGTGGAACTGATGGCAAGAACAAATAAAGTGACAGTGGAATACGAAATGAGAAGAAAACGCTAACGATTGGTAGGACACACATTGAGGAAACCTGTTGATAGCTCTACCAGGTAGTTCTTTTTCTGGAATCCCCAGGATAAGAGCGGTAGAAGAAGACCAAAGAACACGTGGAGAAGCGAACTAGAGACAAGAGATAAAAGGGATGAGGAAGAAATCAATCCTCTACGGCATTATCTGCCACGGGGACTACATTTTTAGTGGATTTTTTTAAAACCAGTTATGCTGCCACTACTGTTGTTTAGCCGTGTTTAGTTCGCCATGGGTCTAATCAAGATTCACTCCCGTAGCGAGGCGTCGGAGCCGTTCGGAATGTTCCTGGTTTGATTCCCGGGCGAACCTATCACTTCTGTAACTTCTCTGATGTCTAGTGTTCTTCTTTCTTTCTTACGAATTCCTCCCACTTACTTGATAATTTTTATTATTTACTCGGGTTTCTACCTTTGTTTGTTTCGATGTTTAACTGGCCGTAACTTTTTCTCTCTCTTTTTTTTTTCTGTGGTTTTGATTTTGTTCGTAATGGATTCTGACATTCCTCTTAATATACCAGAAAAGAGGTTTCTTAAAATACAAGTAAAGTGGTTTATTCTTCTTTCTAGTGTGTGTAATTAATTAGCTTATATTGCAAATTGATAGTACATTTTCACTTGTCTTTTTTAGCTGTCCAATAAGCTCTTATCACTCCTCTGTAATATCCCATCTCAGCGGTTTTTAATAATCTTTTTGTCTTTGATTTTTTAAGGAAGAAAACATAACCCATTCCACATCTGATGGGTTATAATTAAGTGTCTCTAATTCAAGATAATAACTTTGATTTCCGATATCTGAATTTGGCATCATTTCGTCCCTCCAATCAGTCCAAAACATACTAAATCAAATGTATCAAATTGTGTGTGTATTTTTTTAACTAATTGTCTGTGATTCTGTTCCTTCTAACAGCTAGGGACTCAATCTGTCAAAGTGACGAATTCAATTATTTCCAAGGACAGAAATGTATTGCATAGAATGATTTTTATTCTTAGTTCTCCTGCAACAGTGGTAATGTCGTTCAGTCATAATCTCATAGGGCATTAAGACCCCACTAGAAATACACAAGTTAATCAAACACTTTATTACAAAAACAAAAGCTAACATATTAAAAAATAAATAAATAAGGATGAGAGCCAGTAGCCTACAATGGTGGTAGATTCCCCCTAGATAAATACGAATTGTCTATAGATAATCCTCCAGTCAACATTAAATACTTACCAGTATAAACAATATCCTTTTTTGAACAATAAAACAACAGGAACTTTAACTAAAAAGTAAAAAATACCGATTAGAAGAATAATATAGTTTAAAATAAATATAAACAAGAAAATATTACAATAAATTAAACACGTCCTGATATAACCAGCAGCTCCATGTATATGGTAGATTGTTGAAAGGGGCGTGCTTCAAATAAAAGTAGCAAACACCTTTATAAAAAAATAAAAAGTGATTTATTTTCATTTTCGAGAATGCCATTTGTGATAGTCGCTGGTGTGCACCATCTTTATTCCTTTATTCTATAACACTTTATGTTTTAGCTATGGGTTTGCACTGTCATGGTTTCGTGTACTTAACACACGTTTAAAGACTACACCGAGTAATTTAGAAATTGTTTCACTCATTGTAACTAATACTTCATAAAGAAATGTAATACAGCTAAACTCAGGGATCTATGGAGATGATAATGATGTTAAGTTTACAAATGAGTAGCGCCGTAACACTGCCTTATGGACAATCATGATCTTATATCTCCTGCAAGTGTGGTAACCTCCGTCAGTCATAACTGACCTTGGAGATGATACGCCTTTGAGATGATAGACCTCGGCTACTTTGTTTTTGTCTGGTATTCCTAGAACATCTCCCTCTGTTGTAACCATGTACGCGAATAGGCAAGATGCTTGTAATCGGTAACTGCTACTTCCCAATTTAAGCCGTCACCGTTATATGGAGATCAACATGTTACACAGCTCTCCTGCAACATCAGCTCTATATCCTTGCAATGTTCATCCGTTAGGAAGATATCATAAGAACTAGATGTTGTTTCCAGACTTGAAACAAAGTTCCTCTTCATAGAAAATGTCTCAGTGCTTCAACTAAAGAAGGTAACATATTCAAGTCAGTCTAAGTGTCTACTTGGAATATCTTCTGGAAGACACATATCAAATAGTCATGAAGTATCAACATGAATAACTTCATTGGCTCTTCGTTATGAAATTTATTATGCACAGATTGTTTACAATACAATATGGTACTAAAACATGGTGTACAACAAAAACAACATAAAAAGCTACAGGCTTTCACAGAGGGTTGTTTGCGTTCAATACAGTGATTGAAGTGGTATGACAAGATCCCTAATGAGGAACTGATGACAAGAACCAGACAAGTGCTAGCAGAACAAGAGATGAGAAGATTGCGCTGGAGGTGGGTGTCGTGAAACATTCTAAATCCACATATATAAATTAAAAGGTAAATGTAAAGCCTAACACATAAATTCAATAAAAGGAAAGAGAAATGGTAAAAGTACAGTGCTGTCACAATGGCGTACAAAAATCCCCCTTGTTTTCTACTTCGTCTGCAAATTGTAACGTTTCACGTTGATAGTCTGCCATCAATGGTACCTATACCTTGTAGCGGAATGGCAGCTTGCGTACCCTGACAATCCCCAGAGCTATGCCAGTGGGAGTTTTACTCCTGGTAGGTTCAACCAAGCTGGACTGGTCTGTGTGGGTAGGGGTCAGACAAAAGCTGGTACCCTGGTCCTCCAGGTTGGGGGTTTTAGCATAGGGCTGACACCCCTGTCTATGCAAAAAAAAATAATGAAGTTACGGAAACAACATCAAATGAACAAACTTTGCTGCGGGATGGACATTCGGAGTCTGTGGCTCGTATGACTGTCAGTGGTGAAAGCCGAAAGGAAGCCACTGACATGAAAACGGATGTCCTGACCGCAAAACAGGATACAAGAATAGGATTTTGGAATGTCAGGACAATGTACGAGACAGGTAAACTAAGACAGGTCACGGCAGAAATGAGAAACTATAGGTTACACATCCTGGGGATAAGTGAGAGCAGATGGACAGGGGCAGGAAAAGTTAAAACAGCAACAGGAGAAACAGTACTTTACTCTGGAAGAGAGGATGGACAACACAGTGAAGGCGTAGCCATTATTCTACAGAAAGGGATAGAAAGGACATTACTGGAATGGAAACCCATCAACAACAGACTGATACGATTGAGATTGAGAGGGAGATTCACCAACACTACAATAATACAATGCTACGCACCAACGAATGATAGCGATGAGGAGGTCAAGGATGAATTCTATCAACAACTGCAGAAAGAAATGGAAGACACCCTAGATATGATCTTGTTATATTAATGTGACACCTCAATGCCAAAGTTGATATACACAATACATAATATGAAAGAACAATGGGGAAATGAGGCAACGAAACAGCAAACGTAAACGGGGAAAATATAATAAGTTTCAGTAGCATTAACAACCTGGTCATTGGAGGAACACTTTTCCCACATAAGGAAATTCACAAGTTAACATGGGAATCACCAAATGGTCGGGACAGAAACCAGATAGACCACATCATGGTTAATAGTAGATGGAGACATGCATTACAAGATGTGAAGGTAAGAAGAGGTGCAGATGTGGGAAGTGATCACCATTTAGTAGTAGCAAAACTGAAAGTGAAACTAAGAAGGGCTGGACCAACTATAACTACACAGAAAAGGTTTGACATCAGCAAATTGAAGGACCCCCTTACCAGAAAAGCTTTTGCGGCCGACATTAAGAAACGATATCAATTTGCCAAAAAGCCAGGAAAAGACATTGATTGACTGATGATATAGACCAGAATTTTCAACACCATTTCAACAGTATATAAGGAAAGTAGCAAATCATGCTTAGGATTCCAGGAAAGGAAGAAGCAAGACTGGATAACACCAGAAACACTAAACACCATAAAGATGAGAAAGGAAATGAAAAGAAAGAAAACAGAAGCGAAGTCCCCCAGGTTAAAGCAACTATATAGCGAACAGTACAGCCAGCTGGACAGGGAAGTTAAACGCCAAACCCGAGCCAACAAAAGGAATTTCCTAGACGATCTTGCAAAACAGGCAGAAGAGGCAGCACTGAGAAATGAACAAAGCACAGTATACAAAATAACTAAATTCATCAGCGGAAAAACAAGGTGCAAACAATATTACATTAGTAAGAGATAAGCAAGGAAATCTCATCAAGACAGCAGAGGGACAGGAAACAAGATGGGCAGAGCACTTCAGAGAAACTCTGAACAAGGAAATACCAGAGACACACAATTGAATGTTCCTGAGGCTGAAAACGATCTAGATGTAAATACAGACATTCCACGAAAAGAAGAAATCATCACAGCAATCAAAGGGTTAAAGAACGGTAAAGCTCCGGGCCATGATAACTTAAATGCAGAGCTATTTAAGACAGACCCCTGAGCTAGCAGCAGAACTATTAGAACCACTATTTGCACAAGTGTGGAAAACGGGGACAACACCATCAGAGTGGAACAAAGGAATAATTGTCAAAATTGCCCAAAAAAGGGAGATCTTGCAGACAGACTGCAATAATTTGAGAGAGGAATCACTCTTCTCTCAGTTCCCAGCAAAAATACTAGGCAGGATAATTATACAGAGAATTTCAAAGGCAGTAGACTACAAACTGAGGAAAGAACAAGCAGGATTTAGAAAGAACAGAAGATGTGTAGACCATATATTCACTCTCAGGAACATTATAGAGCAGTGCTCAGAATGGCAAAGACAGCTTTACATAAATTTTTGTTGATTTTGAAAAGGCTTTTGACAGCATACATAGGGACAGTTTATGGAAAATACTGAGGGCTTATGGAATTCCAAGCTGCATAGTGGCAATCATAAAAAGCCTCTATGCCAACTTTACGTGTAGTGTTGGGCAGAGCAACCTAACCTTCGAGGTGAAGACAGGAGTACGACAGGGATGCCCCTTATCAACCACTCTATTTTTTTAACAGTCATAGACTGGGTGATTCGCCAGACAACAGAGGGCAGTCCAAGAGGAATAAGATGGACTACATTTTCTACATTGGAAGATCTGGAATATGCAGATGACATTGCACTACTAGCACATTCACATCAACACATCCAGGAAAAAACGGATAGACTTAATAAGTTTAGCCAGCAGGTGGGCTTGACATCAATTTAAAGAAGTCTGAGGTCATGACGCTCAATGTGAGCAACCCTGAGCCCATATCAGTAAGGAATCAGCAACTGGTACAGACAGATACCTTCACATACCTAGGAAGCATAGTAACACCAGACGGTGGGGCAGGCAAAGACAAAAAAACATCAGAATGAATAAGGCAAGAACAGCCTTCTTTAGCCTAAATAACATCTGGAAGTCCTCCCAATACAGCACAAGCACAAAATTAAGATTATATCAGAGTTGCGTGCTTTCTGTGCTTCTCTATGGTGCGGAATGCTGGAGAGTCACGGAGAAGGAAATGTCAAAATTGTCCTCTTTTCACACAACATGCCTAAGAAAAATTCACCGCATCTTTTGGCCGAATACCATCACCAACCAAGATCTGCTTACTCGTAGCAAGCAAGAGAACATGCACACCATCATAGCTGGCAGACGCTGGAGCTGGGTTGGTCATGTCCTCAGAAGAGACCCCGATGCCATCACAAGAACAGCTATGCTTTGGACCCCTGAAGGAAAGCGAAAGAGAGGCCGACCAAAAACAACTTGGCGGAGGACTGTGGAGGCTGAGATGCAAAGAATGAACCAGAGTTGGGGCACTGTACGAAGGATGGCCACCAACCGTGCAAAGTGGAATCAATTTGTTGTTGCCCTACAAGACGCCACTAGGCGTGATGGCCACTGACTGCTTTGATGGTCGGTGGTTAAGGATCGAAGAAGAAGAAGACGTTGATAGTAAAGCCTACTGCATCACTACACGCTTTCTACAATAAAACGTGTACTGCATTTCTAAGAAAACCTTGAGATACGCAGGCTGATTAATGACCTAAATTAATACTTCCAATATTTTCATTTTATACACTACGTTAACATAAACGGAAGGACAGATGGAATTAGGATAGAGAGAGTGAGGGCTGAAAGCAGGAACGCATTCAACACTAACACGCGTCTCGCGATATACAATTAATGCCACCCTCCCCGCGCGAAAGGCCAGAAGCACTAACTTTTTTTTCAAATAGACCGTGATAAAAAACACTACCCATACGAGAGTTAGGTTTAAAAACATGTTTAATGCTTATTGGGAAACATGACATTATACTGGTTTACGTTTGAAAGCCTGACAGTACAGCAGACACCCTAAAAGTTTGGAAGTGAGGAGGTGGTAACAGCACGACTATCCTAGAAGAAAATACATATTTTGAACGCCGCCACTTATCTCCCTTAAAACTTATATATTTGGGTTCCTTAGGACTTGCTGACAAAGAATATGTTAAGTGTTACGCAAATAGTCTAGGAATTAACAAATTACACTGACAAACAACATTTTTCTTTCTTATATAAGAATAAGTGTTCTTAGGTCAGTTTCTTGCGCTGATTTCAAATTTGAAATCCGTTTGTCTCTATCACATCGGGTTCTTAAGATATTTGTGAATAAATATATTTTCGGGAAACCGTTATTTGCTCCTTTTCATTTTTACTATATAACTTATTAAAAATTAATAAAATGCAAAATAATATTACTTTTTATACTGCTAAAAGATGCATGACATGTTACGCTATTTTTCAAATAGTTACTGTATTTTGAAATAATTCTGAGCGAAATATGGCTTTTAGAAGTTGTAGAAATTCGGCTGATCTGTTCTGTTACGTGTGCGGATATTTTACCGATCGTGTTCACCAGAAAAAATTTATACCATTACTAAAGAAAGCAAATGAACTTTATTTCGATTCGAAAGTTGATGATACAAATAAATTTTGGAATACAGCCAAATGCACATAGTTTTGTTCGACTTGTGTAAAATACATTGGCAGAGTTGGCGTTACGAAAAATCTGCCCGCCGAAGCATAAGTCGAATGCCTTTTGGGTTAGTGTCCAGTAAGTATGGATAGCGTGAACAGTACTCATAAATCACGGCATGACTGTTTGTTACATTTCTGCTTGACAAATATCCATGGTTTTACACTTTTAAATTACTAGAAAGTCCTGTGGTTTATCACAAATATTGATAAAATCGCCATCTTTTGCTCGATAAACCAGTGCCTACATGATCCAATCACGTGTCCGACCCCAGTTCCATCCGGTGAAATACCACAGAACAATATCCCGTTGGACGTGAAATGCAACCATCAGAAAGTGAAGCTTGATAGTGTTATACCTGCTTTTTAGAATAGTCACTATATTCTGATATCTCAGGCACTTTAGAATACTGACTCTACTACAGGAGAATGATATGGTTGTTCACCTTAATTGTCCCATTCATTCAGATAACTTTGTTTTTGACAGATCTAATACGTGATCTCGAGCTCCTTACCTAAAGGACAAGCGTGATAAGTACATTACTCTGGTTATCGCAGACTTCACAAAGAATGAAATCTTTTAGCGTCCCAATCTACTCCGATATATCTAAATTTTCGTCCATAGACACAAGAGAGTGGATCTTGTTCATACTTTGAGATTTGGATGATGACAATTTGCTATTGCATAAGATGTAAACTGGTCCCTAATGAGCACAAGTTCATGGGCACACTAGTCAAACTAAAGGCGGACGTTTGCTTCATCGATTATTTTTTCTTTGACCACAAGACTAGTCTAAAAGCCGTGTTAATGCATAATGGAAATTTATTGATGCCATCAATTCCAGTCCGAAGCCCTACTCTTGTTCATGATGAAAGCAAAAACTTATGACATTGGCTTATGGCCTATACCCTCCAAACCCAGGTTTGAAAGGCATCAAAATAAAGTACAATGACTACCAATGGCGATTTTTGTGTGGAGACCTACAAGGTCATTTGCAATTCTCACGGGCATGCAGACTGGGTATACTAAATTTTGTTGCTTCCTATGTGAATGGGACAGCCGCAACAGACAGGAACATTATGCAAGAAAGGTGTGGCCTATCAGGGATCGTATGCAGCTCGGGCATAAAAATGTAATACACTAGCCATTAGTTAACAAAGACAGCATCATTTTACCACCGTTACATATAAAGTTGGGGGCTCATTGAAGGAATTTTGCGTAAAAGCGTTAGATAAAACGAGCAAAGCTTTCAACACTTATCTTCGAGAGAAAAGTTTCGCGCAAGTTAGCGATGCAAAGATAAAGAAAGGTATCTTTGTAGGACCCTCAGATTAGGAAAAGTTATTTGCAGACAAAAACAATTACGAGAAACTTGTTTTAACATGGTTAGTGGAAAACTTTCGCGCATGGGGGATTGGCATTCAAATCGATCGTCAGATATAACTTTCTGGGAAATCACAAATCTGTCGACTATGTGCATATTGTTAAAGCAGTGCATAGATGCATACAGAATTATGGGCTGTAACATGTCCCTCAAAATCCATTTGCTCGATTCGCATCTTGACTTTTTCCCTGACAACCTTGGCGAAGTCAGCGATGAACATGGAGAACGATTCCATCAAGAAATGCCCAGTAATGGAGTGCCACGTTTATCAAGGACGGTGGAGTGTGACCATGCTTGCCGATTATTGTTGGATGCTTCATCGCGCGATGTACCACATGCCATTCACCGACGAAAGAGTCCGACTGCAAAAGAAATTCAAGCCTACATAACTGTTATACTATCTTGTACGAATGATGTTGTTAATACTGTATGCGTTGTTAAAAAACGGCTTCAATTGCGTTTATTTTTCTAGAGATCCCCGACCTGATAGAGAAAAACTGTTTTGGCAGAATTTGTTTACAAATTATAAAAACAGCGGCATTAAAATTGACCAGAAAAAACGTAGAAATGTGTTAGAGAAAGAAAAAAAAAATTTTGTTATTTTGTTTAGTCTCAGAGTGTGAGTATGCCAAAATATTGGGAAAATAGTGGAGGGTGTTTCTGAGACCAACACACAAATAATTAATTCCGCCACAGTGGCACTGGTGTTTTGAAACCACCAATTACGGGAAATGAGGCCCACCATAGTTTATAAATCGTCAATTAGATAGGATAGATAAGTCTATAATGTAAGGCGAAACACGTATGTAGTCCGGACTTACAAATACTAATATTTTATTGGTATAGTATTAGGGGAAAACGGTTAGTAAGGGTATCGTCTTTTTTTTGAAAAGCTGTGTAAAACATGAGCCCGATTATAGGTTATAGTACCCGCTCAATATAGTCAATTAAGAGCGTCATTTTTCAGTGCGCTAGCAATATTAAAATAAACATATACTAAGTAAACAGTGTCGTTGGAGATCCAGAGTCATATTATATTTCGTAAATAGAAGTCTGGGACCGAGGCATATCGAGAAATTTGTGCCATAATCACATAAACGCCAGATCAACGTAATCTGATGTTACTTATTTGTCCATGACAAAATTTGTTGGTTATAAGAGCTTGTGACCATATTCGATTTATCATTTTAATGATAATAAAAAAAATTTGTAATGGTAAAATTGAATAATTTTTAGAATGATCTGTAAGATAGTGTGGCCGTGGTATTCAGTAAGCACAAACATGAGGCAACTAATGTGCCCTAGATTAGTAGGCTCCCAACCTGAATCAGAACGGTGGGTCGGAGAAAAGAAAACTCTGCCATTTGGCAATTTGCCAATAATCTAGTACATAGCCTGACACCTATATCTTATTGGTACTAGATAGGAAGATAATGTGTCTGGAAATTGAGCAAGATGGGCCGTAGTAACCGTCATTAGGGGAGAGCGACGTCTATACTGGCGTGAAAATTGTTTCTCAGATGAACGCTACTGCAGTTTTGGCTGCTACCACTCTGAACTCAGTGTTTGTTATGTATTGTGTTCAGTGTGGAAATAGATTATAAATTAGTTATGAAGTAGGAGGTACAACCTTCTTGTTTCAGGGACTGTGGTCCTAGTTATTGAAGCAGCACCTGGTCTGAGTTTTGCTGAATCCAGAGGCTGACGGCATACTCCTTGGTCCAGATAGCGACCAGTGAGGTGTCTCCAGAACACAGGAAGCAATCGAGCAGAGGAGTCTTTTCCTGCCGCCATCATGAAAGATAAGCTTCTGTGGCCAGAGTAGCTCAACATTATGTGCCCCCCTCAAAAATTGACATTTTATTAAACACAGAGGGACAATTAATTGGTTCAAATGACAGGAACTGTGAACTTTTCCCAATACTATTTCCACGATAATCAAACACTTGAAGTCATGATGAAAAACAACAACCAAGCTTGAACAAAACCAGTATTACCTCATATTACTACTTCACAAATTACACACATAGAATAATAATAATAAAATATGTCAATACAAAGTTCATATATATAAACTGTGTACATAATACTTGTAATTACATTTGATTGTGATTCCTGGTTCACTGTGTAGTTGAATCAGGATACCCATTATTGAAAGAATTAATACATATATTTTTAAACTTAAACACTTGACTCATTTAAGATAGTCTTATAGAGTGTTATATGTGTGTGAGTGTCACAGTGTTGCAAAGTGTTGTGGAATAAATTAAATTGTTTATCTGTCTGTTCTTGTTGTGACTTACACTTCATCATTTTCATACCCTAGACATTTAACGTAGTCATCACAATATTCCAGAATAATTCTGACTGAGGTATAAATGTGGTAGCAAGTAAGGTTATCTGTAATACACCACACTTATTAGATACAGATACCTTCACAGCTGATCTCAGTCAGTACACTAAGTCCCCTATAAATATTTATAACATCCCACTTTACCACAGTGGGCAGGACACACATTGAGGAAAACTGTTGATAGCATTACCATGCAATTCTTGTTCTGGAACCCACAGATTAAGAGAGACGGAATCCGAACAACGAATGGAGAAGATAACTGAAGACATGGAAAGACCTTGAGCTTATGGCACGGGGCAGGAAGACTTGGTATAACGTTTATTAAAGGCCTATGCTCCTGTGTGATGAATTAATGAATACATTTGACTTCGCATTCTCAAACAGCTCCTTCAGATATAAAAATGAAAGCGATTTCTCACAATGGAGTCTGAAGAACGAATTACAGTTTGTCTTTTCTGACCTTTTAACTGTCATGTGACAAACCTTGATCTACTAAAACGTCTCCAATACTTTTAACGTCAAAGGTATAACTTACTACTTTCACGTAACTATCACATTATCTTGCGTTTTTCTTGACCTCATCTCATACTTAATTTTACTGACACAAAATAAAGTTCACTGAACGAATTGACAAACTAATCTCGCCTCTTAAGTTGTAAACTGATAATGACGGAAACCTGATTCACGTAGTCTTCCACTACATATTACTGGACACAAGTATTTCGGCCTTTATTTAGTCTAAACTTGCTTAAACGGGAGTTATATTAGTGATCGCGTCTTTAAATTGTCTGGGTCGTTCATGGGTCCTATATACCATAGTTGTGAGGATGTCATGCCTCAGCCAATGATGCACCTTTATTAGGGTACAAAATTGGCTGAGCCACCTTTCACGATGTACTTTCACAGCAAGGCGATGGCGCCGTTTGGTTGGTCCTAGGTTCGATTCCCGGTAAGGTTATCACTTATATTGTCTTTTCTGTTGTCTGGTGTCGTCCTTTATGTCCAACGAGTGCATGTTAATTACATTTATTTACTTACATATTTACTTTTAAGTTGTCAAATTCTATTTGTTAACTCCTTTAACACATAAGAAAATACCATTCCTGTTTACCTACTCGATTCTGTTCATTATTTCATTATTTCTAAGAGACATCTTCCAATGTTAAGCTTTTAGTGTGCCTAGGAAGTTAACTCTTTGAACCTATTTCAGAACTGCACAGTTCATTTTAATATTGTATTCTGTGGAATTTATGTTGCCTCAAAGATAAAAATTACTATTATCTACGTCATCTTTGAGCATCCGATTGGCAGAGTGTTTTGAACGCTGGTTTCTCGTGGCAAAGGTGCCGGTTGCAAAACACGGTGGCGTAAAGCTCCAATCTACACATCTGTAAATGGGTAACCTGACTCAGCTCTTGAGTTAGAGAAGACAAAGGCAGCAAAGACAGGAACTGGTCACCCCACCTCTTGACGCTGGACCTAGTTTAGTGAAATAACTAACACGTCACACCCCTACGGCAGTATCTGTCACGGGTTGCCTCCCCTTTGCTCTGCAGTGGTCCAGCAATGGCAAAAACCTAGAGTATCTAATGTGGGTCTTCAAAAGTATCTACCTTCGCACAAGATTACTCTTGGCAGAGATGCAAATAGAACGATGATGATGCTTCTACCTTGAGGGAGTGTTCACAAGATATTCAGAAATCAACTATAAATTTGTATATATACAAATAACAAATTTAATAATCAATTATATTTAACAGTGTAAAATGAATAATTCTTTTAAAAAAGATAGCCATCACAGGGTGATGTTATGGATATTGAGGGAATTGTCTGAAAAGTTCACTTGGCAGCTTTTAAGTTTGTACTTAACTGCCAGTAAGTTTGTTGGTTTCTGCCCCAGATGATGTTTGGTTCTTTGCAGGTTATGGACTGGTTCACTCTCGTCACTGGTCACGTCTGGAGGTTGTGACACGTTAAAAAAAATCAGCGAGTAATCACTAAGCTGGCCCAGCGTCTTCAAGCCCGTCTGATGATGGTGTCTAGCGTTGAAAGCAGGCCTCTTATACCACACACTTTGTTCCAGATATAGCACCCACAACTGGTACCACCGACTAGTATCATGAAAGAAGAAAAACAAATACCCCCCCCCCCCCCCCCCCCCCCCCCCCCCCCCCCCCCCCCCCCCCCCCCCCCCCCCCCCCCCCCCCACCCCCCCCCCCCCCGAGTATTAGGTTTCCTGACACACAATCATGTGTTCCCCTTTTCATTCCACCAATCCCATCTACCGCAGAACGTTACCCTCTCTGAGCATTAATATTAATCCCAGTGAGCGGAAATCATTCATTACATTTATATTTAGTATCTTTACATCTGCACTGGTTGAGAAGGTGAATAATATAATAAGTATGTACATCAGTTCTATTATCATCCACTCCCTGCTCCATACGGATCTTTAGACTACCTCTGCTTTTGGTTCTCTATGAGAAACCCGCATAAAGCAGTCACCAGCTCTTGCAGTGGTGATTGGTGAGACCATCATTCTATATGCTGAGATTGCCAGCCTCATATGACTTGGACATCAACTAGCGATTTTCACATGTTAGTAAATGCAAAATATAGATTTTTTAAAAATGTACAACCACCCCAAAATCTCATGGGAATACTGACTCCTGGCTCAGAGAAATAGTTAAGGCAACTTGTTTAAGATCTCTCTTAGACGCGGTTTGGGGTATTACTTTACACTAGGCTCCCACTCTGACTTTGTGTTCAGATTCCTAGGATTCCGGCTTTCCGTATTCGTGTTAATGTAGGTAGAGGTTTCCTGGGATAAAAGTCCACAAGATACTCAAACAAAGTCCGGTCCGATAAATGGAATTCTGATCCTATTCCTTACTCTGGCTAGCTGGTTGTCTCCTTGTATTTTCATATGCTCTAAACCGGCGAAAGTGTCAGATTATATTGCAACTTTCGGCCCATGCACGTTTGTTGTTACTATCTGACCAGGCTCCAATCATAAGTGTTGTTTATAACATATAGAATTGCCCAGCCAATTGTATTCAATCATACGTGTTATGATGTGGTTTATCCCAACAATTTCCTCATATGAAAATTGTGCGTGGTTTTTTAAAAGTCACATTCCATGTAAGTGTAGCGAAATCTGTGAAACAATCGCTTAATTCAGTAAGATTTTACTCCTATGATAATAAATAAACCCGCCCGTGGTTGTTTGCCTATCTACTTCCCTAACGCCAGTAGAGCGCTGTATTTTATATCGTAGTAACGCGTAGACAATGATCCTGCAGTTAAATATTGCACGCTTTCCTAGTTTCGTCCTTGAGACTAACAATTAACGATCTGCCAGAACTGTGACACCAAACTGCCGTCTGAATTAACGTAAGATTTTAACTTTAACGCTACTAATAGTAGTAATTCGGACATTTTCCAGTAGTGTAGAACGAAACGGCAGTAATAATTAACGCCAATACTAACACCGCCTTGCAAAACCCCTCTTCGCTCAACACGCGGTTCTCGTACTATATCCACGCTGTTGGACACGCCAGAAGATATATATACACACACAGTGTATTTCAAGCTAAAAAATTAACTATAACGTAACGTAAAGAAAACGCGTTGTCGAAATTTTGTGACGTACTACAAAAGGCGCTGCTTCGTTTGAATGAGAACGGCAGTTAAGAAAAAGAAAAAAATTACGATGTAACGTGGAAATCTTTTTTAAAAAAGATATATAGTAAGAGAGAGGGTGGTCGTGTCACTTGTTCGTTGTTTACAGAAATTTGAATTTGAACCAAAAGCAAAGCATACAAGGTTAGATAGTAGGAAAACGATAATAGTAAATACGAGTATAATGAATAAACTTATAAAAATGTAACAACTGTGTGATAGACATCAACAGGATCACAAATTACTTGTCAGAATTATAAACTAGTAGTAAATGGAGGAGATATTGACAGAAGACAGATGGACGAACAGACTACTTCTTTCTCAGCTTGACAGATAGTGGGGGAAGGGTAGGGTAATCCAAGATTTGAAAATTTGAGTTCAGTTTAAAAATAAGACGCTAGAAGCCAAACAAGTCCTGATTGGCTGGAGTCAAATATACTATGAGGGTGATAAAAATCATTTGGGAAAGGCGTTCGTCGCCACGTTAGAAAATTGTTTCTACAATAAAGTTGTGTTAAAAGCAAGATACTAGTACTGTCTTGACTTTGCTGATCTGCACCAGCAAGCGATCTGGATTTGACCATATATATCGCAATTAACCTTATTAGTAGGAAATTTTCATTTGACGCGGTAAGAAATAAAACCTTTGTATCATTATTATGATTATTAAGATGAATGTATTATTGAATATGTATGAAAATTATGTGGGAAAAAGATTATCTAGAGTGAAGCCAACATCAAACTTTGTGTTGTTTCACAGAGTTGTTAAGAAATATAGTAACAGGTTGTAGAAAAGCCCGACAGGTTTTCTGACACTTTGGGAGAAAATAAAATTAAATAGTAATGGGGAAATTGTTGTCCAGTATTGTGACATAAGACCATGAAAACCACTGGCCGTCTTCTTCAGCAAGTCACCGTCTTTGTACATGACTTGATATTATTAACTTAAATGTTTCCTTTGTCAAGGAAAGTGTCAAACTGTAGTTTGAAGTTTATTTGACCATGAATGGGGTAACAAACCAATTAAGAACGTTAACTAATTGTGTAGTTACCATACTGAATCTGAATGAATTGAAAATGTTTAGTTAGGGAAAGAGAGAGTATATCAGAGGGTGATGTAGGCCGCATTTATATTGTTCCAAGGTTTCATCTATGACTAGAAGTGAGCCCAGGTCAACTGAGATCTGTATATTTCTGCATCCTAAAGAAGTGAGGCAGTATCAACTGTGTGCCTCCTTGTTATTTCAAGATCAGAAGCCTGACTTGTTATTGGAAGCTGGTGGTGTGACTATACTGCATCCTGCACATCAGAAGCCACAAAGTTAAGCCAGTGTCTGCAGGCATTTGATAGATCAAACCAAATTACTCTCATTTCTGGCGACCGGGTGATACAGGATCAAACCTGGGCGACGGCATTTGAGGATTTTTCGTCGACCGGGATTTGGACTGGATTGACTCGAGACCTGGCGAGGACATTTGAAGGAGTGTCGTCGACCAGGGACTGGCGGCTCCTGAGCCGACCCAGCTGCAATGGGTACCTCCGAAATCGGCGAGTATTTGCCTGAATGGCGAGGGACACCTGTCTCTGTACAAGAAATAAAGGGATACTCACGTAAAATCAATGTCAGGTTAGACATAAATAATAACCTGAGATTTCGCCTTGAGTATTAGCGGGCGTACGCAAAAAAAAAAAAAAATTCCCAAGTGTTTAATAAATTATTCAGATTGTGATGAACTCAGACGTTCTTCCTAACAGTACCCATTCATAGGATCAGTAGTACATTGAAACTGTCCCAGATTGACACATGTAATTAAATTTGTGAATAATAATATATACAGTTATAAATTGAATCATTTTGATGTAAATATTTTGATTAATCATTTTGAAGTTCAATATTCCAGTATACACAAAATTGTGATACTGGAACAATAAATTGTAAAAAAATTAATTCACATTTTAACTTAACTCTGGTTGTTGTCAGTTTATTACATCACATTTTACATTACCCTAGACATTAGCCAGATAACATACATACACCATTATTTTACTTAGGAGAAAAATACGTCGCAGGTTGAGGTCGTAGGGTGGAAGCAGCAAGGTTCTCTGAAAATACATACCCTATTATTTATTAGACTCAGGGACCTTCACAGCTTGACCTCACATTTGCATAAATTCACATTTTAGCTATTTAACAGCAAAATCCACCACAGTAAGGAATTGTTATTTCTGTCGATTATCGTTCCTGTTTACACTCACGACTTCCTACATTATCACAAATAATGACTTTGTAACAATTCTGTCCAGAAGCGATTACAACATTTCCGTCGTCTTCATTTGTGTCTGTCATATGACCTGCGCTCCCTGTGCAAACATAAACACCGGGTGTCACTACATGAAAATGACTGGCAACCAATCTGGTCTTACATGTATCAACTCTCAGCGAGGATGGGCAGGCAAACAAACATGACGAATTATTACAGGAAGAAGCGTAAACAATGACTCGAAAATACCTAATATTGTCCGAGGTAGGAAAATAGAACGTGAAGAGCACAAAGAAATTACGGGATGGCACAAGAAATGAAAAGTTTCGAGGTCATTATGTGACAGTATCTACTATGGGCCAATCTTTACGTTTTGTTACTTGATCTTTGGGCTAAATAATATTATGTTCCTGCAACTGTCTTAATATCATGTCCTGCATCCGATGTTCACTGTACAATAATCAGAGTGCGTCATCAACATATCCATATTTATTATTTACATTCTGGCGGGGTCTTTAGTATATTGGCAGTTTGTTATGTTCAGACCACTTTGTCAAAACTATCAGTACCATTAAAACTGCACCGTCAACGTTTCGATAAATTGATTACACTAAGACTATCTCAGTATATCGGTAGTTGCTTATATTCCGACTACACTTAACGTCAACGTATCGGTTAATTGTTTACTCAGACTATCTCAGTATTATTGGTAGTTGCTTATATTCCGACGACTTGTAACGTCCTCATATTGATTAATTATTTACTCGGACTATCTCACAATATCAGTAGGTTCTTATATTTCGACTTCTTGTAAGGTCAACATATCGGTTAATTGTTTACAGACTGTTTCAATATATCAGTAGTTACTTATATTCCGACCACATGTAACGTCAACATATCAGTGAATTGTTTACTCAGACTATCTCACTATATCAATAGTTGCTTATATTCCGACTACATGTAACGTCAA
Organism: Oreohelix idahoensis; assembly: GCA_024509875.1. Classification (NCBI taxonomy): domain Eukaryota; kingdom Metazoa; phylum Mollusca; class Gastropoda; order Stylommatophora; family Oreohelicidae; genus Oreohelix; species Oreohelix idahoensis. The sequence goes on from JAMPIV010016858.1 coordinate 140,208, forward strand.
CATATCGGTTAATTGTTTACACTCAGACTGTCTCAGTATGCCAGTAGTTGTTTATATTCCGACTACTTGTAACGTCAACATATCGGTTAATTGTTTACACTCAGACTGTCTCAGCATGCCAGTAGTTGCTTATATTCCGACTACATGTAACGTCAACATATCGGTTAATTGTTTACACTCAGACTGTCTCAGTATGCCAGTAGTTGCTTACATTCCGACTACATGTAACGTCAACATATCGGTTAATTGTTTACACTCAGACTGTCTCAGTATGCCAGTAGTTGCTTATATTCCGACTACATGTACTGTCTCAGTAAGCCAGTAGTAGCTTATATTCCGACTACATGTAACGTCAACATATCAGTTAATTGTTTACACTCAAACTGTCTCAGTATATCAGTATTTACTTTTTTTAGGCTGAAGCCTATATGTCACGTCAACATATCGGTGAACTGTTTACACCCAGACTGTCTCAGTTTATCGGTAATTATTTATATTTGTCACGTGGGTTTTGATCATTAAATTACCTACATCTTCTTCCTATTCTCTCACCCGAATCCTTTCATTTTATTATCTTTCCTTACTTGTTTTTCCTGTATTTTTTTCGCATCACTCGTTGCGAAAAATATATTTCTTTCCCATCATCGTTTTTCTTTCTCATACTGGGATGCGTAATTATATTACATAGATGTCAGTCAGACGTGAAGTGCGATTTAGTTGCAGTCCATCTCAGACATCGAGCCGACTTGGGTCTGCACCTTCAGATGACACGACACTCCTGAGTTAGATTCTCGACGTAAACGCGTGAGAATGCTAGGAGAGAGCCGACATCCGTCTGCATTTTCAACGGTCAACAAGTAGTTGCATCGGCCGAACGCTTAAGCAGGAGCGAATATTTACACCTTATAGTCGCAGTTTCAGACATCTGTCGTCTGGAAATCCCAGCTGACACGGCTCACTGTTGGCCGGGTCAGCGCGAGGTGCGGAAATGCAGAAGTGTCAGTTATGTAAGACGTCTAGTAATGGTAATGTTAAACGTAAGGTGTTTTACACGGGAAAGGGGAGAGCATTTCGTTCTACGAAATAATAGTTCATCCTTTGTCTGGTTTAAAATATTAAACCTAGTTTGAAACTTTATCTTCATTCTTTCTCTATAATCGCAGTAGACAGGTGGTTCGCGAAGAGTAGAGCTGTATAAGCGAAGTTTCTTAGTTTGTTGCGACAATTTGTCGAACTTCTAGACTTCCATAAATATAAGCGTATAATTCTTAATTGTGCGATACCCTGTAGTGCTGTGTTTGAGGTAATATATATTATATCTAGTATTTTGGGAAAGTGATTTAGTGTTAAAATCGCCTATTTCATTTTAAACTAGTTCTTTTGAACAAAGTGCTTAATCTATATAGTCTGTATTATTTTCTAGTGACGCGTTTCAGTGGAAAGCAGAATAAATTATATCTTAGCTTACTAAAACTAGTAGCTATAAGAAATTTAATTTAACTTCAAAATAAATCAGTCGAGATCATATTTTTCTAAAAACTAACTTATAAATGCTAGATGCGACATCAGTGAATATTGACGGAATACGAAGATATTCCTAAATTCCTGATGATTGATTTTTATATAACTTACTTTACGGGAAGTTTTAATTATAAGTCAAGCGGTCGGCTTGCTATTTAAAATGTAAGTTATATTGAGTACATATATGTAAAAAAATTATTTGATATGTGTTCTTTCTTTTTATATAGTGAAACTGTGTGGTACCCAACTTGCCAGCGTTTAGTAAAGAGACATATTTGTGGTGAAGCATAGACAGTTCCTATCTTTAAACCACGTGGGTTTTTTTTTGTTTCAAGTAACACTGGTCTGACAGTGCATATGCCATCAGAGAGAGACAGTAATAGCAATCCCACTAACGGTTTCTAAAGACTAGAAATATATATTGGGCTTTTGAGCCAGTTCATATTGCTCCACAAATTTAAGTTAAAATGTACATGCTGCCTGGCGGCGAGAATATTACAAGATTAACATTCCGACAGAGATTGTGACTAGTATTGTGGGGACCAAATATAGTACCTGCCTGAAAGAAGACACCGATCTGACATTCCTTAAATCCTAGAATCCAAAGCTAATGACATTGTGCTCTGCTAACTTTCGTTGCCTGGACAATATTTTATGTGTCTTAATCAGAACATTCGAAAACTTAGAACACCCAAGGAATCGTTCCCTGAGACAGAGAGTTCAGTACGTCTTTTGGAACTGGGGATTTCTTGGTCGCTGACTGCATTTTTCGGGTCTGTGTGTGAAGGTCCTAGAATATTATTATGTTCCCAGAGGCAGCGAGCAAAGTTGTGAGTATATATGTGTGAGAAAGGCCTTGGCTGAATGAATGAGGTGTACACAGGTCTGAGTGTTATTTTACCGGTGTATCATTGTCACACATTGCTGTCTTAAATTTTTTTTAATCTGCAGAACTTGTTACAAATGCTAGAGTTTCTTTTTTTCTTAGGCTAAATCAGATTATCCAACTCTGTTCATACATTTACGAGAAAGAAAGAAACCTCTTAGACTCAACCCTATGTATCTATAACTCTTTGGGCCATCCATCTGTTCTCTTAACGGGGCTGTGGGGCTAAACCTAGAGGTAATATCATTAACGGGTCTATCATCCTGGTAGCATATTCAATTTGAAATTTTTTATTTCTATGTTGTATGCTTCCTTTATGTATTTTTATTGGTGTTTGTGAGAAATTTTGATATGATAATAATATATCTCTCTTGAACAACAAAAAAAAAATCCAAATCAGTGCGTTGGTCAGCTCGTTAAAAATCCCAATTATCTTGATATAATCATTGTTATTTCAGAATTTTCCAAGTCTGTGTGTTTTAACTAACTATGTCGTCACGTGTATGTGCGTAGTCCCTTGTAGTCTAGATATCGAATTATATTGTAATAATATAATATATAATATCTATATAATGTATAAATATATATAGTATATTATATATTAAGTAGAGATGGTTTATGACTGAGTCCCGGAGTCCTGTAAAAGCCGTCGTAGTAAGGGATAGGAGAGAGAGAGAAGAATTCTATTTCGCTTTCAGCGACAGCCTCTATATTCACAGTCCTATGGTTCATCACTCCACCTGTGGATCAGATCACTTCTATTGCTGTCAATTACTAATTTCCAACACGTGAGACTACACTCCACTCATTTCAAGCTATTTCAGAAGGGACCCAAACCCTAAGTCTTAATACTCCTAATCTAAAAGCTCTACGAAACAAATGGTCGCTCTTCTCGATTGTACCGGAATTGAACCTCCAGAAATCCTAATAAAATCATTCAAAGGCGATACGGACAAATGGTCGCTCGTTACGTCAGGGAATGTTGAACCAAAAAAATCTAAGGTACTAGCGCTAGATAAAGGTGGATCTCGCCCCAGACGATTTTTGAACTTAGAATAGGAAGACGAGTACGACAAATGTGGACTCGTCTATCTGGATTTTTGAACTTAAGATTATGTATTCTGATATAGAGTAAGAGTGTGATGTCTTGTGAGTTTTTTGTATCTTTTAAAAATTAATTTATCCCCTATGGACTAAACGTAACGATGGATTGTTTACGGGCGTGCTGACCACACAAACTACCGATAGGTTTGTTTTTTTCACAGCATCATTATGAAAGCATTTACATTTTGCAGCTAGTATGTTACATTTGGTTTGATTTTGTCGGAATACATGTTTAATTTAAATGATTTTGTAATACTAAACGCTGGTAAAGTTTTGTGAGTGTATAACATTCACTGAGTTTGACATGAGGTCAACAAATTGGGGTATTCTGAAGGGTAGGTGTTTGAAGCTAAGTTAAGGAGTGAATGTTTCGGACTATTCGTCCAGATTAATTGCCACTCCCTTACCCGAACTGTCTTCATGGGGTGTAAACTTGAGTGATAGTGGATTAAAAATTAATGGGATTATTTTTCTATGTTTCGCAAAAATTTTTGCAATAATTATTTTTTTGCCTTTTCAACACTGTAGCAACTTATTTTTCAGAAGAGTTTAATCTTTAACTACCATTCTTTATGTTGGGGCGTAGTCGTGTTTTTGCATTATAGGTGCTTTATTGCGATTAATAGCGCAGCGATAGTTAGATTTTTATTTTGTTTGGAGGATGGTATCCCAGGGTTAAGGATATATCATCTTTTTGAAATTTTAAGTTATTTTTTTTTTCTTCGTAAGTGGTAGGAACCATGGTGAGTATAGACTTTTTCCTATTTTTTGATCTCTCGCACTACGTCTCTCAGTCACTGACATAATACGCTATGGCCCTGAGAGAGGCAAAGCTTAGGACAACTCAACACCTCAGGGACGAAGCGAGAGTGAGGAGGGACTGGAAGGAGAAGAAGCGAAAGCTTTTGTCAGAGACGAACTGAGAGATACGAATGCGGAGAGGAATTAAGCAGCTGAAGCTTTAGAGAAGAAAGAAGAACTCTGGATGAAGAGAAGATCACAAGCAGGGCAGAGATAAGAAAGCTGAAAGACCGGCTATTACAGAGCAGAAGATGAGATGGAGCGAGAAAACTGGAAATTTCCGCAGTGATGCAGCTGAGGAAAGAGAGTACCAAGGAGAAGTCTATGTCAGAGACAGCCTTGAGGAAAGAGACTGATAATCAGGAGATCTCTTCATCAAAACCGCTAGTCGACGCTTAGTCTCTACCTTGTCCAAGGAGAGAAGAACAGAGACAGCACGATTTGGCGCCTTAGAAAACTCTAGCAAGTCTGTTCCATAAGAGTCGTGTGTGCTATGCGCTCTACCATCCAGGGCAATGGAGAGTCTTCTCCTCATTGTTTCCTTAACTGATTAGCCTAACTAAACACTCAATTCTACTCATCTCTACTGCTATGTCTTCTTTCCGTCTATGAATCGCTTTCCCATCCCCTGTCCTTAATGAGAAGATTGACAATGATGGTTTAGAAAAATTTCTGAGAAAATTGCAAACTCGTACGGATATTTAGAGAGGTCGCGTTGGAATATGTAAAGCTTTCCCAGGCTTTGAAAAAGTTCTGCGTATGATGTTTACGCCAAACTGGGAAAGCAGCCAACAAGACAACTACCCGGATCTGTTTGAAGATAAAGCGTTTTACTGGAGCGTTTTTGAAATGAAACGCTACCGCGAAATTTTTGCAACTGTTTCGCAACAGCAGAAAAGAGAATTCTGAACTTTTTCACCAATATTTACCTCACTCTTGTCTGGACCGTCTAAAGGGATATCTGACAAAGTGCCTTGAGCTCGTCCCGCAGCTCCATAACCCCTCTAACCTACGAAAGGTCTTGAGGAATTTGTGTTAGTTCTATATACAGAACAAATAAACTTTGTATTGCTGAACACTTTGTCTGGCTGATAAACCCGTGAGACATTTCTATGCTGAGCAGAGTGGGAGAAAAGGCTTGCAGTCTGAACTGGGCCTTAGAAAAGTCTAAACGAAGCGTTTAACCATAATGGTGCGCTTCGGAGGCTGAACTACCTTGGGCCACAAAGCAGGAATACCGCGACAGAGGAGCATAAATTTTCTAAAACAGTGAAACCTAGAGCAAATCTTCTCAGGTGCTTCTAACCAACACACTAATACAACACAGAGAAACTGGGACCCCTCAAAACCCCCCGTCCTGAAAAACTCCTTGTTTCCTACAAGACAAAGTGACGCCCCCAAACGAAACCCATACAGTGCTTATATGGATCAAAGGGGACTCGACATTGGGGCCCCTTACGGGCGGACAGGGTGGCCAGAAATCGGGACGAATGGGTTGGCAAAGGGATAACGACCCTGGTGGGAGCAACGGGGAGGACATATGATCAGAGTGAGCAACATCATCCAAAGCCAAAACGGATTCTGGAGAAGGGATGTGGCGGGTAGTGCTGTGCGTTGAGATCAGGGGGTGGCTGGGGAGGGACATGATTCACAACCGAGATCCAGAACCGCACTGGGGGCGGGTATTGTTAACGTAAAAGAGGAATGGGACGGCTTTCTCATATTAAACGGGGTTTCAACGCATGATGGATCACCTCGTGGAATTACCCTTTACTGACATTCCATCGTGTTGCATGGGGACTGAAGAACGGATGGTGTGGTGGAGCGGGAATGGTTGACTCTGGAGTGGGGTTGGGTCAGAGCCGCAAACAGGTACAAGTTTGGGAAATTTGGAGGGGTGGAGGTTGGGGCTGCTTAGTTTTGGTTCAAAGCTAGCTTTTGTAAATTTTGACCTAGTTATTTTTGGTGTAAATCGGAAAAATAGGGTTGGTTAGGGTGGAGGGCGTAGTACAATTGCGGGCTGGTTCAAAGATGAGGTGGAACGATGCAATGGTACATATAAGGGCTTAGTTTTGCCAGCTCTTGAATGACTGGTTAAATAAGGTTCCGTTTTGAAACGATTTTAGTTTTTATGAACACTAGTTTTGGCAGTTCGTATCGGAGAGGGGCATTGTTTGCAACTGTTGAGTAGTGTAAGGGGTTATAAAGGATTTATTGGGGTTGTGTGGAAGAGATCGTCCGATGGGGGGCTAGCTTCCAGGGAGGGTTGGGTGGTGGTGGGATTCAAATAATGTTTGCAGGTCTTTTATCAAGTTAGAGGAGGATGATCACTTGGTGGCGGTCGTAAGAGTATGTAGAACGATTGTTCCCAGGTGGTAGGATGATAGATCTGGACTATTGTCACGAGGCGATTTGATAAAAGCGTCCCATGGGTCTGGTCCCATTTCACCACAGTCATTACTTGGCGGTTTAGATACGTTGTGTATTGGGAAAAACCGGAAGAAGAGCCCGATTGTGGCAGCAGTAACTACAAGAGGGCAAAACCAAGAAGGAACCCTAGGTAGCCTGCGCCCAGAATTTGTTACCCATGGAACTTAAAGAAGCGCAATACGAAGGACCCCTACCTTGGCACCCTGCTTTTAGGAAACTGCTGCCCATGGCTAAGGAAACCCAAACAGACACGGGGACCATTTTTTCTAAGGATGGCGTACTTTATCGCAAGAAAACGGGCAAGCCTGACCAAGGTTACAACCAGCTCCTAGTAACCGAAACAGTACAGAAGCCAAATCCTAGAAATGGGGCACTGGCTCTTCCCTTTCAGCGGTTCTCCACATATGGGACAGAACGCCACAAACCAACGTATAACCACTCATTATTGGTGGGCAGGATGTAAATACTGATAATTATCAGATATGTCAAATCCTGTGCCCAGTGCCAACGTGATGCCACCCAAGCAACGACACTCCCAGTCTCTTTGGGTGAAATGCCCAATACAATAGTGGGAACACCATTCGAACGGGTTGTGATCGACATTTTAGGGCCTTTCGAAAGGACTAAAAGAAGGAACAGGTTTATCCTGACCTTAGTCGATACATGCACTCTTATGGGCAGAAGCTATCCCGCTAACATGCGCAGATGCCAAGCATGTCGCAGAAGCCCTCGTGCAGATTTTCACTCGGTTGGGATTCCCTCAGCAAGTGTTGACGGATAACGGATCTCCATACCGAAAACCTGTTGATGGATGAGATCGTTAAGATCTGGAGGACCCAACACATCCACACTAAGCCATATACTCCGGCGGGAGATGGGCGCGTGGAACGTGCTGATGGAAACCTCACCATGATGCTAAGTAGGCTGGCACAAGTGAAACCTGAAGATTGGGATCTCTGTATTCCTGCACCATTATTTGGCTACAGAGAATCTCCTCATACTTCCACAGAATTTCCGCCAGCTACACTCTTATATTCGGCAGACCCATTAAGGGGCCCGCTTGAAGCCTTACTTCAGTCTCTGACAGACGAGAAGGCGGATGAGAGACAGTTGTCTCAGCAAGTAAATATATGTGTCGGTTTTTAAAGGAAAGGTTGAAACTAGGGTGGGGACCTAGCAACGACTAACTTTAAGCGAGCACGCACCAAGCACGCTAACCGATACAGGAAAGTCGCGCGAAAGAGAGAGAACTGGAAGCAGGAGAGAAAGTTTTGGTGTTACTCCCTACCGGAAACAACCAACTGAAGATCGGATGGCAAGGGCCGTTTACCGTCCTGCAAAAGATTTCTAAGGCTAACTACCAGATCTCTATTCAAGGAAAGGAGAGGGTTTTCCATTTAAATCTCTTAAAGAGATACTTAGAAAAACCAGCGCCAACCTCCGACCATCTCCTGACGATCGCCAGAGCTGACGAAGATGATGATAGTGGCAGGGATATTCCACCGCTATCACAGGAAATCTTTCAAAAATGTCAGAAGCGGCGACGCTCTTTCAAGCGCGCATGGGAGACATTCCAGAGGAAGGAAACTTTGGGGAGTAGACTTGAGTAGGAATAGGAGAGAGATGGAGGGGGAAGATGAGAAGGAAGAAGACAGACACCCCGAAGCTACGGTTATAGGAAATTTAATTCCATAACGTAGACATGGAGTGCTTCCATATCTTAAGGGGGGACGTCCTGTCACGTGGGTTTTGATCATTAAATTACCTACATCTTCTTCCTATTCTCTCACCCGAATCCTTTCATTTTATTATCTTTCCTTACTTGTTTTTCCTGTATTTTTTTCGCCTCACTCGTTGCGAAAAATATATTTCTTTCCCATCATCGTTTTTCTTTCTCATACTGGGATGCGTAATTATATTACATAGATGTCAGTCAGACGTGAAGTGCGATTTAGTTGCAGTCCATCTCAGACATCGAGCCGACTTGGGTCTGCACCTTCAGATGACACTGACCACACCTGAGTTAGATTTCTCGACGGTAAACGCGTGAGAATGCTGAGGAGAGAGCCGACATCCGTCTGCATTTTCAACGGTCAACAAGTAGTTGCATCGGCCAAACGCTTAAGCAGGAGCGAATGTTTACAACCTTATATGTGTCGCAGTTTCAGACATCTGTCGTCTGTGAAATCCCAGCTGACTACGGCTCACTGTTGGCCGGGTCAGCGCAGAAGTGCGGAAATGCAGAAGTGTCAGTTATGTAATAGTAAGACGTCTAGTAATGGTAATGTTAAACGTAAGGTGTTTTTACACTGGAAAGGGAGGAGCATTTCGTTCTACGAAATAATAGTTTCATCCTTTGTCTGGTTTTAAAATATTAAACCTTAGTTTGAAAACTTTATCTTCATTCTTTCTCTATAATCGCAGTAGACAGGTGGTTCGCGAAGAGTAGAGCTGTATAAGCGAAGTTTCTTAGTTTGTTGCGACAATTTGTCGAACTTCTAGACTTCCATAAATATAAGCGTATAATTCTTAATTGTGCGATACCCTGTAGTGCTGTGTTTGAGGTAATATATATTATATCTAGTATTTTGGGAAAGTGATTTAGTGTTAAAATCGCCTATTTCATTTTAAACTAGTTCTTTTGAACAAAGTGCTTAATCTATATAGTCTGTATTATTTTCTAGTGACGCGTTTCAGTGGAAAGCAGAATAAATTATATCTTAGCTTACTAAAACTAGTAGCTATAAGAAATTTAATTTAACTTCAAAATAAATCAGTCGAGATCATATTTTTCTAAAAACTAACTTATAAATGCTAGATGCGACATCAGTGAATATTGACGGAATACGAAGATATTCCTAAATTCCTGATGATTGATTTTTATATAACTTACTTTACGGGAAGTTTAAATTATAAGTCAAGCGGTCGGCTTGCTATTTAAAATGTAAGTTATATTGAGTACATATATGTAAATTATTTGATATGTGTTCTTTCTTTTATATAGTGAAACTGTGGTACCCAACTTGCCAGCGTTTAGTAAAGAGACATATTTGTGTGAAGCATAGACAGTTCCTATCTTTAACCACGTGGGGTTTTTTTTTTGTTTCAAGTAACACTGGATCTGACAGTGCATATGCCATCAGAGAGAGACAGTAATAGCAATCCCACTAACGGTTTCTAAAGACTAGAAATATATATTGGGCTTTTGAGCCAGTTCATATTGCTCCACAAATTTAAATGTACATGCTGCCTGGCGGCGAGAATATTACAAGATTAACATTCCGACAGAGATTGTGACTAGTATTGTGGTGACCAAATATAGTACCTGCCTGAAAGAAGACACCGATCTGACATTCCTTAAATCCTAGAATCCAAAGCTAATGACATTGTGCTCGGCTAACTTTCGTGCCTGGACAATATTTTATGTGACTTAATCAGACATTCGAAAACTTAGAACACCCAAGGAATCGTTCCCTGAGACAGAGAGTTCAGTACGTCTTTTGGAACTGGGGATTTCTTGGTCGCTGACTGCATTTTTCGGGTCTGTGTGAAGGTCCTAGAATTATTATGTTCCCAGAGGCAGCGAGCAAAGTTGTGAGTATATATGTGTGAGAAAGGCCATGGCTGAATGAATGAGGGTACACAGGTCTGAGTGTTATTTTACCGGTGTATCATTGTCACACATTTGCTGTCTTAATTTTTTTTAATCTGCAGAACTTGTTACAAATGCTAGAGTTTCTTTTTTTCTTAGGCTAAATCAGATTATCCAACTCTGTTCATACATTTACGAGAAAGAAAGAAACCTCTTAGACTCAACCCTATGTATCTATAACTCTTTGGGCCATCATCTGTCTCATAACGGGGCTGTGGGCTAAACCTAGAGGTAATATCATAACGGGTCTATCATCCTGGTAGAAATTCATTTGATTTTTTATGTCTATGTGTATGCTTCCTTTATGTATTTTTTTGGTGTTGTGAGAAATTTTGATATGATAATTAAAATATCTCTCTTGAACAAAAAAAAAAATCAGTGCGTTGGTCAGCTCGATCCCAATTATCTGTATAATCATTGTTATAGATTTTCCAAGTCTGTGTGTTTAACTGTCGTCACGTGTATGTGCGTGCCCGTGAGTAGATAGAATTATATGTAATATATATATATATGGTTTAGACTGTCGGACTCTGTAAAAGCCGTCGTAGAGGATAGGAGAGAGAGAGAGAAGAATTCTTTTCGCTTTCAGCGACAGCCTCTATACCACAGTCTATCATCTCACCTGTGTGGAAATTCTATTGCTTTACTAATTCACACTGGGACTCTCACTCATTTCAAGCTATTCAGAAGGGACCAAACCCTAGTCTTAATACTCCTATCTAAAAGCTACGACAATATTCACCCTGTATGTAACGTCAACATATCGCTAAATTGATCATAATCAAACATACCGTTAGCACATCAGTTTTCACGCCCATTTTTAACAAATATTTGGCAAAACTATGAACATATTTCAGTAAGGAATCAGCTGTTTTAGGCGGCATTCCAGAGTTTTCTTATCATTTGTCTTTAGAAATCTTTCTTCCTCAGTTATAAATTTATATTACGGTATCCGATCTTGCGGGTGGTGTCTAGAATGTTTTCTTTCTATAACATATGCCGTCCTCGGCATATTTTTTTTTAAATTATTGAATAAACACTATTTTTATTAAACCCTTGATGGGTTATAATTAGGATATGTGATACCCATAACTGTAAATAATGAATTCAATTACTGGCATTTGATTATAGGCAACACGCCTGCCAGACACTTACTTCGGCCAATCAAAAATTGTAATTGTTGTCTTAGATTAGTGATAGGGGAATTAAAACTTAGGTTGGTCCCGTCTGAATAGAAATAGAACAGATGATAGCTCAGTGGAAGATAATATAAGAAATAGATTTTTCACGAGTGAGATGGTGGAAAATAATAGAGTCTGTCCTTGACACTCGATCAGCCTATCTCTACAACAGATCTAGATTAGTCAGACAGTCTACTAGAATATATATATATATATATAATATATATACCACTCATATACATACCCACATAAGTGACGACAGTTAGACGCACAGACGTGAAAACTATAACAATGGAATATAGATATTTTGGGACTAGCTGACCGACACACTTGAATAAGTTTATGTAAATTTTATTTGTCATAAGAAAATTCACCACAACCATAAGTTTGAATATCAATCACATATAAATACACATACACATAAGTTAATGAATTACTAAAAGAATAGACCCATAGGTGTAATCCTTTTCCCCTCTGTTGAGCCCACGATCCCGTTAGCAGAAAAGTTATAGCCCTCAAAGAGTCACAGATTTATACGCTATGGTCTAGGATTTCCCTCTACAGTTAAGAACAGAGTTGATATATTAATCTATTCTAAGAGGAAAACATCATTAGCAACAAACTTGCATAAAGAAAACACCAAGTGGGTGCATAAATTATACCTTAAGGGAATCACTCAGTCCTGCTTTCTCTCTGTTCATTCATCAGTGGCCACTGACATTCTTTATTACCTACAAACTTGATGTCTTGCACCTTCAGGCGCAAACTTTAGGACACACACACAGTGAATCCGTGTTCTTTTTGATAAAGAGAACCCCAGCTCTGCAGATACAGGTTTCATCCAGTGTTCCGGGGAGCGTTCACTTTACAACTATATTTTAGGATTACTGTTTATGTCACTTGAATCAGTTTAGGTAAGAAATTTTAAATGGGCTCACAATGTCAGAATCTCGAGGTTTTCAGTACTTAGGAAATGACAGGTTGGTAACTTCTCTCAATATAAAATTATTGGTCACACCCAATTGGTCAAACGTCGGAAATGTTACTGTTTGTAATTTTTCTCGCCACAGGGGCTGAATGTACATGAGATTTAGGGAAGAAATATAATCTGGCTTGATAGGCCCAGTTACTGCATTTAGTCTTAAAGTTCGTGAGATTGGTACTCTGTATCCTTTCTGGATGCAAACACAATGCCAGACAGGTTGTAACTTGGAAACCCACGTATTCAAGTACAAAATGTTTCTTCTAAGTTATTCTCATATATACTGAAACCGCTGGTAGATTTTGGGCTTGACCCAAATGCTGTATAAAAGAAAAAGAAACATACAGAATACTAAATCATAATATTATACACACCTCCTACCCTACCCTCGCGTAAAATATAATATTCACTTCGGTTATTTAACTTAAATCAGAAACTATAAGCTTAGCGCTTGTCTCATCGTTAAAAACTTCCGTGAAATAAATTCTAGTCATTTAAAAAAAATCAATCATCATGAATTAGAAATACGTACATATTCCGTCAATACTCAATGATGAATCAGTGCATTTACCAGTTAGCTAAAATATTCACTGACTGGTTACTAGCAATTTAATTAAATTTATTTATAGCTGAATGAGTTTTTGCTAGAAATTATAATTTATTTTGCTATCCACTATAACACGTAAACTTAAAGAAATAGAATGACTGGCGTAACTGGCAAAACACTCTGCACAAAAATCTAGTGAAGATATAATTCGAACTAACAATTAATCACTCGACAATACTAGTCACTATGTTTACCTCACACAGAACTACTTAAGACTATTCTCCAACGCAAACTGAGATTTTACTTAATAAAGTAATCTAGAAACGCAGCTAGATATGTCTTGAGAAACTGCGGAGTCTGAATGCATGAAGTCTAAACTGATGGGGTTTAAATATAGGAAAGAAAGAAATTAGCCCAGAATTAATACATTTAGCACCTACGTCCAGATTTACATATTTCCTTCTCATTCTGCGAATCAAACGAATTCTTCACACTGAAACCGAAACCAGGCTCAGGCAAATCGAGCGAATAGTCTCTCTTAGATCTTGTGTAACATGATTTACCAGACCATGTGAGACTTCTTCGCTCGAGAATTCACACTATTCTGCCTGCAGACTATGGTCATAAACGCAATATAAGCGAGCTCGTCTTTGATCTCAAATCTTTCACCGTGAATAATTAACTTATAGGCGAACAGATCAGGGAAAAGTGATAGACAATGGTCTTCCTTATTATCCCTGTCGAGAACGAATTAACACGATTCGATCTCTCATCAAAGAATTTAGCTAACCGCAATAAAATGCGTTGCAAAATTAGAAAGGAAATGACAAAGGTTTGAACTGCTAACAATCTAGCGTATGCGAAAGAAAGGTAAAGAAGCGGAAGAAAGGTAAAAGACAAGTGTAGAATAAAGAATAGATATCTGAAATCTATTAATCATAATATCTCTGCCACAATTGTATACTTGTGTTATTGTCTTAAATTGCTAATGTCTTACTTTAAAAATGAATAAATATAAAATGGGGCAATATTGTGAGTGTGTGTGTGTGTGTGCGCGTCTGTGTGTGTGCGTGCATGCGTGTGTCTGTGTTTCTTCTTGTGCGCATAACGCATGTAGGTTTCTACGCAAAACTACTTTAATTTTTGTGTAATTCATAAGTTCGGATGCTATAATGCTATACATATTTTGTTTCTTTTTATATTCCAACATCTATTTTCTTTTGTTTCTGCTTTATTTACGTTTCTCATGAGTTTTTTTTTTCTCTAAACAGATAAGTGCTGCTTTCAATATCCATTATTACACTGTGTCCGAAAATTATCTTTACAACTTCGATACTAAATGGAATATTTACTAACATGCACAGAATTGTCAGTCAAGTAAATTTAGACACAGAAATATCAAAAGTTAGGGAGCCGCGCTAGCGTAGTGGTTACAACACCGCTCTGGCGACCGGGTGATGCAGGATCAAACCCGGGCGACGGCATTTGAGGATTTTTCGTCGACCGGGATTTGGACTGGATTAACTCGAGACCTGGCGAGGACATTTGAAGGAGTGTCGTCGACCAGGGATTGGCGGCTCCTGAGCCGACCCAGCTCTAATGGGTACCTCCGAAATCGGCGAGTATCTGCCTGAATGGCGAGGGACACCTGTCTCTGTACAAGAAAAAAAGGGATACTCACGTAAAATCAATGTCAGGTTAGAAATTAATAATAACCTGAGATTTCGCCTCGAGTATTAGCGGGCGTACGAAAAAAAAAAAATCAAAAGTTATTTTCTTTAAAAATTAAACTAACGAGTTCTAAAGCTTAGTTGATCCTGTGTGTCAGATTTTGTTTGAAAAAAAAAAAAAACCACTCAACACACTGTGCTTTCTCCTGTCGATTCATTCTGACAGGGACGGAATGAAGATCTGCCCCCTAAATTAGGTAAAGGTAAAGGATCCCGTTACACGCCCATTGAGGCATATTGGGATAAATAAATATTAGACAAACATAAAGGTATGTTTTCAGGCACTCGTAAGAAATAAAGAAGTAGAACACTAGACAACAGAAAAACAACAGACGTGAGTGGCTTACCCAGGATTCGAACCCCGGACCTTCCGTACAACAACACCGCCTAGCTATACAAGCAAATCACACTATCCTCCCGGCCAGCTAGGCATCCCGAAAAATACTTCTTTAATTATATAATTAATACGTTTGAGATTAGACTTAAACGTCCGGTGGAAAACAATGTTTTACTGCCAGCAGTCAGCATCCGAAAGCGTTCTACTGACACTGATATCGAGACTCTGTTTACAGAAAATCCACACCACCCAGACTTCCCATTAGGCCTTAAGAATAAAACTAAAATTATTTCATAGAAATTCAATACTCATTGTCATTTTAAATTTTTTTTTTTTTTCGTTCCCGCTCTTAGATTTTCATCCATTTTCTACTGACCTTTTATTTTAAATAATTAATTTTTATCATGAATGGCCCGCGAACTTTAAACTTTGGTATTTATGTAGCCCTCAAGGTCGAATAAGTTAAAACCTTGTTATAAACTGCTTTACAATATTATGTATTTCTTTAGGTAGGATCATTTTCAATACTGTTTCCACAGTAAAAAGAAAATGTACCTTTGTAAACACTCTAACCTTGGAATTTTTATTTTATTTTTATTTTTTTTAGATTTTAGAAGAAAGTGCTCTATCTTGCAGACACTCTGCGTAATAAGGTTCTTTTGTAATAAAATATAATATTCTCAGCTGTAACCGGTTTTCATTAACACTATCTGTTCCTACATTGTCTTCAATAGAACTGTCAGTTGCTGAATTTTTCTTCTTGTTGTAAGTGTGGTCATGGTTTAGGCCTACCACTGCAGTGTGTCCTACAACAACATCCCTCATCGTAGGCAATCTTCTGTGCTGACCAGGTGCACGGTGTACAAATTTGTTAGGTACTACATTCCATCTAAGTTTCTTCTTCCCTTCCAGTCGCTTCAATTCAAACTCAGTCGTCTCGAAGTGTTGTTCATACAGCCTTGCATTAATAGAAGCTTTCCAATTTTTTCTACTCAGTTCGCATTCCCAGATCGATCTAAGTTTTTTGGCTGCTGGAAACGAGAACAATCTGTATCCTCTGCTAGAGCTATTGCTACAGCCAAAAGCTGAACAATTAGGCATCTTACTCGATGCTTATTCTCGTTACTAGCCCTTTTAGGCTAAGTCCAGCCAAAAATGACGTCCAGGTCGTTCAGTCTCGTTTTCGATTCTGACATAGTTCGCGCAACTCTTATATAGAGGGGCTCTAGTCGTAACCATACGGAAGACCAAAGGATGCAAAAAGGAATGTAACACATACAGAGACATTTTCCTTCTCGGTCATGCTGGTAAAAAAATGTTACGACAAATGTACGACGATGAATAAGATCAATAGTACAACAAAAGGAAGAGAGTGCACGGATGCAATCTTCACTATTAGGCAGAAAACTGAAACAACAAAATATCAAACATAACTCAGTGTCTTCTTTACCGACTAAAAGAAAGATTTTGATCGAGTAAAATGAAACAAGGAATGGACGGAGCTAAAACAATGTGGAATGGCTTTCTAAACTGTACTGAAGCACTGTATAAGGAAAGCACAAATTCTTAAGAGCAAACAGCAGTTTTTCAAAGTGGTTTACAGTGTAAGATAATGGCTGTAGGCTTTATGTCCCCACGTCTACTCATCATCATCGTCAAGGACAACATCATCAAGGATGCCAAGGAGACATCGTACACAATGAGCCACACTATCTAAACAAACCACTCTTAACAGATGTCCAATACATAATTCACTGAGAAGGTACACGGCAACATATTTACGTTTGCTTAAATCCAACAATCTAGTTCAGTGCTTTTTTACTTTTTTGAGATCCCGCACCACTCTACAACATCATAAGAAGCCTCGCACCCCTTTACAGCATCTTAAGAAGTCTCGTTCCCCATTCAGACATCCTAAGATGCCTCACACCCTCTCTCTTATAGCTCGCAAAAAATACAAGAACTGCGAAAAAGATATAAAAGTGTGTCTTTAGAACATATTTTATTCAAGTCATGTGACTAAAGTTCGATATTTAGTTCACGTTATCACTGTTCTATTTTGTACACATGCATTTGAGTGATGTGTAATATACAGGTATAGTGATTATCGTGCATTTGAGTGATGTGTAATATACAGGTATAGTGATGATCATGAATTTGAGTGATGTGTAATATACAGGTATAGTGATTATCGTGCATTTGAGTGATGTGTAATATACAGGTATAGTGATTATCCTGAATTCGCCTTCTAAAATAATCTGGTATGTCTCGCACCCCCCAGGAGGTGGATCTAACACCCCTACAAGGTGGGTCTTACAACCCCAGGGGATGCATACACCCCTAGTTAAGAAATACAAATCTAGTGTATGTCGTGAAAAAAACAAAGAGAAAAATTTACGTATTAACAATAAGTAGATTACCAAAAGTCAGATATATCAAACTTGGTAATAACAAACAAGAGCATTCGGAGAAAATTTAATATCCCGGTAGTTTCTTTAATATTAACGAAAGATTGAAATGATAATTATACAATCCACTAAAAGACATAAACGTGGCTCTTTTATGATTTACTGGATTCTATATTACGGCCTTCGTCTTGTTTGTTATATGACCTATACTTGTGAATAAGAAAGTCAAGGAAGTAATAAAGTCTATAAAAATGTCTGGGTCGTTCAGGTTCTATATTCCATAGGTTGTGAATAGTGTTGTGAAAGAACTCAGCCATAATGCTGCGCTTGTTTATGGTCATCTTAGCTGGTCGTCGTGTAAACGAGGCAATGATCACTCTCGCAGCAAGGGGGTAGTGCCGTACGGATTAGACCAGTGTTTCTCAACCTTTTTGTGTTCACGGCACACTTTTCAATTTTCTAAAAATTTGCGGCACACCTATCTGACCCTGCGCCTGAATAAAAATTACAGTGATATATACTAAATTAAATATAATAATTTGTGGGTACTTTAGAATAAAGAAAATTCTCAGTTCAATTTTCCTTTAATTGTTTAAAATAATTAGACCATAAATTTTACACCAAAAAAAAAAAAAGTATTAAAAAAATACGAAATTTAATTAGGTCCAAGTGGAAGTACTATGCTTCGTACATGCCCTTGAACGTTGTTTATGCGCTTCTTGTGTTTTGTAATATCATGCAATAAAAAGGAAAGAGAAATGGTAAAAGTACAGTGCTGTCACAATGGCGTACTAAAATCCTCCTTTTTTCTACTTCGTCTGCAAATTGTAACGTTTCCACGTTGATAGTAAAGCCTATAGCAGCATACACGCGTTTCCACAAAACAATAAAACGTGTACTGCATTTCTAAGAAAACCTTGAGATACGCAAGCTGATTAATGACCTAGATTAATACTAGCATTAATTTCATTTTATACACGGCGTGATGAAAAGACAGATGGAATTAGGATAGAGAGAGGGAGGGCTGAAAGCAGGAACGCATGCAACACTAACACGCGTCTCGCGATATACAATTAATGCCACCCCAAGCGCAAGGCATGAAGCACTAACTTTTTTCAAATCGACAGTGATAAAAAAACACTACCCATACGAGAGTTAGGTTTAAAAACCTGTAAAATGCTTATTAGGAAACATGACATTATACTGGTTTACGTTTGAAAGCCTGACAGTACAGCAGACACCCTAAAGTTTGGAAGTGAGGAGGTGGTAACAGCACGACTATCCTAGAAGAAAATACATATTTTGAACGCCGCCACTTAGCTCCATAAAACTTATATATTTGGGTTCCTTAGGACTTGCTGACAAAGAATATGTTAAGTGTTACGCAATTAGACTAATATTTAACAAATTATAGCCAAAAGAAAATAGTGAGGGTGTCAGACAACACCAAATAATAATCGCACAGTGGCATGTTTTGAAACCACCATTGTACGGGAAATAGGTCACTGTTACGTACATTTATTACCTAAGGGGGTAGTCTTCGGTCCTGCCAAATGTACGCACCAGTCTTAATATAGTTATATTATTTGTGCGTTCGATCGATTCACGCACTGACGTGCACAATGCAGTGTGAGTTGCTTTGGACGCACGGGTAACCTAGTTTAGGTATTGTGACGTCATGTTTTGTATGGGGCAGTACGGACCATGTTGATGTCCGTGGAATATTTCTTGTATTCGTGGCAAGTTGGTGGAAGCCATTATTTCTATTGATATATATATTGATCTTCATGTCGAAGCCAATAGTGGAAGTATCATGTAAGTGTCGCCCCATTTCACATTGAATGTTTATCGATTTTTAATTGAAGTATCAGGCCGCTCCTAGTTATGGTCTAGCGGGAATCCATCGTAGTATGTCATTCCTAGAATGGACAAACGGAGTCGATTGCCTTGTTTGAATTACCGTAGAGGGAGGATACCTACGAGGAAACAAAGTTAATTGATTTTGTATGCTTCACATGTTTTAATATGCCGTTTCGCCAATGCCAAAGTCATGGCATGGATTTTGGGAGAGGTTAGTCAACAGAAGACTCTAACCTGATTGTACTGCCGTGTATGACTTTGTCTGGATTATATATATGCTACATAAGTATTGTATGAAGAAAGTCTGGGAATTTTACGGGTATGATATCAAAGATTGATCCTTGAACATGAATCCGTTTACCACGATAGACGTCCTTGGAAGAAGGTCAACGGACTTCATTGTAAATGTATATTAGCGGGTAACAGAAGTGATCCTCAGCTCACTTGGATAGAAGAGGACTTGATTGTTGAAGAATCTCCAAGAATTTAAGAGTATGATCAGCAACTTTTAAGTATGACATTTGCATCTGTAATCTGTAACCATGATCGTCTTGTCTGTTCCACTCCGTATGTGTCACGTTAAATAAAATATATGTACAGTCATCACAGACTTGTGTGCTGCCAGTAAGTGACCAGTTAAACACTACTTGTTGGAGTTCGTTTTGAAGAACATTTTCTGACATTTTTGTTCCTTTGCAACCATTCGCGTAATGAAGTTCTTTACCACTAGAATGAACGGACCCAACAGTCACCATGTTAAATCCAATCTGATTGGCGGGAATCATATGTAAGGCTAAACACGATTAGTCGGACTACAAATGCTAATTTTGGTTGTTAGGGGAAACGTGAGAAGGGTAAAATTTTTTGAAAAGCTGTGTAAACATGGCCCGATTGGTTAGACCCGCCAATATAGTCAATTAGGAGCGTCTGTTCAGTGCCACATTTTAAAATAAACTTATTAAGAAACAGTGCGTTGAGAACCAGATCATATTTTTCTAAATAAAAGTCTGGGACAGAGGCAGATCGGAATTTGTGCCATTATTCATCGCCAGTCACCGTATTTGTTACTATTTCCATGAATTGGTGGACCGTGGTCATAACTTATTGAAGCAGCACCTGGTCTGAGTTTTGCTGAATCCAGAGGCTGACAGCATACTCCTTGGTCCAGATAGCGACCAGTGAAGTGTCTCCAGAACACAGGGAAGCACTCGAGCAGAGGAGTCTTTTCCTGCCGCCATCACGAAAGATAAGCTTCTGTGGCCAGAGTAGCTCAACATTATGTGCCCCCCCCTTCTAAAATTGACATTATATTAAACACAGAGGGACAATAAATTGTTTCAAATGACAGGAACTGTGAACTTTTCCCAATACTATTTCCACGATAATCATACACTTGAAGTCATGATGAAAAACAACAACCAAGCTTGAACAAGCCAGTATTACTTCATAGTAACACTTCACAAATTACACACATAGAATAATAATAATAAAATATGTCAATACAGAGTTCATATATAAACTGTGTACATACTATTTGTAATTACATTTGATTGTGATTCCTGGTTCACTGTGTAGTTGAATCAGGATACCCATTATTGAAAGAATTAATACATATATTTTTAAACTTAAACACTTGACTCATTTAAGATAGTCTTATAGAGTGTTATATGTGTGTGAGTGTCACAGTGTTGTAAAGTGTTGTGGAATAAATTAAATTGTTTATCTGTCTGTTGTTGTTGTGACTTACACTTCATCATTTTCATAACCCTAGACATTTAACGTAGTCATCTCAATATTCCAGAATAATTCTGACTGAGGTATAAATGTGGTAGCAAGTAAGGTCATCTGTAATACACCACACTTATTACATACAGATACCTTCACAGCTGATCTCAGTCAGTACACTAAGTCCCCTATAAATACTTATAACATCCCACTTTACCACATATATTGGGGTCTCGCTACCGGGATATTGAACTTTTTCCTATTATATATATTGGGAATAATAAAAATTTAAAAGGTATCCTTGGGTGGAATTAAATAAGGTTGAGCTCTCAGTGCCTGTGGTTGTCCTTGGATAATTAATTACAGATTGTATTGTTTAGTTAGACATTATATACATTTACCTGTTAGAAAATGGCGGATCTGGCCAAATTTCGATCGGCTGCTGTGCAGACTGCTAAAGAGTTAGGAATGGACGGGCAAATTATGATTGCTTATGTCACTGCGGAATGTGACAAATATATTGAACGGGAAGAAAGAAGATTAGAAAAAGAGGCCGAAAGAAAGTTAGAGGCTGAAAAGGAAATTAAGAAGTTACAATTAGAGGCTGAGACTAAGAGGCTGCAGATTGAGGCTGAGGCTAAGAAATTGGAAGCAGAAGAAAGAAGATTGACTGCAGAAAGAGAGGAAAGAAGATTGGCTGCAGAGACGGAAGCAGAAAGAGAGGAAAGAAGATTGGCTGCAGAGAGGGAAGCAGAAAAGGAGGAGAAGAGATTACAAAGGGAACATGAGTTACGACTAAGGGAGTTTGAGTTTCAAGGCCATGCTCCTGAAAATGGTGCCAGTCCCTTTACCTCCGATGCTAATGCTAGTCAGGGAGCCTCAACCTCAGCTATGAACTTTCATTTAGATCATTTTGTTGAGAAAGACGATGATATTGAGAGCTATCTAAATAGATATGAACTATTAGCCACCACGTATGGGTTAGAGAGAGAAAGGTGGAGCTTAAAGTTATCTCAAGGGCTTCGTGGGGCAGCTTATGAAGTTTTTGCCAAAATGAGCAGAGATGATCAAGAAAATTATGACATGCTAAAGCAGGCTCTTTTGTTAAGATATGAAAAGAATGGAGAATTTTATAGGAAAAAATTTAGGAATGCTAAACTACTGTCAGGTGAAACCTATCACCAGTTCTCTGCACGATTAGAGACATACTTGGAGAAATGAACTTCTCTGGGGAAAACCCAAGATCTTAAGGAAATGGTCCTTATAGAACAACTAAGAGAGTCCATGGCTCCAGACCTGAGAAAGTTTCTCATGGAACAAGGTGCAGAGAGACTGGGTGAGTTACTGAATGTTGCTGAAAGGTATCAAGCAGCTCAAGCAGAAGTAACAGGTAATAAAAAGAGGCAGGTAGACAATTATCAGGCACCACAAAACTTTAATGAATTTGATCATAGAGATCAAAACAAAGGTAAGCACCAGTTTGATAGGCCACGAAATGACTATAAAAATAAAACCCCACAATTCAATGAAAGGAAATATGATAACAGGAAACCCTTCAGACAGGAAGGAAAATATTGTCAAATATGCAGGATGCATAATCATAATACTAGTGAATGTGGTAGGAAAGTTCCTCCATATCACGCGGCATGCATGATAACAGTGGACAAGGGGAAGAAGAAACTGACAGAGAATCATATAAATCTTCAACATCCCCCCATCTGTGAAGAAGTGACATGTAATGGGGCCAAGGTTAGGTGCCTTTACGATTCAGGTTTAGAATATGACTCAGTTGTGAGTGCAACCCTAGTGCACCCTGAACAGTATACCACAGAGAAAGTGGAGATACAGGGGGCCGTAAAGGGAATATCCACCATGACACTTCCCGTAGCCGAGATCAATGTAGAGACAAGGTACGTGGAAGGAGTGATTAGAGCAGCCGTGTGTGACGACCCTAATTACCCGCTGGTGTTAGGAAGTAAATATGTTTTTCTAGGAAGCCCTGTAAAACCTGTGGTAATGGCCACGCTTCAGGTCAGGTCGACCAATAGTAGAACGGAGGAGGAACCACAACTAGTTTATTCTCATAAGCAGATGAGAAAGGCCCAGGCAAAAGATAAAACATTAAAACCTTGCTTTGGTAAATTGCCAACAAGCCATGCACACCCTAAGAAAGGACAATTTTATTTGAAGGAGGGACTGCTCTTCAGGAAAGCTAGAGTAGGATCCAAAGAACAGGGACAATTGGTATTACCAACCCCCTACAGAGAAAAAGTGATGGCACAAGCTCATGTTGTACCAGACGGTGGACACCAGAGAAATGGGACTACCCGTCAAAGGACATCAGAAAAATTCTACTGGCCCCAAGTAGCTGCTGATATTGAACAATTTGTGGGGGTCTGTGAAAAATGTAGCAAGGTACAATCCCCAAGTTGGGAAAATCATAATCAGATGCCAGCCAAGCATTCTGAAACATATGGGCCTAACAATAACAAGGAAAATAACAATAATAAGGTTGACATAGAGGATAGGTATCCACCTTCCCCCCAACAGTGTTCACCAAAAATATTTAGATTCGCAACTCTGAGAAGGGCATCCAGAGAAAATAGAAACTCAGACCAGTCAACCCAGGAACAGTTTGAAGCCGCTGTTAGGGAGCTGGCTGACATTGACATTGAAGATGATCCGCCTAAGTTAAAACCGAAACAAATTGTTAACATAAGAACAGTGGGCAGTGGACGAGTGAGCAATTCGGAAAATGCTCACAGCGCTTCACAATATGGCTATTAACTTAGCATTGTAAGGGCACCGGTGACATTTATAGTCACCCAACCCTACACCGTCCAAGGGAAAGTATTGTTCGGACCCTGGATGGAGATAACCCACACATCTTATAGCAATGCTAAGGGCGAATTGATTTCTGATGCAGAAACTCATTTCCCCACATATTATCTTAATTCACAAGATTGTCGGTAGGCGAAACTATAGTTGGTGAATATGGCCTCCATTTGAGTGGCACATTATAGAACATTATAAATATATTATTAGAAGGGTGTTTCCACATTCAATCACGCCTGAGATCAGACCAATTGTTGGCTGTGAACATTTTGGAGGAGCAGAGTGTCTCTTTTTGAATTGAGGATAGTCCGAGTGTTTATTAAGGCTGATCAGGACATTATTGGATCCCCTACACAACTCAGATATCACTATATAGATCAACTCCTCATAGCGTACAATTTGAGGAACATCTAATCTTTTCTGGACATGTCGTTGAGCAGACTCAGAGAAAAGAAATGGTGAATATTGATTGCTAAGCAGTAGTAAGACAAGCCGTAACACTTGCAGCTGTACAGTAACATATCTGAAATGGATTCTTGGATTGCAGAGGTCTGAGGCAACCTTCGTCAGTAGTGCTTACTTTGAATTGACCCACCTGCATTAATCCATGATCAAAATGAAATCAGAGAAACGTTGATGCAGATTTTCTAAGCCGCCATCCGTGCGATGAAAATCAAAGAAATCACCAGGCATAGACATAAATTTCTCTATGTGTATATAGAATTATAGACTGACGCATAACGTCTGTTTTAAGTGGGGAGAATTTGTCGTGAAATTCTACATCCACATATATAAATTAAAAGGTAAATGTAAAGCCTAACACATAAATTCAATAAAAAGGAAAGAGAAATGGTAAAAGTACAGTGCTGTCACAATGGCGTACTAAAATCCTCCTTTTTTCTACTTCGTCTGCAAATTGTAACGTTTCCACGTTGATAGTAAAGCCTATAGCAGCATACACGCGTTTCCACAAAACAATAAAACGTGTACTGCATTTCTAAGAAAACCTTGAGATACGCAAGCTGATTAATGACCTAGATTAATACTAGCATTAATTTCATTTTATACACGGCGTGATGAAAAGACAGATGGAATTAGGATAGAGAGAGGGAGGGCTGAAAGCAGGAACGCATGCAACACTAACACGCGTCTCGCGATATACAATTAATGCCACCCCAAGCGCAAGGCATGAAGCACTAACTTTTTTCAAATCGACAGTGATAAAAAAACACTACCCATACGAGAGTTAGGTTTAAAAACCTGTAAAATGCTTATTAGGAAACATGACATTATACTGGTTTACGTTTGAAAGCCTGACAGTACAGCAGACACCCTAAAGTTTGGAAGTGAGGAGGTGGTAACAGCACGACTATCCTAGAAGAAAATACATATTTTGAACGCCGCCACTTAGCTCCATAAAACTTATATATTTGGGTTCCTTAGGACTTGCTGACAAAGAATATGTTAAGTGTTACGCAATTAGTCTAATATTTAACAAATTATAGCCAAAAGAAAATAGTGAGGGTGTCAGACAACACCAAATAATAATCGCACAGTGGCATGTTTTGAAACCACCATTGTACGGGAAATAGGTCACCATGTTAAATCCAATTTGATTGGCGGGAATGATATGTAAGGCTAAACACGATTAGTCGGACTACAAATGCTAATTTTGGTTGTTAGGGGAAACGTGAGAAGGGTAAAATTTTTTGAAAAGCTGTGTAAACATGGCCCGATTGGTTAGACCCGCCAATATAGTCAATTAGGAGCGTCTGTTCAGTGCCACATTTTAAAATAAACTTACTAAGAAACAGTGCGTTGAGAACCAGATCATATTTTTCTAAATAAAAGTCTGGGACAGAGGCAGATCGGAATTTGTGCCATTATTCATCGCCAGTCAACGTATTTGTTACTATTTCCATGAATTGTGGGACCGTGGTCATAACTTATTGAAGCAGCACCTGGTCTGAGTTTTGCTGAATCCAGAGGCTGACAGCATACTCCTTGGTCCAGATAGCGACCAGTGAAGTGTCTCCAGAACACAGGGAAGCACTCGAGCAGAGGAGTCTTTTCCTGCCGCCATCACGAAAGATAAGCTTCTGTGGCCAGAGTAGCTCAACATTTTGTGCCCCCCCCCCCCCTCTAAAATTGACATTATATTAAATACAGAGGGACAATAAATTGTTTCAAATGACAGGAACTGTGAACTTTTCCCAATACTATTTCCACGATATTCAAACACTTGAAGTCATGATGAAAAACAACAACCAAGCTTGAACAAGCCAGTATTACTTCATAGTAACACTTCACAAATTACACACATAGAATAATAATAATAAAATATGTCAATACAAAGTTCATATATAAACTGTGTACATACTATTTGTAATTACATTTGATTGTGATTCCTGATTCACTGTGTAGTTGAATCAGGATACCCATTATTGAAAGAATTAATACATATATTTTTAAACTTAAACACTTGACTCATTTAAGATAGTCTTATAGAGTGTTATATGTGTGTGAGTGTCACAGTGTTGTAAAGTGTTGTGGAATAAATTAAATTGTTTATCTGTCTGTTGTTGTTGTGACTTACATTTCATCATTTTCATAACCCTAGACATTTAACGTAGTCATCACAATATTCCAGAATAATTCTGACTGAGGTAGAAATGTGGTAGCAAGTAAGGTCATCTGTAATACACCACACTTATTAGATACAGATACCTTCACAGCTGATCTCAGTCAGTACACTAAGTCCCCTATAAATATTTATAACATCCCACTTTACCACAACTTTGATAAGCACGGCGGCACACTAGTGTGCCGCGGCACACTGCTTGAGAAACACTGGATTAGACGATCGAATGCCAAGAAAGTCTATTACTTATGCTAATGTTTTGTTGTCTAGCTTCCTCCTTCTTCCGTTCTTTCTTGTCAGTGTTTAACATTTACATATTTTCGTTATCTGTTTACGGTTTATAAACCTCTCGTTTCCATGTTTATTTATTTCTGTGTTCGTAACCACGAGACAGTTCAATGAAGCATCTGAAGACCAAAGACGGCAATGAAACAATAGATAAATATAATATTTACACCATCATTGTGCAATCAATCAGACCAGGACATTAACCAAGAAACGAAGAAGCAGATATCACAGCCGGAATAATAAGCTTGACAAAGTCAGCTATTAAAATACGATAAGCCCTGGCGAGGTAAGAGTCATCGTCGGAACAGTGTCAGCAAAGGAATATGCAGTGACGCTAAGGTTGTATTTGCTGGACTAGATTTGTGAAGGTCAACTCGATCAACATGGACCTAAAAACGGAAGCGTCCAGTAATAGTGGACGGTGCTAATAAAGATGAATCGAGAGGTGCTAAATATCTTAAAGAAAAGCAATATGTCAGCACACTAGGCAGGACTACGTCTACTGGATCCGTAACCAACAAGCACACCAGGAGGTCTACGTCTACTGGATCCGTAACCAACAACCAACGCCATCTGTGAGGCTTCAGGACATATCCAGTCAAACGAATAAAAGCAGAAGAAGCATTCAGATTATCCGTCAAGATTTTTTTCATATCTTTAGTTTTCATGCCATCATTAAAACCCTGGCGTGTGCTCTAGAAGTCTGTAACATATTCGTCTTTGTGAAGTCTGGGTGTAACTATATTCTTGTGGGCTTTTGACTTTGATATTGGGGTGTGGTTTATTCTGTTAAATCAAAGAATTTATTAAACTGAGAATATTTTTCTTGACCGAAAAATGTTGATTTCACATTGTGATTTGGGAGGCAAGTTAAAAAAAAAGCGTGTCTCTTAGATATTATTTGGGGTCCATCGCTTCCCATAGTAAAAATATCTGCTGTGCCTCGTTGAACAGAATCAAGTCCAACACTTTATTCTGAGGCGTATTTTCGGCTTGTTGATTGCTTATGTGCTGTTCCTATTTAGAATTACACTGCATCTTGTTTCACATAATCTGACAGCGCTACTTCTTTAGCTCTTCATTTATGCCGCTATCTGTGTTGTCGACTTTTTTTTAATGCCCTGCTAATATTTCAGGTGCCATTTCTTGCGATTGTTCTGGGCGAAATAAAGTCAGCCAGCAAGGCTCTTTTCAATACTCTGTGTCCCGCGTTGTCATTCTCCATGCTGGGTTGATGGAGAAATTATAATGCAGACCTGTTGATAAATCTATTGGCAGATTTACTGACGGATTGATGCATGAGTGTAATGGGTTTTGATGAATGAAAGAAGTGATAACAAACGGACAGACAGATCTATCTATCTATCTATCTATCTATCTATCTATCTATCTATCTATCTATCTATCTATCTATCTATCTATCTATCTATCTATCTATCTATCTATCTACCTAATCTATTAGTATAGTTAGGTACGTAGGACGGCAGGTAGTTGGTTACTGTTGACTTACACTGACTTACTGTTGTTCGCCACAGTCCCTATCATATCAAAATGAAGATATTTTTATGTTTAACACGTTTTTCAGTTTGAAATTTGACACCGTTTGGAGGTGTCATTTAATGCTAATGAACTGTACATGTATAAATGCTTATTTCGCATGACCTTTTCACTGTGCGCTTACTGTCATCCCCAGGAGATTCCCAACTGCCAGGCAGCTCGGACAAGCTGGCAACTTGTCAACACCCACAGATTGCTGAAGCTGACAGAAAGATGCTTGACAGTATGTGTACTTTCCCTCTCTTTAGCTCTCATAATCTCTTCGAACCTTTAACTTCGTCAATCTATCTATCTATCTATCTATCTATCTATCTATCTATCTATCTATCTATCTATCTATCTATCTATCTATCTATCTATCTTTCTATCTATTTATATATCTATCTATCTATCTATCTATCTATCTATCTATCTATCTATCTATCTATCTATCTGACTGTCTACCTAGCTTTCAAATTGCTTTCTTCTTCTCTTCTTTGATCCTTAGCCGCCGACCGTCAAAGCAGTCAGTGGCCATCACGCATAGTGGCGTCTTGTAGGGAAACAACAAATTGATTCCACTTTTCTCGGTCGGTGGCCATCCTTCGTACAGTGCCCCAACTCTGGTTCATTCTTTGCATCTCAGCCTCCACAGTCCTCCGCCAAGTTGTTTTTGGTCGGCCTCTCTTTCGTTTTCCTTCAGGGGTCCATAGCATAGCTGTTCTTGTGATGGCATCGAGGACTCTTCTGAGGACATGGCCAGCCCAACTCCAGCGTCTGCCGGCTATGATGGTGTGCATGTCCTCTTGCTTGCTCCGAGTAAGCAGATCTTGGTTGGTGATGGTATTCGGCCAAAAGATTCGGTGACTCTTTCTTAGGCATGTTGTGTGAAAAGAGAACAATTTCGACATTTCCTTCTCTGTAACTCTCCAGCATTCCGCACCACAGAGAAGCACAGAAAGCACACAGCTCTGATATAATCTTAATTTTGTGCTTGTGCTGTATTGAGAGGACTTCCAGATGTTGTTTAGGCTAAAAAAGGCTGTTCTTGCTTTGTTCATTCTGTTGTTGATGTCTTTGCTTGCTCCGCCGTCTGGTGTTGCTATGCATCCGAGGTATGTGAAGGTGTCTGTCTGTACCAGTTGCTGATTCCTTACTTATATGGGCTCAGGGTTGCTCACATTAAGCGTCATCACCTCTGACTTCTTTAGATTGATGTTCAAGCCCACCAATGTTCAAGCCCACCTGCTGGCTATACTTATTAAGTCTATCCGTTTTTTCCTGGATGTGTTGATGTGAATGTGCTGGTAGTGCAATATCATCTGCATATTCCAGATCTTCCAATGTAGAAAATGTAGTCCATCTTATTCCTCTTGGACTGCCCTCTGTTGTCTGGCGCATCACCCAGTCTATGACTGTTAAAAATAGAGTGGTTGATAAGGGGCATCCCTGTCGTACTCCTGTCTTCACCTCAAAGGTTAGGTTGCTCTGCCCAACGCTACACGTAAAGTTGGCATAGAGGCTTTTTATGATTGACACTATGCAGCTTGGAATTCCATAAACCCTCAGTATTTTCCATAAACTGTCAGTATGTAAACTGTCAAAAGCCTTTTCAAAATCAACGAAATTAAAGTACAGCTGTCTTTGCCATTCTGAGCACTCTCTATAATGTTCCTGAGGGTAAATATATGATCTACACATCTTCTGTTCTTTCTAAATCCTGCTTGTTCTTTCCTCAGTTTGTGGTCTACTGCTTTTGAAATTCTCTGTATAATTATCCTGCCTAGTATTTTGCTGGGAACTGAGAGAAGAGTGATTCCTCTACAAGTATTGCAGTCTGCAAGATCTCCCTTCTTGGGCAATTTGACAATTATTCCTTTGTTCCACTCTGTTGGTGTTGTCCCTGTTTTCCAGACTTGTGCAAATAGTGGTTCTAATAGTTCTGCTGCTAGCTCAGGGTCTGTCTTAAATAGCTCTGCATTTAAGTTATCATTGCCAGGAGCTTTTCCATTCTTTAACCATTTGATTGCTGTGATGATTTCTTCATTTCATGGAATGTCTGTATTAACATCTAGATCGTTTTCAGCCTCAGGAACATTCAATTGTGTCTCTGGTGGTTCCTTGTTCAGAGTTTCTCTGAAATGCTCTGCCCATCTTGTTTCCTGTCCCTCTGCTGTCGTGATGAGACTTCCTTGATTATCTCTTACTTATGTAATATTGTTTGCACCTCGTTTTCCGCTGATGAATTTAGTTATTTTGTATACTGTGGTTTGTTCATTTCTCAGTGCTGCCTCTTCTGCCTGTCTTGCAAGATCGTCTAGGAAATACCTTTCGTTGGCTCGGGTTTGGCGTTTAACGTCCTTGTCCAGCTGACTGTACTCTTCGCTATATAATTGCTTTAACCTGGGGGACTTTGCTTAAGGAAATGAAAAGAAAGAAAACAGAAGCAAAGTTCAAATTGCTTACCTGTCTGTATCCGTCTGTCTGTTTCGTCTGTCTATCTGCGTGCCTGCTTTTTTCCATTTTTTTTAAAATCTTTCTTTTTCTTAGCCCAGAACAAATAAACAATAAACAACCTCTTACGGCATGAAATCAAATCAAATCAAATCAAATCAAATAAAAATAAATAAACAATATGCGTGACAAAACACCAAATTAAAGAAACAAAGAATTTGATTGTCAGTTGTCGACACCAACAACAAAGCAAACCCTCTCTAGGATATCTAACTACCAAACATTTTTTAATGGAAAGAAATAATCAGAAACAACTTTACAGAATGTGACACGAAACAACAGCAGAAGAGTTACTGCATTAAAGCAGCATTACTGTGTAACAAAGCAACTGGCTGAAATGATGGCCATCTCCCATAATCTATTCCGTAATGTTAACAAAACTACACAGTTAAATAAACAGACCAATTATGAACAAAGATACACACTATTTGTAAAACAACACCAATCAAAATCACAAGAAAGCGGCAAATCATGTTTGCTGTTTAAGACCTGCAAAGGCCCTACAATTTGCTGTCGCCAGGGCAACATACCAAAGTAAACGCCTAGTCCAGATTACATCCGGGGGTTAATTTGGAATCGGCTATTTCATACTATAATATTTCATACTCCGAGTATAATCTGGCTTACGGGTTGTACACTTTGTTCGAGTCTGATTTATACCACGGAATAAGGTATTCTAGACTACTTATATCTGCAAGGATATTCTGAGCTAGACAGAATTGTACCCAGATATAGTATAATGGACATGAGCGGGAGGGGGTAGATCTGGTATGCTATACCAACTGCTATATGTTACTTTTTTTACTTGCACTACTTTTTCTTGGGATCGTGCTCATATTTCTTTCACTCTTCGTAGTAATATTTAAACAGACCTGCTCCAAACAGCATTTAGTCTAAATTGTTTTTGGAGGGAACATTTACAATTCCTCGATGTATTCCTCAAATTAGGAAATCTGCTCACCAGAAAAATATTTATAGAATACGTGATTCCTGTATACAAACATTTGGATCCTCGCCGGTGCTATGGAGTTCTTTCACTGTGCTGAGATCCTCCTTGCATGATCTAAGGTAGGAGATCGGAGCACTGATGTAGTTGCCCGTGTGCAGTGAAGATGGTCTTTCAAACCAAACCAATAGATTGGATTATTACCACACACACACACACACACACACACACACACACACACACACACAATTCAACCAACAAAATGAAATCTGGTGGACTCTTGACACAACAACTTGATGATATGATTTTGCAAAATGATCTGAATATTCTGCTCCAGAAGCGTAATCAAACGCAAGACAAAATAAAAAATGTTACTTCATAAGAAGTTAATGCAGTTGTCTAAAAAAAATACACAGAAAAAAGACAAAATCATGAGAATAAATTCTGAAAATAATAGCTACATCGCAGTTTTCAGAAAATATTCATAAAAGATGTGGACACATACAAATATCTTTGCAGCAAAACAGATAAAGTTGATGAAAGGAACAACGATACCATAATGATAATATAAACAGCAAGACGAGCTCTCACTGCATTGGGAAATGTGTGGTAATCACAAGAAACCAAGTCCAGTGCCAAAATTTAAAAAAAAATGTTCAACGCAAATGTCAAGACAGTTCCATTGTATGGCTGTGGCACACGGACAATAAAACAAATCCCAACCAAGAAACCACAGACTTCCATAAAAGGATACTGGCGCAGTACAGAAGGATTCATGTAGTGTGACAAGATCACTAATGTGGGATTGATGAAAAGACCCCAACAAATGCCAATATAATAAATGGTATCAAAAATATGTTGGCATTCGATGGGGCACACATTGAGGAAACCAGTTTATAGCATTACAAGGTAGTCCTTGTTCTGGAATCCTCACGGCAAGGAATAGAGGTGGACGACAAATCACACGGAGAAGTGAACTGGAGACAGGCTAAAAAAAGAATAAAATAGATACAAGGGATATAATAGGGATAAAATAGATATAACACGTGTAAAATAGGCATGACAGGGGTAAAAGAGATAGAATAGGGATAAAACAGACGTGAAATGGATAAAACAGACGTGAAAGGGATTAAACAGACATAAAACGGATAAAAACAAGCATAAATGGATGTAAGGACATGAAGGTGTGTAGTTAATATTCAGGAAGCTGAAGAGTTATGATGAATGAGGGTAAAAGGGGAACGGTCTGTGAGAAACGATATAATATAAGATGGCGACAGCAGAATTTCAGTCATACCTCACCCGCCGATCCAATAACAGAATCTTTGCAATGAAATAAATATGCGACAATGTAATTATTTTGATTTCCATCACGTATTTGACAAATTGAAAGATAATACGAAATTATTCGGAAATAAACTCAATTTACTCAAAGAACAAGGAATTATCATAAGATTCATGAGCAGGCTGAAATGTGATTTTAATTCTCCCTGTAGGCAGTTTTTGCAATACGCCTGGGCCACTTGAATTCTTGCCACTTTTTTATAATAGCACGGGTAATATTGTATTTTTCTTCCGGGGAATAGAAACTCTAAAAAGCTAGAAATTAGATTATACCTAACTTGCAATACGACTTAACAATAACTGCATTCATTCAAGAGGGCATTAATAGTAACTAACCTATTTGACCTCTAACATCTGAAATAGTATAGTTCCTTGGGTTCTCTTACGATAGACAGAAACCATTAGAATACTGCTCCCTAAAGCATGTCGTACAAGATTTCTGATATGAGGTTGTGCATGGGGCTGACAACCCCTAGGGAGGAGAAGAAGAAGAAGAAGAAGCGAAAGAAGAAAAAGCAGTAGCAGAAACAGAAGCAGGGGAAGGAGAAGAAGAATGAGACGTAGAAGAAGGATAGGAAAAAGAAAGAGAAGAACAATAAGAAGAAGAATTAAGAAGAAGAAGAGTGTCGCATAGAGATTTATGATCAATAAATTTTCTATATTTTTTTCTTTTCTACCCGTGTCCTCTACTTTATTATCGCTCTTTTATCCTTTTCCTGTTTTTCGCATTCGTTCGTTTGCGACAAAATATTACTTTCCCATTCTGACTACTGCCATTTCTTTTCTCATACTAGTAACGCATTTTATCGCGTAATATGTCAGTCTCTGGATGTGAACGAAATAGTGTGAGAATTCGTCTCGTCAGACATAGAGAGCAGACATGTGTCTACATTTTCATCTGACACGAGTTTTTCTTCAGCTAGATTCTCGGCGTGAGGTGTGGAAGGCGCCAATCTGCAAGCGCTCAGAAATGAGACAGGTCGCAGTAGGTGTGAAGACGCACTTTTGGCAGTTATGGCCAGCGTCTAAGTTGATGTGAAGTGTTAAGAGAGAGAGGGGGAGAGAGAGAGATCGTAGCTATTTCGGGTTTTCGTAATAGCGTGGGATCCTTTGTCCGTTTTCATATATCTACACGAGTAGCTTAGACTATTCATTGAGAGAAGAAACAGAAGAAGAAGAATGAAGAGGTGGAAGAAGAAGAAGAAGAATAAAGAAGAAGAAGAAGAGGAACATATAGAAGCCGTAGCAGAAGGAGGGGAAGGAGAAGAATGGGAAGAAGAAGAAGAAGAAGAAGAAGAAGAAGAAGAAGAAGAAGAAGAAGAAGAAGAAGAAGAAGAAGAAGAAGAAGAAGAAGAAGAAGAAGAAGAAGAAGAAGAAGAAGAAGAAGAAGAAGAAGAAGAAGAAGAAGACGAAAAAGAAGAAGAAGAAGAAGAAAAAGAAGAAGAAGAAGAAGACGAAGAAGAAGACGAAGAAGAAAAAGAAAATCATGTCAGAAACTAGAAATTTTGTTATAAATGGATCCCCCGGTTGCAGGTGCTACAGCGATTGTCGAACCCCACATATTTAATTTGGAAGCAGGATCAAAATAAAACGATAAAACACATGTCCAACATTTGCGTCTGCAGGAAGCGTGTTGCGTTCCATTCTTTTGTATTGCCGTTTGAAAGTGATGACAATATTGGTCAAGTAACATCTAGGGTAACAACGATTCAAAATTCCAATGGAAACGACAACAGCAACTCGTAAATAACTGTAGATCACTTTTGCGGACGATTCTTTATACTTTATTCACATATTGCACAACAGGCATACTGAGTATACTGATTCATGATTATAATTTGCAAACAGGCCAACTACACTGGGCCATCAAAATTCATGAAGTAACGAATAAACTGTGCCGCCTGTATAGTCTAAGTTCGCGAATTAATTCTTAAGAACGCCATCGTCAGTTATCATGCTATTAGCGTTAAGATAATTTACTGTAGGCACATACGTCTCTGGCACTCATGTAACGGAATATCTTCTATACATGTAGACACCTCAGCGGACACGAAACACATCGGCCAGAGCTCACACAAACGCAGCCATTCCGGCTGGAGACACTGTCAAAAGATAACTGTCGTTACTCTGCACGCGCGTCTACGTAATTATTTTATTTGACGTCATTTTAATCTAGCAACGCTTTTGTTGAGCAGCGCAATGGTTCATAATCATGAACACATAGCTGTGTGTAAACAGAGGCGCAACAAAGAGAAACCTATAGATATCCCTCCTGTGGATGGAAACAAGAGGAGCACATATTGGACAGAACCACCGAGCCAGAGCGAAGAAGACGCGACAAAGAAAATACTCCTAGAGAATACAATGGACACACATCAAGGAATAGTCAGATAGTTACTAGGGCACAAGTACATGCAGAACCTAGGATAGCATCTAGTTGATTAACCCCACCCCCACAAAACATATACCAAGAACATGAGGAGACCAGAAGAGATACGCCAGAGGAAGATAGGAGATACGTAATGCAGGATGCACATGACAATATGCAGGATAATGATATTTCAGAAGAGACAAGAAGATTGAGAACCGAGAGGGATAACTCCGAGAGTGAGGCAGACATGCCAATGATGGAATATGAGCAAGGATTACAGGATAGAGAAGAGAGGTTAAGAGAACAAGAGCAAGAAAGAAACGCAGAACAACAAAATGCACATAGATCCCTCAGGAGTTGGAGGAAACGGCAGCAGAAGATACAGAGATGCAGGTAGAGACGGAGGAAGGGATTACACGAGGGACGAAGAGACGTTGGACATGTCCGATTATTATAGGCGCCTCGCAAAGTTGAGAAATACAACACAGTTAGAGGTGAGACCAAAGAAGAAGAGTAGGTCAAGAGAAGTAGACAAAGTCGATCATAGACATAACAGGAGGAGAAAACTAGATTTAGACACGGCCATATCAGGGTATTCAGACGGGTCATAGTCTGACGAAGATTGCGATGGCAGTCGCAGGGACAAAGATAGAAGGTCCCATGGACGAGGAAATAGTGACGGAGGACAGGGAGACAAGGAGATCGCTGCACATTGCAGGTATATCGATAGATAATATAGAGAATCTAAGAAAAAGTGGAGGATGAGAGTAAATAGAGATCGCCGGGATAACAGGGCTAACAGTCAAGATAAAGAAACGAAGAGACAAAGAGACGCAAGAAAATCAAGAATCCAAGTGAAAGTGTTAAAGAAATGTGTAAAATCAGCGACACATCAATCAGTAGCAGCGTTAAAATATTGAGGATACCACTGAGTAAAAAAGGACGCATAGAGGATTACACATCCAGGGGTTGCGATGAAGAGGCTCGGAGAAGTCGGACGAGAAATGAGGAAATTGACGAGAGGGAAAAACCGAGGAAAACGGTTGAAGAAGTAAGGAGTAGGGAAGTTCAGAGAAACTCAAGTGACACGAGAGATAGAGAGGTAGAGAGAAAGCAAAGTGTTGACGAAGTCAGAAGAGTAGAGGAGACTCAAAATATTGATAAACGGATAGCGTTAGAGGCGCTTAAAAGTAGAGACAATGATGTTGAAGTTGATGGAGCTTATGAGTACATAAGGAGAAGAATATGAGAAGAGACTGTATTTATAAATAAGATGGCGGCGGTAGCTAAGTCTTGTGGAGACTTATGTGTAATCGTTCTGCACCAAACACATGTATAGAGAACTTAGTACACCTGAACGATAGGGTACTGCAGTAGAAGAGGAGATGAGGAGTAAAGGAGAAGTAAGAGGAATACGTTAGACTAGAGGCCATGGGAGAATGGCGAGGATAGTATATGAGAAGACACAGAAGTGTCAGAAGAGATGTGGAGGAGAAGAAGGATATAAAGAGGAGAAGCCATAAGAGATTTGAAAATCGAGACAGTGAGAAGCCGTAGTAAAGGTGCCAAAGATACTTGAGAAACTTGAGAGACCATAGAAATGGTAGAGAAGAGAAATTATACAGATAGTTCCAGAAAGGGAACCAGTATAGTGGGTAGAGACGGTTGAAAAGGAGTAGAGATTGCGGTGCTTGTCTAATTGTGTGAAAACTAGATGCAATCGTTCTACACTAAGCTTAAGAACGAGCTGAGTAGGTCTGAACGTTATACTACAATGGAGCAGAGAAGAGGAAAGAGAATTGAGAAGCCATAGGTAAAATGGCGAGAATATGGAGACAACGGAGAATACAGAAGTGGTAGTTCCAGAGAGAACGAAAGATATAACGGAATCGAGGAGGACAGAGTTTTAGCGGCGGTTGCCAGAGTCTTGAAAAGATTTTGTGAGAAGCTAGTCTTTTCCGAACACATAAAGAGTAATATGGAACAGAGGGAACAAGTATGAGAAATATGAGAAGCCATGGAGGAAGTGGCAAAAGAGAGGTAAGAGATAAATAGAGAGTACATATAAATACCGTTGAGAGAGGCCATGGAGAAATGGCAGAGATGTAACAGAGATAAGGAATATGAGAAGCCATAGTGGAGATGGCAGAGATATAGAGGAAGGTTCCAGAGGGAACGAGCATTACAATCACAAGCCATGGGAAGGTGGCAAAGAGTTAATTGAAGTTCCAGAGGGAACGAATATAAAAAATGGAGAAACTAAGGACAAACTAGAAATGAGACGAAAAAGAGATGAGATTGAGGGTGCTGGAGAGAACAAATAGAGTTAAGAGGCCATAGGAAAAAGGCAGTTATATGAGAAATAAATGAAAATAAGGAGAAAGGATGTGAAACATTGAAGTATATAGAGTATAGAAGAAAGGTTCCAGAGAACTTACGTGGTGTACATAATAGGGAGAGATAAACAAAGTATTTGAGATGGAGACAATAGAGACGAAGAAAAGAGGAAGACATGGGAGACGGTTTTAAAAGGGACTCGAGACTAGGAAGAAGTCTAGGCATACATAAATTATAGCGGACGGTAGAGAAAGTGACAGTCCAATGTGGAAAGATACGAACCAGAGAAGATAGGGAAAAAATGTATGGGGGATAGGTAGAATTCAGGAATTTATGAAGTATTTCGAGTAGGGACCGCGGCTTAATGTCAGTAAGGTAGAGGGATTAGCGGGAGTTTAGCAAAAATGATGATAGTGACCATGATGGTTGAATGTGTCACGGTTGCAAATTTTGTATATAATCCAGTAACAGTGAGTTACATGGATAAATGGGAATGAATGGAGAAGGTATGATGATCACACTAAATATGGGATTTTCAGGAAAGTGTCATAAATAAGATGGAGAAAAGAGAAGAATGATGGTACATGTGGAAGAGATTTAAAAAAAAAGACTTTCACACTATTGAAAATTTTTGAGTTAATAAAATGAGATTATGTATGACTATGTAATAGGTATTGAGAGAAGATGCATTTTTTCTTTCATGACATGTGTAATGATGATAGGTAAATTGAGATGCTTTATTTTTGCCTTGTGTAGAAAATGAGGTAATGTGCAAATATTTTGATTTATACATAAGACTGGTAATGTAATTTTTTTTAAATGAAGAGTATAACATATTAAATCCAGATGAGTAAGGTGTGAGAGACTCGATACATAGAGGAAGAGACCTTTTGAGAGAAGACGGAGAAGCAAGGAAGAGTGAGGATATGTTAAGAGAAGATTTAGTAAAGACAAGATGGGTTTTGGTAAAAGGGGACAATTTCTCCCCAGAGAAATTTCTTTTTACAGTTGGGGTAGACAATATAGCAATTAGGTTGGTTAAGAGGGAAAATTTGGTTAGATTTCTTTTTATGAGATTGATTTTTATGATTGATATTAGGTGAGTTTAGTTTATAGTCAAAGGGAAGTAATACATAGAATGTAAATGGGGGACAAAATACGTCTTACATACCTTATTTAGTTACAGGGCATATGCTCTTGTTTGTGTTTTGAGATGGGTAGGGGATCGTAATTCACGTGTTTTGAATGGAGTGGTGAGTTGTTTGTCAGACAAAGTGTTCTGGTGTGTTCGAAAATAGTCGTCATTGCAAATCGGCGTTGTAGATTAAAGCAGTTTGCTCCCAGATGTGATAGAGTTAGCTTCGAGATATGGTAGCAAGTGGAGGTTTTCACCGGGTGATAAGCCAATGTAAATTGGTTGCTTCTGCGGTGGCAGAGAAGCTGCAACTATCATCCAGACATCCACCTTGATATTTGCCACGTTTGTGTATGACAGTGTTTATTTTTTCTGAGGACGAGATGTCAGTGTTTCCAAGTGAGAGAAATATGTGTATTCGAGCTTATCAGGTATGTTGAGTTTTACCAAACTATTAAATAACTACAGTAGACAGTCAAGAGTAACGTGTACTATAGTAGACAGTCAAGAGTAAAGTGTACGACAGTAGGAATTCAAGAGTAAAGTGAATTACAGTAGACAGTCAAGAGTAAAGTGACTTACAGTAGATAGTCATGAGTAAAGTGAACTACAGTAGACAGTCAAGGAATAATAGTAAACAGCCTAGAGAAAGGACAGCAGAGTTTGGTAAATGTACATCCCTGGTGGTCAGGCCAGTGTCTTTATCCAGATATGACAAATGTTAGCTGCTGTTTACTAGTTAAAGAAATATCGAGATAAACATTTTAGTATATAACAGATAGGAACAAGACATATCAACAAGGGTTCTCAAATGGCTAGGTAAAACAGCCACAGTAGAGCAGTCTGATAGAAGGAGAGACATAACTGCAGAAATATTGTTAAGTATTGTCACATCATTGAATTATACCAACCAGCTTATATCTGTTCATTTAGAAGGCTGAAGAAAATAGACTAATGTCAAGACGCAAGTAGCATCTCATACACCTCTCTTGTATATAAACATCACCATCATCTGTTCAAGTCGTTCTGGAGTTTAGCATACTACCGTCTGATAGAAATAGACAGAGAGAGGGTATGATGTTTAAAGTATTGATAAAACAACCGTGGGTCTGCTGTAGGGTTGTGATCTGAACCCAAAATACGATCAACGAGATTTCAAATCATCAACGCCAACAGTCCCCTTATTATACATTATAGGTCAGATTACACTTTATTTGTTTATTTAGATTCCGTGAAGGACGTTTAACAGATTTCATGTTTTTAATAAATTAATTAGATTGCGCGTGACAAGACTGTGTAAGTGAGATTCCAGTTCAGCAATGTGTGATTTCACACACACACACACTGTTACCTTATACTTATTGAAGGCTATTGGGTAACGAGTATATTAATGTGCTGCACTAGTCTTGTAAGGTATTTTGATATAATAGACAACCGTCTAAACAGTAGTGTAAGGAATGGCCAACTTGAATAATCTTGATCAACAGCTTGTACGTTTTATCACATTTAATATGTCACAATACAACATAAGGGTACTTCACTTCTTTTGAGAGCATATGATGATATGACGTTACATCAGTAATACAAATGTGTTCAGTAGCAGACATAAGCAATAATGTCGTTGTGCCGGTTTAAAGTCAGAATGTCTATGTATCGTCTACGACGCCTTCATACTTTACAAATCCGTATTGATTCAAATCACTTACTGTCCATCTCCTTAAGCCACACACAGTCCGGCACACATTCTTAATGAATTGATTCAATTATCCTGACTCTGAAATATTTTTATAACAATAAACACTGGTCTGTCGCTCTCACATAAATATCCGTACACTTTGAAAACACCAGCCAAACTCCACTGTCCTAACGATAACCTTCGTTCCCCCCGCAGCAGACCCTGTCCACGTCATACACTAAATACCTGTGTCACCCACATTCCACAACTCGCACGCTTTTACACTCGAAGCGTATTCGCGTTCTGCTCCATTGCGCACAGCGATGAATTACACGCCTGTGAGCAAAGTGATAGGTAACACTTTTACCTCGCCCCCCAGCGAAAACTGAAAGTTTTCCATATAGGAAGTCATTTTTAGAAAATGCGAGAAGTTACCGTCCAGTCTATGTCATACCTGAGCAACAGTCTATGGAATGTAGTCAGCACCATGGAAAAATGAGAAAAATCAATGAAAATGTGAAGAAATATGATAATGAAATTGTGAAGTTTTGGAAAATGAAATATCTGAATGCATTTAATTAAAAGATGAATGAAATGAAAGATCTAACTAATTAAATAGTATTAAGTAAGTATAATAATTACGTTAATGTAAATTTCCACATGAACCTGTGTGTGCTGTCTGTAGCATTGTGTAAAACTGATTAACTAAAGTTACTGAGTGTCATCAATGATAGGTTCTTCTTTCCTTGGTGTGAAAGATTACTATTTGTAATTTTAGCACTTTAGAGTCACATAACTGGTTTAAGTAATAACACAAAAGAATGTTCAAATGGCGAAGTTCTCCTTAGGCGTATCGAATCGATTGTTTCTTGTGTGAGATTTCTTTTCATATGTTGCCTCTTGAGTGTCACAGTCTCTGAGCCCAACATTTTGAAGTTCGGTTGCTGGAATAGGAAATATGATCTTTATAAAGTTCTGCATCCCAGTCATTTTGTGAAGGATTGCCATTAAGATATGACAAAGAGCCTTATACTGTTTATCTGAGATACTGTTTGATTTGGTTCCTTTACCGCATACGTCATGACTGTCCGGAAATCAGATCCTGTGTACTGTTCCTGGAACTTAATGTAGTGTGAA
This sequence comes from Oreohelix idahoensis, assembly GCA_024509875.1. Classification (NCBI taxonomy): domain Eukaryota; kingdom Metazoa; phylum Mollusca; class Gastropoda; order Stylommatophora; family Oreohelicidae; genus Oreohelix; species Oreohelix idahoensis. The sequence continues at coordinate 182,131 of JAMPIV010016858.1, forward strand.
ACGATTTGAATGTATCCACACAAAACGTCTCTTATCTTGTCTTCAAATGACTTGAGTTGTTTCTCTTGATAACGATGGTAATATGTATCTGGTTATGGATATTGTCAAGATAGCGTTTTTAAGTTAGCGAGGTATCTGTAGACTATCAGCAGTGTACCTTGGTCAATGGGTCGCAGCAATGTCATATCCTTGAGAATCGGGCAGGTCTGTCTGTGTACATCTCGACAGAACATCTGCAAGCACATTGGACTTGCCCTCAATAGGTCGAATGATATAGTCATATATTTGCAAATTAATTGCATAACGTGCGACTCGTGCGTTTTTCATGTTGGACTTTTGAAGGAACGACAGGGCCTTCTGGTCTGTCTCGATGATGAAACGAGAACCAAGAAGGTAACGCTGAAGCTTTGTGACAGCCCATATGATCGCGAGAAGCTCGCGCTCAATAATTGGATATCTGGTTTCTGTCTTTGTGAGCTTCCTCGACACACACATCACCGGATGAAGCATTCCCTCTACTTCTTGCATCAAGGAGCCACCAATACCGTACATCGAAGCGTCTGTCCTGAGAATAAATGGGAGATGAGGATCAGGGAGTTTCAAAATTGGTGCACATGAAAAGTAATGCTTTAAATGGACTAGAGCTAAGTTGCAGGCCTCCGTCCAGAAAATTCTATTAGGGGAGCCTTTTGTAGTTAACTCAGATAGAACTGACGTAACTGAAGATAAATGAGGCATAAATTTATTATAGAACTGTACAAGGCCGAGAAGACTTCGCACCTGCTTTTTAGTCTTAGGAATTGATAGGTTAAGAATCTTCGAGATAGTTTTATCCTCAGTTTTCAGAAATCCATGGCCCACTCTGTGACCTAGGAAAGAAATTTCTTTGAAACCTATGTGAACTTTCGAAGGATTCGCTGTCAGATTATTAGAGCGAAGAATTTCGAGAAGAGATTTCAATCCAGAAACATGTTCGTCCCAAGAGTTGTGGAACAAACAAATGTCATCTATATAGGAGATGATATCAGACCTATGAGAAAATAGTTTCCTCATCATCCGAACGAAAGTCGCTGGTGCGTTTACCAAGCCAAAGCACATGAAATTCCACTGAAAGAGGCCCTTAGGGGTAGCGAAAGCAGTGAAAGGTTTTGCTTTTTCCGTGAGAGGTATTTGCCAATATCCCTTGGCTAAGTCAAATTTGCTAAAGTAGGTTGCTTCAGAAAGTTTTGACAGTAATTCATCAAGAATTGGCATTGGCTCTGCGTCAGACTCCGTTATGGAATTGAGTTTACGAAAATCCATGCATAATCTGATATTAGTATCCTTCTTCTTGATTATAACCATTGGGAAAGAATAAGCAGACTCTGATGGTGCAATAATGTTAAGCTGTAACATTTGACTTAACTCTTTTTCAACCTGATCCTGAAAGTGGATAGGGATAGGGTAAGGCTTTAATTTAATAGGTTTGTGATCTGTGAGTCTAATATCGTGAGTGATTATAGACGTTCGGCCTGGAATATTAGACAGAACTTGCTGATATGATTCTAGAATAGGAAGAATTTGAGATTGTTGTTCGCTGGATAGATCCGGACAAATAGATACATTTACCCATGATTCTGTCGGATAAAGAGACATGACAGGAAGTTGCAAAGGTACATCATGAAAAGAAGTGGGTTCTTCTTGAATCACTGATAATGAAGAGTAAGATGTAGAATGATCAGTGATTACTTCATTAACAGCATCTAAGATAGGTTTGAGATATTCAGGTCTATCATGGAATTGTTTGAGCATGTTGATGTGAAAGGTTTTATTCTTGCCTTTCACGTCAAGAATGTAATCAACATCTGTCAATTTTGAAATAATTTCATATGGACCACTCCACGAAATGAGAAGGCTATTCTCTCTCGTTGGTAGCAGGACGTAAGCTTTGTCTCCAGGAAGTAATTTCCTTAACTTTTTCCAACGGTTTTGAAGAGATCTAGCTTTTTCTTTTTGCCTTTTCAGATGAATCAGTCGCTATTTTCCAAGCGTCTATAAGTGTCTTTCGTAGATTCACCACATGCTCATAGGATGACTGGCATTCCTGAGTCATCTCCGAACCTGTAAGTAATTGTTTTATTATCGACATGGGTCCTCGTGGTGGAGCACCATACATGAGCTCAAAAGGTGAGAACCCAGTGTGTTCGTTTGGGACTTCCCGATAAGCAAACAGCACTGCTGGGAGCACTCTATCCCAGTCTTGTGGATACGTCGTGGTCACTTTCCCCAGTAGTTGTTTCAGCGTTTTATTTAAACGTTCTACCATGCCATTGGACATAGGATGATAAACAGAGCTAAGAGATCTATCAATATTACATAGTTTCATGACATGCGACATGACATCTGACACAAACTGTGTTCCCCTATCTGATAAAATATTGCCAGTGAACCCCACTCTCGTAAAAATGAGGAACAGTGCATCAGCCACATCGGTGGTAGTAATATGTTTAAGAGGTATTGCCTCTGGCCACCTGGTGCACATATCAATACAGGTGAGGACATATCTATGACCTCTGGCTGACGGAACTGACAGTGGACCTATTAAGTCTATGGCCATTTTTTCGAATGGTCGCACCGAAATATCCGCAGCCTGTATATGTGCATTATGGTAAGCACCCTTTGTAGCCACTTGTTGGCATGTCTTGCACAAACGACAAAATAATTTGACATCCCTGACTACTCCAGGCCAATAAAAATGCCGTAAGACTCTATACTTCGACCTAGCAAAGCCCATGTGGCCTGCACAGTTTGTATTATGCGCATGTCTGATAATGTAAGGTCGAATATTGGTTGGTACCATAATGTGTTGCTGTACCGATGTAGCATCTCTAGCATTACAAATTAATATGTCATTTTTAATTGTATACCAAGGTTGTGACCTTTCTGAGCAATCAACATCCTCTGATTTTACCAATTTGAAAAATCTTTTCAAAGAATTGTCATTCTTTTGCATATCAATAAATGATGTCTTCGTTAACATCGGCATAAGATGTTGATCTTCCTCCTTGTCATGATTGTTAGTCATTTCTTCTTCTTCTTGAGCCTGTGCCTGTGCTCTTGTAATGACCATATTAGCGTGTAGTATATGCTGACGTTCCCAGATTTCTATATCTTGGAGTGAACACGCTTTTATACCCACAATATTGCCCATGATTATGTCAGCAATTGGTTCCTGTAATAAACATGCTTTCACTTGACCTGAGAAAAATGGAGTATCAATGTGCACAATGGCCACAGGATAGAATTCCACCGTGCCCCCAAATAGGACACATTTTACATTCTCCCCGGTGCAGCAAGATGGGTCTACCAACGATTTCGTACTCCAACAGTTGTGCAACCTGTATCACGCAAGACTGAAACTAGTTGATTATTTTAAAAAACCCTGTGAAACATTAGCAAGCCTTTCCCATCATGAGAGGCTAATGCAGGTACTAACGCGGGCACAGGAAACCGCAGGAAAGTCTGGAGACCACATCCGGCTGAAACAGAGTGCTGCATTCTGAACAATTTGATAGATTAAATAAATCAGCCGCACACGCATTTGCAATATTTGTGTTTTCCCCATTGGGATTAACTGCTCCTGTGTTACTACTCGTATTATGACTCCAGTTCGAGTTTTTTCGATCCATGCTCCGAGAGCGATTATAGTTGTTATTACCCCGGTAATAATTCCGACTCTCTCTGTTATTCTGAGGATTATTAGAATGTTGAGGACACGTACAACCTGTGCAGTGTTGAGATGGAGGAGAGTTTTGGTTGTTTTTTGTATAATAGGATCTGTCTCCTCTGTTCATGTAGGTATTATCAGATCTACGCCATCCTCTGTTAGATTGAAAGTAACCCTGTGATGGTCTATTTCCCTCAAAATATCGTTGGGAGTTTCTCTGATATTGATAAGGTTGATTGCCAAAATTGTACCGTCCTCGGAAAGATCCACTATTTCGGTCATTATTCCTGCCAAAATTTCGATCCATACTTTGCGATCGAGCTCTAGGGTTGTTTATCTGCACCGAATGAGCTGATGCGACAGGTAATGCCTCTTTAATAGCAGAGTTGTTCACACTCTTCCCTGGGTGTGCCGTCATAAACTGGCGCCCTAACAACTCAAGGGATTGTAAAGATTCTGGCTTCCGTTCATGTAAATAGGACAAAAACTCCGGGCTAATGGAGGAAAGTACTTTGTCTCTCAAAATAAGGTCCATCAAGTCGTCATATGTATGTTTGATTTTTGCCAACTCAATCCAACGATTGAAGCATAACTTTATAGTTGAAATGAATTCACTAAAGTCTTTGTTGCTTTCGGGTGTGAGTTTTTTTAAATCTTAGCCTGTATCCATTCTCGTCTAATTGATACTTTCTTTAAAGTAATGTTTTAGCTGCCTCATAAGATTTTATGTTTTCCTCATCCATTGTTGACACAGCTGTCAACGCTTCACCTGTCAGTAATGACATTAAATGTATCACCCATGATGATTTTTCCAGTTTGTATTCCTCACACACTGTCTGGAATCGGTTTAGGAAGCACGAAATGTCGTCTATAATTTGATTAAATTTAGGTAAGTGAAGTTTAAATGATGAAGCATGTTCTCTTTTGACCGAACCTGCATCTTCTTGATTACTCTGTTTATTACTAGCTTCCAATTTAAGTCTATCCAACTCTAGAGAAGCCATTTTTTCTTCATGCAGAAATTGGGCTTTCTTAGCCTCTAAATCTATCTCATCATGTCTTTTCTTTTCTGCCATTTCATCTTGTCTTTTCTTTTCTGCTATTTCATCTTGTCTTTTCTTTTCTTCAAATTCTTCTTGTCTTTTCTTTTCTTCTATTTTTTCTAACTGAATTCGTTCATCTTTTTCGATCTCTCTCATTCTTGCTCTCTCATCCCTTTCCAGTTTCTTTTCTTCTCTTTCCAGTTTCTTTTCTTCTCTTTCCAGTTGCTCCATAGCAAACTCTTTAAGCACCTGGCCTTGCATTCCCATCTCTTTATCTAGCTGGATAAAATGCTCCAGACTAGACATTATGTAAGTTTAAGTATATATATATATATATATTTAAAAGTTACTTAGTCTGAATATGAATATGGGTACTGATGAGTGATAAACAGCACCAATGCCAATTCGTTAAAATTCAGTACTCTGCAAATGTGACTTAGCAAGTAATCAATGCAAACAAAAAAATTAGTGTCGTACACTATAAGACAGAACACGTAGTACAATAGTGTAGCAACAGAAGAAAATACTAAGGTGTAGAAAAAAAGATAATGTTTGAAATGAATGCTTACACTATAAGGTTAGACTAAACAAGACAAATTTACAACGTAAAATCCATATATCAACATAATGGTAGCTAGAGAAGACCAACAATAGACGTACAAAAATGCAAAAAAAACTAAATAAAAAAAACAACCGACAAATACAAACAACAGTGAAAAAACAGGACAGCACGTCTATAACATAAAGTAAATATAGTATATTCACAAAGAGCGCTTTCCACACAGCATTTTGAGCCGGGCTTCTTTGAGAAAATATTACATAAATTTCCCTACTGACACCCTTGATTGCAGACCCGTCCGAAGATGAGATGTAATTCTGCTTATCAAGGTCCCACACCGTCCTCCCTTCTGACCACAACAAACATAAAACAAATAAACAAAAATGCTCTACTATAGAATTGTGTAAGACTAAGGCTACAACAAACTAGTCCACTTATCTTTTTATGATCCTTCCTCCGAAGTATAAATGCACGTGACAGTATTGTTGCCTCCAACATATGCAACAGGTAGAGCGAAATTTTTATCAATGAAGATTGCTCCCACATGTAGAACTATCCATCTTGTTTCACTGGTTGAATAACTGTGCTTCGTCTTAGCTGCAGAAATGTTGTTTGATTACTTTAATTTTTCTTGACGAATCCAACCTGGAACTGCGTCGAGTGATGATAACTTCCTTCTCAAAGACGTTGATGAAGAAAATACGAACTTCTATTGGTAAAGTACAACCAATATTATGATTGAAGAGTGCTGTTTACTCTTTAAGTTTCTTCTTGCCGGCCCTAGTTTGAAGAAAGCCGGTTGGCATAGGTTGCGCAGAAATTTCTATTGCTTTTCGATACTGTAAAATTCGTCGATATGGCTAGGGACAGTAGTATCGTTTGATAAAATCTTGTGGGTAGAACGAAATCCGGTGTATACTGGCCACCAATTTATACTGTTACCTTATACTTATTGAAGGCTATTGGGTAACGAGTATATTAATGTGCTGCACTAATCTTGTAAGGTATTTTGATATAATAGACAACCGTCTAAACAGTAATGTAAGGAATGGCCAACTTGAATAATCTTGATCAACAGCTTGTTGTACGTTTTATCACATTTAATATGTCACAATACAACATAAGGGTACTTCACTTCTTTTGAGAGCATATGATGATATGACGTTACATCAGTAATACAAATGTGTTCAGTAGCAGACATAAGCAATAATGTCGTTGTGCCGGTTTAAAGTCAGAATGTCTATGTATCGTCTACGATGCCTTCATACTTTACAAATCCGTATTGATTCAAATCACTTACTGTCCATCTCCTTAAGCCACACACAGTCCGGCACACATTCTTAATGAATTGAGTCAATTATCCTGACTCTGAAATATTTTTATAACAATAAACACTGGTCTGTCGCTCTCACATAAATATCCGTACACTTTGAAAACACCAGCCAAACTCCACTGTCCTAACGATAACCTTCGTTCCCCCCACAGCAGACCCTGTCCACGTCATACACTAAATACCTGTGTCACCCACATTCCACAACTCGCACGCTTTTACACTCGAAGCGTATTCGCGTTCTGCTCCATTGCGCACAGCGATGAATTACACGCCTGTGAGCAAAGTGATAGGTAACACACACACATTCATTCATTCATTCATAACCCACCAATCCCAAAGGAGCATAGGCTTTCAACAAACACTTGCCAATTCCTCCTGTCACGTGCCATCATCTCAAGTTCTTTCCACGTTCTCCTCATCATTTTCACCTCTGTTTCCAGCTCTCTTCTCCGTGTGCTTCTTGGTCTACCTCTGCCTCTCTTACCCTGAAGGTTCCAGAACAAGGACTGCCTTGTAATGCTATCAACAGATTTCCTTCCATCGCCATCGTCTTCTTCTCATCTCTTGTTCCACTGGTACTTGTCTAGTTCGTGTCCTCAGTTCCACGTTGGTAACCTTGTCATACCATTTTAATCACTCTATTCTACGTAAGCACCCATTTATGAAAGTCTGTAGCTTTTTGGTTGTTGTCTTTATTGTTCTCCATGTCTCAGAGCCACACAATAGGACTGACTTCACATTTGAGTTGAAGATTCTTATTTTCGTGTTGGATCCGATTTCTCTTGATCTCCATATATTTCCCAATGCAATGAAAGCTCCTCTTGCTTTTTGTATTCTTATTTTGATATCACTGTCTGTCGCTCCAACTTTGTCTATATTGCTCCTATCGTGGTGGGTTTTGATGTTATGAAATGATGTTGATATTTTTCCTTAATGTACTGAATGAGGCCAGCTGTGAAGGTCCTTGATTCTAACAAATTTAGGGTTGAATTATCAGGGTACCTTTCTGCTACCACCTTATGGCCTCAAGCAGACTTATTCTTGACTAGTATGAATGATAGCTACGTCTAATGTCTAGGGATATGCAAGTGTGGTGTGATGGTATTTTAACAATAATGCACCTCTACACAAACACGTATTAAGGTCTATGATTAAAGGAAATAACACCTGGGATACATTTATACAATTAATAATTTTCTGTATGATTTATTTGGTCCTGAACCTAGTATTCTTCTGGTCAGGACTTTTAAAAATGCAAAGAATTCAAGATATATATACAAAATGTAAATTTTAGACCCACAGGGACAAGTGTCCAAACAAATACTGTTAAATTAAACTAATAGTGTTACTAAAATCTGTCTATTACTGGTTTCTAACACTGGATGGCTGTTTTGGGATTCTTTAATCACTCCCAGTCTCTTTACAATCTAATGTCACTGTTCATTTCACTATGGAAATATTTTATTTCTTGAATACAGGGGTATGCTGCTCTTATAGCTGATGTAATGTTAGGGTACCAGATATTTCACTTATCTGCCCCACTGGGACTGTCTGAATTCTTTCTGCCGAATGACCACTGCTCCAAAAGTAATAGGGGGGAAACTGGCGACCCCTATCACTACTGGCCTCCAAAACTCCTCAACAGCTTTCACATAGAACTCTGGCACCGGACTAGTGCCAGATAATAATAATAATAATAAATTCTTTAAGCACCAAACACGGCGCATAAGGCAGAAACCAGTGCTCTCCAGGTTGTTCGTTGTGACGCCACTCCTCTTAGCTCTTGCACATTATTTAGGCCCAACGTTCTTCCTTCTCTTATTATTGTTCTTCTGAGTGTTTCTTTTGGTCTTCCTTTTTTCCTCTTACCCTCAGGAACCAAAGTGAGCGCCTGTAGTGGTATTCTGTTGTTTTGCATTCGTAGGACATGACCGATATATGACCATCGTCTTTTCCTTATATAGTCGGAGACATATTTCTGCCTAGAGTCTTCTCTTATTTGTCGATTAGTCTTGAATTCTTTCCAACTGATGTTCATGAGTTTTCTAAGACATTTGTTCTCGAATGTATTCAGCTTGTTCTCCAATGCCAGATAAGACCCTGTAATAATGAAACAATGTCTCCTGAGTGATATCTTATTTAGACTGTGTTTTATATACAAAAGAGCATACATAAGAAATAAAGAGCTGGGTCATATCCAATGGACCAATCCAGCACATCCATTCCACAGTGTACCAGTGTTGTTCACATGTCTCTCCTACAAAGGCGGCACTGCATCTGCAATAATCTTATTAATCTTTCTTTTCTACCATACAATGGGATAGGTGAGCTGTGTCCCTCTGGTCACCTAAGAAAACATTTTATTTCACAAGACATGTGCATTTACAAAACTGGCAATGTGTTATATCCTAATTCTCCTTCAAGCCCTGCATAGATCAGCTTGGGACCTGATTACTTAGTCGTGATGGCAGCATCTCTCACTCACATTTTTAAACAAAATATATATGAATAATGTCGGTCTTACCATAATTCAATGAAAAAAACACAGGTACGTTGAATAGCAGATTCCAGATGTACTGCTGGCTGGACTGTGATGCCTATACTTTCATATATATTTGCTTTAATAAGGCTAATCACTTTTCACAAAATTCACAACGTCCTGCTCTCGGGACTATCTTCTACAAATGGCGTCAAGCCGTTGAATTTTCTTAATAATATAAAAGGCTTTGGCCAATAAACGAACGACAATTTTGAAATTTGAAATTAAAAGCAACAACAGACTTGATTTTTGGACACTACCAAGTTTTTTCCTCTCTCCTTCTTAAATTTCTACTGCTAAATATATTTTGTGTTAAGCCATCCCATAATTTTTCTCCCCCTTTCTACAACAGACTGTATGTAACCTTTTCCTGCCTTTTTCAAGGACGCGTCAAAAAAGTCACCGTTAGTGCAAGTCCAAACGAACATGTGTTGGTCTGTCTGTACGAACAAATACCGTCTTTTGTCTATAACTTTATTTCTATCTGTCGGATTTTTTTATTCGAAAGCATATTACCCATCAGGACACTACCAGCTCTTAGACTAGCTAACTTTTATGATCATAAACATAGTAATAAAGAATTCAATATATTTTCCATTTTGGTGTTCGTTGTTTTCTAAGTTTCAACTACTTGAACGTTATAAAAATCGCCTCAGATCTTCCTTTTTCCCGATAGGAAGTAATTATGCGTGTGTGTATATATATATATTTTTCCACAGTGTCTGTGGTTAGAAATGTATTGGGCTAGCGGGGTATTTTTAAATTTTTAAACTTGCGACTTCGTTTTCGACACAAGCTAACGGCCTCGTCTCGCACTGTTGGCCCGAGTAGCTAATTCAAACCTCTAACACTTGACAAGCCGGCAGCAGGTGTCCGCTCTCTCAATCTTATGCGTTCGTGGGTTTTATTCTTTCTATCTTTCCTGGAACCACTACGCTAGTAGAATTTTCAAATTTTTATCGTTAACCCGTGACGGGCGCGTTTTAAATGCTAATACTACCAACGCGGCGATAAGATTTCTCACTGTGTTCTGTCCTGCTTAAATCAATGCGTTTTCTGGCGCAGGGAAGAAGACGCGTTACAACTTTTACTAATTATGACTTTATTACATATAATTTATGATTTTATCGCTGCATCACTGTACTTCACCACAGCTCCCAAGATATGTGTACGATTCTTCATCTTGTATTGGTGTTTCTTCAAGTTCAACCCTGTTATCATTTCCTGCATTTATTCTCATTATTTTTGTCTTTTCCTTGTGTATTTTCAGACCCAATTGCTGTTACCTCTCATCGAGTGTTTTCACTTAGTCCTGCATCTGATTATGGTTATGTGACAGAAGAGATAAGTCATCCGCAAAATGCAGATCATCCAACTGCTTAGTCAGAGTCCACTGGATTCCATTTCTGTTGTGTGTTGTGGATGTTCTCATAACCCAGTCTATTGCTAGTAAGAAAAGAAATGGAGACAAGAGGCATCCCTGTCGCACTCCTGTTCTTATCCCAAACGGTACTGTAAGATGTCCTTCGTGAAGAACTCTGCATGTCATGTCTTCATATGTTTTCTTTATTAAATTAATGATCTTCAGGGGAACTCCATAATGCCTCATCAATTTCCAAAGTGATTCTCTGTCTACACTGTCAAATGCCTTTTCGTAGTTCATAAATCCGATGTATAGTGGTGAATTCCATTCCAGACTTTGTTCAACTATTATTCTCAAAGTGGCTATCTGGTCTGTACAGGATTTGTTTTGTCGAAAACCTACTTGTTCATCTCTCAGTATCTTGTCTATGGACTCTTTTAATCTCTCAATGATAATCCTGTTTAATACTTTTCCTGGCACTGATAGTAACATTGTTCCTCTATAATTTGTGTACTCTTGTAAATTTCCCTTCTTAGGCAACTTAACCAGATATCCTTTCTTCCATTCTGCTGGTATCTCTTCCTTTTCCCATTCTTTACCAAGCAATTTATATAACATCTCTGTAGCCGTGTTGATATCTGCTTTAATGGCCTCTGTTGGAATGACATCAGGTGCAGACGCTTTTCCATCTCTGAGAAGCTTTATGGCTTTCTTTATTTTTTCCTTCGTTGGTCTTTCACCGTTAATTTGTAGCTCTTCTTCTGCTGGCCGGATGTCTGGGGTGTTTTGTTGAGCTGGTCTATTGAGAAGGTTCTCAAAATATTCTGTCCACCTCTTCATTTGCTCTTGTATATTGCTGAGCAGTTTTCCTTGCTTGTCTTTTATGAGGCAACTTGTTTGCTTGTATTTACCTGTTAGCTTCTTTGTGCTGTTATACAGTTCTCTCATATTTCCTTTGGCTGCAGATCTTCTGCCTCTCTTGCCAACTCCTCAATATACTTCCTCTTGTCTCTTTTGATACTTCTTTTTACTTCTTTGTTTGCTTCTGTGTACACTTCTTGAGCCTTGGCTTTGGAACTTCTGGTTTTGCTTGTGTTTAAATCTGCTTTCTTGTTTTTTCTGTCTTTTATCTTATTAATGGTTTCTGTTGTTATCCATACTTTTTGTTGTCGTTCCTTTTTTCCCCAGTATTTCTTCACATGTCTCATTCCATACAGTTTTGATTTGCTGCCAATAGTCTTCTGTATTCTCTACATCTTTCAGCTGTTGGAGCACTTGGAATTTGTTGGATATTGTGATCGCAAATTTGTGTCTTGTTTCTTGTTTTCTTAAATGTCCTTAATTAAATTGTTCTCTATAATTTTGCATATCTCTTGAGTTTCATTTTTACTTTGGCTATCAGAAGGTGGTGATCTTATGCCACATCTGCTCCTCTATATACCTTTACATCCTGCAATGATGATCTAAACTTCTAGTTTATGCATATATGATCAATCTGATTTTCTGTTCTATGGTCTGGTGATATCCATGTTGCCTTGTGTATTCTCTTATGTGGAAACATGCTTCCTCCTATAGCCAGTTGATTTGAAGCACAGATGTTTGAGAATAGCTCCCCATTTTCATTCATTATTCCTAGCCCATGTTTTCCCATGACTTCTTCAAAGCCTGTGTTGACTGTACCTGTCTTTGCATTCATGTCACCCATCAAAATTGTGATGTAACACAAAAATCATAAAAATTTGAATTTTCATTTGTTTGTGATCAAACGTAGTGGATTCCTTATCAACTGGATATACACTTCGATTCTTGGGCTTTTATCGCCAAGGAATTAAGAAGGGCTGAAATATTATTGTGTTAGTGCACAATTTTGATTAATTTTGTATTTTGATTTTTTTAATGGTTTCTATACTTCGCAAGACATTCTTCTTTGATCCTTAGCCGCCGACCGTCAAAGCAGTCAGTGGCCATCACGCCTAGTGGCGTCTTGTAGGGCAACAACAAATTGATTCCACTTTGCTCGGTCGGTGGCCATCCTTCGTACAGTGCCCCAACTCTGGTTCATTCTTTGCATCTCAGCCTCCACAGTCCTCCGCCAGGTTGTTTTTGGTCGGCCTCTCTTTCGTTTTCCTTCAGGGGTCCAAAGCATAGCTGTTCTTGTGATGGCATCGGGGTCTCTTCTGAAAACATGACCAACCCAGTTCCAGCGTCTGCCAGCTATGATGGTGTGCACGTCCTCTTGCTTGCTACGAATAAGTCGCAAGACATAACAAACAATTATTACATCACATTGTAACTCAACATTGTTTCACAACATTCTTCAGCCAATTTCCTAAAGTTTGTTTCATTATATATATATATAATCAAGATACTCTTCTGTCCAGTTTCATTCGGGAAACGGATTTAACTCATCATTTTCTTAAAAATAACCTTAAAATGTACGTTTTTGATTGTTTCTTCACGACAAAATTTTAATTTAAAGTATTGCAGACTTATTATTATGGATCAAAATAATAAGATAACTGCAATTAAAAACCTGTCAATTTTGACGGGTTATTGCTAGTGAGTTAATAAGTACTTTTACTTTCTCTTTGTTTTAGTTCTACTAGTTTGAACACTGCTGTAGCCGTCTGAACATTTATCATTTCTTTCGGGTCTTTCTTTGACCTTTTGCGCGCATTTTTATCTTCCAAACAAGCCATTAAATTATTTTTACTTTTAGTTTTTGCAATTATGTTTGTTTCCTTTATCTCTTAGAATGTTTATTTCTTGTTAAAGGTAGGTCTTAAGTACATTTACTTCCTTTTTCCACATACCTTATCTCTGATGTTATCTCAGCTTTCATTTGCCCCGAAATTCTGCGATTACACTAGTCAACAAATTTTCAAAAGTTATTTGTACCAGAAATTAAATATATCATTTCTTATTGATTTTGACATGCTGATTTCAAATATCATAATGAAATTCACAAATTGGCTCTGGTTTTTTTTTAATGATGAATTTACATTACAGTAATATAAATAATGTATGCTTGTTTAATTCACTGGGGTGAACAGCTAGTCTTTCTACTTTAGCATTATAAAAATTGTGGTTACATACTCAATTAATTGATATTTCAACATAAAATGATAGAAAAAATAAAAACAATATTTAAAGTTCACATATCATGTTTTAAAAAGACACATTTGAACCCATTCCGTCATTATTCAGTCGCTGTTCGAGCTCTCTTTCCTTGCTTCTTGTAGTCAATCGATGAGGTGTCTCTTGTCACAGTCCAACAGTAATCAGCAAGCATTGAAGGGCTCCAATTGCCTTGATACCTTGTCTCCATAGCAGCAATGTCCTGGTGAAATCGTTCACTATGCTCATCAATGACCGCTCCACAGTTTGACGTAAAGAAATCCAGATGAGAATCCAGAAAATGAATTTTCAAAGACATGTTGCAGCCAAGACTCTTATACTTCAGAAGGAGATTTTCTACAATTTCATTGTATTTATCATATCTGTTGTTTTCAAGAAAATTGTCCACCACTGACTTAAATGCTAGCCATGCTGCTTTTTCCTTGCCATGCAACACGCAAAGAAACTCGTCATCATGAAGAAGTTTTCGAATTTGCAGACCAACAAATATTCCCTCTCTTATTTTAGCTTCACTCAGTCTTGGGAATTTTCTGATGAGGTATTTGAAAGCCTCATCTGTTTTCTCCATTGCCTTGACAACGTTTTTCATGAGACCCAGCTTAATGTGCAAGGGTGGCAACAAAATCTTGCTGGTGTCGACAAGTGCTGGGTTCTCAACGTTCTTACTGCCAGGCTGCAATGACTGCCTGATTGGCCAATGTCTTCTGATGTAATGGTCACTTCGTGCACGGCTATCCCACTCACAGAGAAAGCAACAGTACTTGGTGTATCCACCCTGTAGTCTAAGCAAAAGAGCGACCACTTTTAAGTCACCGCAAAGTGACCAATGATGATGATCGTAGTTTATACACTTCAAAAGCTGCTTAATGTTTTCATAAGTTTCTTTCATATGAACTGCGTGACCAACTGGAATTGACGGTAACACATTACCATTATTCAACAAAACAGCTTTAAGACTCGTCTTGGATGAATCAATGAAAAGCCTCCACTCTTCCGGTATGTAATTGATTTTGAGGGCTGCCATTAAACCAGAAATGTTGTGGCACGCAGAAAGGTCATACTCTTTGAAAAAGAATGTAATAAGCGGCTTCTGGCGGTTCCTATACACAGAAATTGTAACATCTTCTGCCAGGAGATTCCACTGTTGCAATCTGGAACCCAAAACCTCCGCCTTGTTCTTCGGTAAATTCAGATCTCTTACAAAATCATTCAGTTCACCTTGGGTTATTAAGTGTGGTTTAGTTGATGTAGTTTGCTCAAAATCTGGGTCGCTTGAGGTTGATGGTTCAGGACCACCAATGTCCTCTTCTTCATCAGTGGAAGCAGCTGAAAATGATTCTGGCACTTTGGGAACTGGTAGGTCATCGCCATGTGGTACCGGACGTATTGCAGAGGTGATGTTTGGATATTCCAGAGTCCATTTTTTCTTCTATGATATGCCTTTCCCAATTGGAGGTATCATGCAAAAGTAACAGTTGTAGAGATGATCAGTGGGCTCTCTCCAAATCATTGGGACTGCAAAAGGCATAGCTTGCCTTTTGCCAGTCAACCACAGTTTAAGATGTGCTGCACATGTATTGCAGCATGTGTGTGGCGCCCAGCTCTTATCTTGATCTCCCATTCTGCAGCCAAAATACAAACTGTACGCCTTCTTAATCACTTTAGTTATATTTCGTTTTTGTGATACAAATGTCAAATGCACTAACTAATGGCAAAATTTTATCAGAGATAAGATATTTATACACAAAGGTGATGTAATCATAAGTAGGATTGCATCATCAACTTCTAGTTATATTTTTATTGGTCATTAGAAAAAAATTATGCAATCGCCCACAACAGTTGTGTCATATATATAAATTGACCGTAATTAAATAAACTAGTAGCATATATCTTGAAAACTAGAGCCAATCAACATTTTTTAATGTCATTTTCGTTTTCAGCACACCAAAATTAGTTAAGATCAGCTATTTTCATTTCTGGTACATTTTGGTTGTTGACTAGTGTTATCAATAACCTATGTCGTCCATGAGTTCACGTCGTTTCTCATTAATCGTCGCCGTTCGAATATTCCCGATGTGACAAAGTAGCTTGGTTATATTATGACCCCCTCACCAGGGTATAATCTGGCCTAAGGCTTATATTTTGCGCAATCTGAACTTCTTTTTCTTCTTCTTCTTCTCCAAGTGCCATGTCTGGCGGCATAGGCGATCTTGTATCCCTACAACTTCCTGTCTACAGTACTATTTATCAAATCTGAACTACATTCGAGAAATAAAATAACATGGGCTGTTGTATATTATCATTTGCATCAAAGGTATCGGGTTCGATTCTCGGTGTCGTCTCGCACCAGTCTACCCAGCTGTAACTGGGTACCTACTTGTGCTCTTGAGTTAGGGAAGGAAAAGGCAGCAAGGACGGGAACTGGTCGCCCCACCTCTCGATGCTGGGCTTAGTATAGTGAAGTCTTTATCACGTTACTCTGCTACGGCAGTATCTGCTTTGGGATTACCATTATGTAGTGTACCCCGTGTAATTTTCGAAAGTCTCAGAGAAGACAAACAATAAACGGGACTACTACTACCTCGTGCATGTCGTAAGAGACAACAAACATGAGGCTCTGCAAGGGGTTGGCAACCTCATCATGTTAAAACACATTGCTACAGAAAGAGATGATGCAATACCACATGAATGTTTTGATACATGGCTTCCTGTAAATGGACCCGCTACAGTGGTGGTTCAATGTTCTAAAAGGAGTGAAAAGACAAATGGTAATGATGATGATGATGATGATGATACGGTATTTGTTACACAAGGCGCATCATAGCCAACTACCTTTGCCCCATTCAATCAATCAATCAATCAATCAATACCCTATAGCTTCCCAAGGAGCATAGGCCTTCAACAAAAACATACCAAGTCCTCCTGTCTCTTGCCATCATCTCAAGTTATTTCCATGTCTTTATCATCTTTGTTTTACTTCTGCTTCCAGTCATAGACGAAAATTGGTCAGTCACCACCTTCGTCCAGAAGACTTCTCTTTTGTCGTGGATGGCTCAACTGAATTATTTCCTTTATTTGACCTGTCCATGCTGTGTGTTTAAACTTTTACTTGCTTACATACTTACTCAGTCGTTCATCTTCTACCATAGGGTGTAGGCATTTGCCACAGAGAGCGAGTAGAAGTAGATGTGACGGTATTGCCTCCCCTGATTTGCAGTAGTGGTCTAACAGTGGCTAAAACTCAAGAGTATCTATTATAGGCTTCAATGGAGTCTATCTTTACACAAGATTACTCTTGGCAGAAATGTAGATAGAAGAGCAGTAAAGCTTCTATCACATGGGAGTCTTCACAAGATATTCAGATAAGCGAAAACAATGCTGGCTGTCGCTGAGCACGTTAATTATGTAATCTGCCGACACTTTTTATGAAGAATTTAAGCAATGGTTTATTCTAGCTCGTTGAGCCCCCACCCCTGAGTTAATCAGTTGAATTATTATTATAATGTATAGCTCTGTTTAGAGTGTGTGTTTAGTAACTTTGACTGAGACAAACATGTAGTACATTTAAAAGAATGAATCGAAGTTAAATTTGTAACATTACAAATAACAAAATTTAATAATCACTTTAAGTTTTAATCACCCGTGTGTTACCGGGCCCGAAAGGGGAGCAAAGAATAGTAACACTGTACCCTACCAGGCATGTCGTAAAAAGTGACTAAGGATGTCGTGGAATATTCTAATCCACATATATAAATTATTAGGTAAATATGAAGCCTAACAAATAAAATTAATAAAGAAATGAGCAATGGTAAAATAACAGTGCTGTCACAAAGAATGTACTCGAAATCCCCCTTGTTTTCTGCTTCGTCTGCAAATTGTAACGCTTTCACGTTGATAGTAAAAGCTTACTGTATTATGACCCGCTTTCTTCAATGAAACGTGTGCTGTATTTCTTGGAAAAACATTGAGAGGCACCCTGCGTAATGACCTAAATTAATCCTAACATTAATTATAGTACGTTACCAAAACGAACGAACAGATAAGGATAGCGAGAAGGGAGAGGCAGAAAGCCGAACACTAAACACGCGTCGCGCGATACACAAATGCTGCCATCACGCGTGTAAGGCCATGCACTAACTTTTTTTCAGACGGACAGTGATAAAATACATTAACCATCCCAGAGTTAGGTTTTAAAATCATAAAAAACGCTTATTAGGAAAGATAACAATAGATGGGTTTACGGTTGAAAACATAACAGTACCCAGACAGCACATCTTCGAAACAGGAGGTAGAAAATACATATTTTGAACGCAGCCACGTAGCTCCTTTAAATTTGGATATTTGGGTTCCTTGGGGTTTGCTGACAAAGAATATGTACAGCGTTCTGCAAATAGTCCAGGAATTAATAAATTATACCCAGAATAAAATATTGGGGGTGCCTGACAGCATAAAATCATTTCTGCTCATAAGATTTTTTTTATAACGTGTTTGAAAAAAATTTACGTTACAGAAATAGTCTACCATGTAAACTCCAAATTGATTGGAGCGCAACAAATGAAAGCCTAACCACGATTGGTCGGACTATAAATACTATCTTTCGTTGTCAAGGGAGACGGGGAAGGGTAACATTTTTTCAAACACTTGTCGAAACGTGGCTCATTGGCCAGTCTCGCTGATATACACACTTGGGAGCGTTAGTTCGAAACCACTTGTTTAAATAAGCTTGATAAAGCATCAGTGCGTTGAAGCCAGCTTATATTTTGCTAAATAAAAGCCTGGAACATAGGCAGATGGGAATTTGTGCCAGTTTGTGCCAGAATTCATTGCTAATCAACGTATCTGTGTTTATTCCTAGGAATTGTGGTAAGCTTGAACCATTCAATATCTTTTAATGAAAATTGAATGTGAATTGTTGATTTATGCCTGTATATATATATATATGTGTAGTTCAGTGGCAAACGTGAGGTAAAGCCTATAATGCTCCAGCCTGAACAGAGGGTGTCGGAGGAAAGTCAAACGGCATGGAATGGCCAAACAGTACACTGACACCTGGATGATTGACTAGAAAGAAATAATGCTGGAAGTGCAGAGGCGTAGTAACCATTAAGAAGGGTAATACTGGAATAAAGTATTTCAAATGAAGCTGACAGTTGGCCTAATGCTCTGAACTCAATGTTTGTGCTGTGTTGTGATCAGTGTAACAAGAGAGTTTAAGTTAGTTATGAAGTAGAAGGTACATCCTTCTTGATTTCAGGGACCGTGGTCTTGATGGTAGTGAGCAGCACCTGGTCAGAGCTTTGCTGAATCCTGAGTCGGACAGCATACTCCTTGGTCTTTTTAGCTATCAGTGAGGTGTCTCCTGAACCCAGAGGAGAATTCGAGCAGAGGAATCCTTTCCTGCCGCCATCACGCCAGATAAGCGAATTGGCCAGCTGAGCTCAACATTATGTCCCCTCATCTTGAAATGACTTTGTAAAATTAACATTAAGAGGGGAAATTAATTGTCTTAATATCAGGAACTGAGAACATCTCCAATACTAGTTTCCTTAAGACAAACTATTGAAGTCATGATGACAACTACCAACAGAGCTTGAACAAAACAAAACCAGTATTACCTCATACTACTATTACACAACTGACACACATAGGATATTTTTAATAATATATGTCACTACCAGATTCATATTAATACATTCTGTACATAACTTGTAATTAACATTGATTGTGATTCCTGGTTCCTTTGTCTTTGAATCAGGACACACATATGCCTTTATGATAGAAATGAATACATATTGTTATTTGAAAAGTTACGAGTGTTCTCCTGTAAGATATTCTCAACTTAAACAAACATGGACTAGTCAAATAAAGAATATAAATCAACTCAGCCGCCCAAGACAGAAGAATGGCCTCTGGAAAGGAGGCGCATGAAGCAACCTAGAGAAAACCGAAAGGAGTCTGGGTTGCCGACTAACCTTTTTTCGTCTAGGAAAATCTCCAGGATTGGCACCTGGAATGTTCGCACTCTGTGTGAACAAGGGAAAACTGCATAGATAGCAGCAGAAATGACAAATTACAGGCTTGATATCCTGGGTCTCTGCGAGACACGGTGGAAAGGCATAGAGAAGAGGAGATTGATCACAGAAGAAATGGTGTTGTCCTCATTACATGAGGAGGAAAGAGCCCACCACAGTGAAGGGGTGGCTCTAATGCTGTCCAAGGAAGCATAGAAGGCACTTATAGAATGGGAAACAATGGGACCCCGAATTAAAATAGCAAGGTTTAAATCAGCCAAAAAGAAAGTAAATATAAATATCATTCAGTGTTATGCACCAACAAACGATAAAGAAGAATCTGTGAAAGAAGACTTTTACACCAGACTACAAAGTGTCTTGGACAATAAGAAAAGAAAGGACATCACAATTTTGATGGGGGACCTAAATGTGAAAATTGGAACAGACACACTGGCTTTGGAGAAATCAAGGGAAAGCATGGATTAGGAATGATGAACGAGAATGGGGAACTATTAGCAAACTTCTGTGCTTTAAATCAACTAGCTATAGGAGGAAGCATATTTCCACATAAAGGAATACATAAAGCAACATGGATATCACCAGACCACAGAACTGAGAATCAGATTGATCACATATACATAAGCAAGAAGTTTAGGTTATCATT
Source organism: Oreohelix idahoensis (assembly GCA_024509875.1). NCBI lineage: Eukaryota > Metazoa > Mollusca > Gastropoda > Stylommatophora > Oreohelicidae > Oreohelix > Oreohelix idahoensis. Next base: position 202,487 of record JAMPIV010016858.1, read on the forward strand.
GCATGATGTGAAAGTATGTAGAGGAGCAGATGTTGTATCAGACCACCATCTTCTGTTGGCTAAAACAAAATTAAAACTCAAGAAATTTACAACAGCATATAGTTATAGACAACAGTATAATGTGGGATATCTAAGAAATCAGGAAATAAGAGAAAAATGTTCAATCACAGTATCCAAAAATACCAAGTACTCCAACTGCTGGAAGACGATACAGATACGGAAGACCACTGGCAACAAGTAAAAAATATATGGAACGAGACATGTGAAGAAGTACTGAGAAAAAGAAAACATCAGCACAAAGCATGGATAACAACAGAAACCATTAGTAAGATAGGAGACAGGAAAAACAAGAAAGCAGATTTAAACAGAAGCAAAACCAGAAGCTCCAAAGCCAAGGCTCATGAAGTGTACATAGAAGCAAACAACGAAGTAAGAAGAAACATCAAAAGAGACCAGATGAAATATATTGATGATTTGGCAAGGGAAGGAGAGGAAGCTGCAGCCAAAGAAAATATGAGGGATATGTACAACAACACAAAGAAGCTAACAGGGAAATATAAGCAAGCGAATTGCTTCATTAAAAGATAAGAATGTAAAATTGATTAGTAATATACAAGAAATAATGAAGAGATGGACAGAACATTTTGAGGAACTTCTCAATAGACCAGCTCCAACTAATCCCCTAGACATCCAGCCAGCAGAAGAGGAGCTACAAATCAGCTGTGAAAGACCAAGTAGAGAAGAAATAAAGAAAGCCATAAAGCTTCTGAAAGATGGAAAAGCAGCTGGTCCAGATTGCATTCCAGCAGAGGCCATCAAAACAGATATTGATACCTGTACAGAGATATTATACAAACTACTTGGCAGAGTCTGGGAGAGAGACGAAATACCAGCAGAATGGAAGGAAGGTTATCTGGTCAAGTTGCCTAAGAAGGGAAATTTACAAGAGTGCACAAATTATAGAGGAATAATGTTACTATCAGTGCCAGCAAAAGTATTAAACAGAATCATCCTGGAGAGATTAAAAGAGTCCATAGACAAGCAACTGAGAGATGAACAAGCAGGCTTTCGACAAAATAGATTCTGTACAGACCAGATAGCCACATTGAGAATAATAGTTGAACAAAGTCTGGAATGGAATTCACCGCTATAAATCGGATTCGTGGACTATGAAAAGGCATTTGACAGTGTAGACAGAGAATCGCTTTGGAAATTGATGAGGCCTTATGGCGTTCCCATGAAGATCATTAACTTAATAAAGAAGACTTATGAAGACATGACATGCAGAGTTCTTCACGAAGGACAACTTACAGAACCGTTTAGGATTAGAACGGGACTGAGATAGAGATGCCTCTTGTCTCCATTTCTTTTCTTACTAGCAATAGATTGGGTTATGAAAACATCGACTTCACACAACAGAAATGGAATCCAGTGGAATCTGACTAAACAGCTTGATGATCTGGATTTTGCGGATGACTTGGCTCTTCTGTCACATAACCATAATCAGATGCAAGAGAAAATGAAAATTCTCGATGAGAGGTCACAACAAGTGGGCCTGAAAATACACAGGGAAAAGACAAAGATTATGAGAATAAATGCAAGAAATGATAACGACTTGAAGAAACACCACTAAAAGATGAAGAATCGTACACATATCTTGGAAGTAATATAGACAAAGTTGGAGGGACAGACAGTGATATCAAAATAAGAATACAAAAAGCAAGAGGAGCTTTCATTGCATTGTGAAACATATGGAGAACAAGAGAAATCAAGTCCAACACGAAAATAAGAATCTTTGACTCAAATGTGAAGTCAGTCCTATTGTATGGCTCTGAGACATGGAAAACAACAAAAACAACAACTAATAAGCTACAGACTTTTATAAACGAGTGCTTGCGTAGAATAGAAGGACTGAAATGGTATGACAAAGTCACAAATGTGGAATTGATGACAAAAACCAGACAAGTGCCAGTGGAACAAGAGTTGAGAAGAAGACGCTGGCGATGGATAGGACACACATTGAGGAAACCTGTTGATAGCATTACAAAGCAGTCCTTGTTCTGGAATCCACAGGAAAGATAGGCAGAGGTAGACCAAAAAACACATGGAGAAAAGAACTGGAAACAGAGGTGAAAGTGTTGAGGAAAACATGGAAAGAAATTGAGTGGATGGCACAGGACAGGAAGACTTGGCATGTGTTTGTTGAAGGCCTATGCTCCTTGGGGAGCTAAAGGGTATTGAATTAAGTTTTAACAGTTCGAAAATAATTTGAATATTTATGAAAAGGATTTCATCACTTGAATGGGATTTAGCTGAATAAAGGAGGTCACTTTTGGCAGCGGATATTTTCACTTAGCTGCCTATGGTAGTTTCTTCTCCCGCTGGGTTAGTTCCTTTTCACTCTGCTCGCGCTCGTCTCTGGTCAAATTTCAGGCGCTGCATGTTCCAAGAACGTCAAGGAGTAACGGCCACGTTCGTTCTGCGTCTGTCTATAAGACCCTCTTATGATGGCATCTCTTACAACGTCAGTCCACTTCTACCTTCACTTGGTTCCAGAGATAGTACTTTCTGCTGGTACCACCAATAAGCCAATCTTGGCTACAGACTATTTTTGCTCAGAGGAATAAAAGCGACGAATCGTTCTCTTACACGCGTCTGAGATGTCTTTAATTTTCACCGTAGATTCCCCCTCTGACTCCATGTTTCTTCAGTTTCCTAGTCCCGGGGTTCTTTATTAAAATTTGAAAGATATTTCCTGTGCTTTGTAAGTCTTATCTGGTTCTCCAATAAAAGGTCCGGTTAGAAAAAAGGAATTATGAATCTAGTCTTCACTCTGGCGAGGTCTGATGTTGTCTTGGCGAGCGTGAAAATCACAGTGAAATAAAACTGCGAAATGGTCAGGCTATAATCCTATTTTCCCAAGCGTTGTTGTTATGAATCTAATCAGAAAGGTACAATCATTTCAAATCATGCAGATAGGGTGTGATATTTCAAAATAGTCCCACGTGAAATAAGGTGCGTGCCTGCAAAGGTCACGTATTACCATATATGGACATCTGATGCCTTGCATACATTCTCACGAACACATTTGTAGACTCATATTGTCTAAAATGTAATAAATCCATGATTACTTTTAACCAAGTGACCTGAAGCGATTATATCAGAAGATGAAGAAGACGACGAAAAAGAAGAAGGAAGAAGAGGAAAAAGAAAGAAGAAGAAAGAAAAAAAAAAGCAACCAAAGTAGCAACCGCCATCCTCTTTTTCATTCCATATGCAGTTCGGTTCTGATTGTTCACACGTTCGTCAAAAAGTAGATATTTTTATTGACGTGAGACTAAGTGCATTGGCAATGAGTTTTCGAATAGTTGGTGGACTGCTGTTAGCCTTTTGGTGACTTTTTCTTGAATGTCACTCTCTTTCTCTCATAGCCTCTTCTGTTTTTGGAGGTAGCACTCACTGAAGTCATTGTTGTAACGGCTTGCGATGAAATCATCGATATGTGACTTGCCGCTGTTTACATACTTACTTAGTCGTTCCTCTTCTACCCTGGGGTGTAGACATTTGCCAGAGAGAGCGCCATACTATCTTATCGGCTGTCTTCCTCCTGGCCTGGTTCCAGTCTAACATTAGACCATCTATGAAGGACCGATGACTAGGTTGGTGTTGAACTTTAAGTGGTTTATAATTTCTACAGAATAGGGTAACCAGTCCCTATGCCCAACGCGCTTTAGCCGTCTTTTACGATATGGATGGTATTTTGTTCCATTAATTTGATTTTATTACAATCCTACATCATCTTGTAGTACTGTACTCTTTTGATCTTAAGACCGTTTCCGACTTGTTCGGAACATTTTGGTTTTAAACCCTGGTATTTCGATTAGTCAATAGTCTTATTGCAGACGCTATCTACAGCTTTCGTGTCTGATTCGATTTCTACCACCGTAATCGCTGTTACACTACCGTACTAGTTCTGACATATATCACCTAGACTTTCATGTAGCTGGCATGGTTATTTCCCGGTATCGATTACACAGAATCACTAGCCTTCGCGAATCTTCCTGACATTGATTGAGGGTCTACTATTCGCTAAATGACTCGTTGAAAGGAGACCAAGGATTCTGTTACATCATTATTGACTCGAAGAACTCTAGACTATCTCTAAAGAGAGTTTCCTGGGGTGCATAACGTTACCACGTCATTTGTATTAGCACGAGCATCTACCTCTTGAAAGAGAGAGAAAGGAGATGGTTATTGTATCCGGGGTTGTGCTGTCGGCTAACATATTTTCCGACTCCGACTCCTGAAATTTTAGAAAGTCCGATTTTTTTTTTTTTTAACTAGTCATATGACATAAAATTCGGAGTCGGGATCCGGATACATTTTATCGACTCCAACTCCACAGCCCTGGTTGTTTCTTATACTACTGGCGTCCGGGTGTGTGGATTTTTAAAACTTGTTTCATACTGTTGCATTTACTGAATTTATGTTAGCTAGATACTGCGGGAGCACGGATAGCTTGCTGCACATATATCCGGTAAAAATGACACTCGGATATATATTCTCTCCTTATTTTCGCTCCGTTCTTCTTGCTAAGATGGCGACATAAATATTGACGTTAACACATTTCTACGTTTTTTTTTTTAAACCAATCCAATGCAGACATTACACTGCTGCCTTGCAGGTAGCCTTGGGACAGTCAAAGGCTAAGGAACGCAACCCGACATTAATGCTTGTTAAAATCGGATGCAATGTGTCTAACGAAACAAACCGTGCAACGTACTTCGCGTGATGATGACGTCACAAAAAAGTACGCAGAATGTCGCTAACTCCGTAGAGTCACGATGGGCTGGGTGCTGGGTAAGTGCGTAACACACAGCCTCGTAGGACTCCACCCGATGCTACTGGTGATCACCTTCCCCTGAGGAATATAGAAAGAATATCATGGCAATCACCAGTACAATTTTCAGAAAAACTCTATGGAGATACAAATAGCCTCAAGCTTACCACTGCTGTCTTTGGATGTGTTCAAGTAGACGTCTGAGCGTGTACGAAAAAGAAGATATTAACGCGATTCAAAATGTCACCTGATCAGATATATACGTAATAAATATAACTACGCATTTTGACGCACTTAAACTACACAGTAGAAATTAGTACATTCGTGGTTGGTATTGGAAATAGCTTTATAACATTACTACGTGCAGTTTCCTTCTAAAATGTGCAAGTAACCCCTCCCACCGTACATACTCGGTTAGGCCAAATTATACCCGAGCACACGACATACTCGGTTATGCCAAATTATACCCGAGCACACAGCATACTCGGTTAGGCCAAATTAAACCCGAATATACGACATACTCGGTTAGGCCAAATTATACCCGAGCACACGACATACTCGGTTAGGCCAAATTATACCCGAGCACACGACTGTCACGAAGTAGCTTTATGTTAGAGTCTGTCTGAGTACAGAGACAAGACACTAGTTATGAGAAAGTCTCAGAAGATAGATTTAGATGAGAATGACAGTGAATGTGGAAAGATGAGACTTATAACTTCGAGGGAGAGAACCGAGATTGACTCTCCCTCGCCCCTTGTGACTTATGTAAGAGCTACTGTCTTACCACCTCTGACTCCCAGAACGGAGATAAGGTTTTACTAAAGTCCACAGACACAACTATATAGACAAGCATATAAGTACAGTATAGTTAACGATAAACCAACGGGCTGATCACCCGTTTGCCAGTCACTTCGATTACAGAAACAACAGCAGATGGATTGATTTGCCATTGCCCTAAAGACGCCAATAGGCATGATGGGAAACAATGGCAAAGAAAACCTATCTGCTGTTGCCCTAAGACGCCACTAGGCGTAATGGCCACTGACTGCTTTGACGGTCGGTGGCTAAGGACGGAAGAAGAAGAAGAAGAAGTTAACGATAAACTGATCCAGTGTACATTTTTATAGTTTATTAAACAACAAAATCAATAACACAGCAAAATAAATAACGTGCGAGGTCGCACAAACCTGAGGAAAAAGAAAACAGATTAAGGGGAAAAAAAGACGCAATATTGTCGCATAGAGATTTATGATCAATAAATTTTCTATATTCTTTCCTTTTCTAACCGTGTCCTCTACTTTATTATCGCTCTTTTATCCTTTTCCTGTTTTTCGCATTCGTTCGTTTGCAACTAAAAATATGTTTTCCCATTCTGACTTTACCGTTTCTTTTCTCATACTAGTAACGCAGTTTATTACGTAGATGTCAGTCCCGGGGATGTGAGCGAATAGTGTGAGAAATTCGTTCTCGAGAGACCGAATGGCAGACATTCGTCTCGTTTTTCCATGACACTCCCGCTTAATAAATTTTATTAAATTGCTAGTAATTAGTCGAGTGTATTTTAAACTAACTTATAACTGCACTGATTCATCATTGAGTATTGACGAGATACGTATGTATTCCTAATTCATGATGATTGATTTTATGAATATAACTTATATAACGGGAGATTTAAACGATAAAAACAAGCTCTACGCTTGCAGTTTATAATGTAAGTTATAACCGAGGAATAGTATGTATAAGTATTTTATATGTTTGTTTTTCTTTATTCAGTGAAAACTGGGGTAGCCCAACTCTACCAGCGTTTAAGTACTGATGAGAAATATCTGTGAAGAACTAATCATTCTTTTAATTAAAGACGTGTGGGTGTACAAAGTAAAACCTGTCTGGCATTGTGTTTGCATCCAGAACGACAGAGTACCCATTTTCACAAACTTTAAGACAAATTGAATAACTGCGCCTACCGAGCCAGATTAAATTCTTCCTGATAAACATCAAGTACATGCAGCCTCTGTGGCAAAAAATATTACCAGCATTAACTTTCCGACGATTTTGACAAAGGGTGGTGTGAACAATAATTATTTTTTTGAGAGAAGTTACCAACCGGTCATTTTCCTAAATACGGGAAACCTCGTGATTCTGACATTGTGGGCCCGCTAAAACTAATTCTTACCTGAACTGAGTAAAGTGACAATAACTAAATCTGAACAAAATATCGCATGAAGAGGACGCTCCCCGGACCCATTGGATGAAACCAAGATCTGCAGAGCTGGGTATCTGCTTCATCAAACAAAAGGCAGATTTAAGTTGGGTGTGTCATAAAGTGCGCCAGACGGCGAACACCATCCAGACATTAGGTAAGAAAGTGAGACAGGGATCCCTGCTGAAAGAACAGAGTGAGAGTAGACTGAGTGATGTTTTTTTCTGATATATGCACCCACTTTGTAATTTCTTTATGCAAGTTTTTGTTGCTAACAATATTTTCCTTAGGAAAGATCATACTAATATCAAAGTCTGTTCATACCTTTAAAAGGGAAATCATTAAACATTCAGTATAGGTATCCGTGACTCTTTGGAGCTATCACTTTTCTTCTAACATGACTGTGGGCTATACATCGAGGGAAAGAATCATACTAATGGGTCTATCATTCTTGTAGCAATTCATTGACTTTATGACTATTTAGATATGTTTGATGTACTCTTATGTGTAGTGATGGAATTTTATTATGATAATTAAAATTCTCATAAACTTATTCCAGTGTGTCGGTCAGTTCGTTCCCAAATATCTATATTTTTCATTGTCATAGTTTCACGTTTGTGCGTCTATTGTCGTCACTTATGTGTGTGGGTATGTGAGGAACATATATATTAATATATATTTTATTAGATTTGTCTGACTAATCTAACTCTGTTGTAGATGATAGGCTGACTGAGAGAAGCTTCTCGAGTGTCAGAGACAGAATCTACTATATTTCCTCCACCTCATTGATGAAATCTATTCCTATTTTATCACCTCCCACTGAGCTATCACTTATTTCTATGTCTATTCAGAAGGGACCAAACTAAGTCTTAATCACCTATCACAAATCTACGACAAATATAAAATTACTTCACACCCTCTCTCGGTTACCCCTGCCCAACCCAATCTAAGACTAAAGAATTATACTTGGTGTGGCTCTCAACTTAAAAGCCGCCTCTCCTAACTATCCTATTATTATTAAATCTAACACACTGTCCCGCTGCAGACGTATAACGAAATGTCTACACAGTCTTAAATGCACTCTAGGATGTCCTACACAGCTAACAACTGTACCACAAGCACTGATCCACTAACGGACTTTCCGGCTCTTACTCAGAGGCTGTCCTCTAATCTTTCTATCTGACTCTCGAACTTCTCTCTCTCTCTCCTCTGCTTCGGTTCAGTGTCTCTCTGACACTACCGTCTTCTGCTGAGTGGCGTCTCCGTCACGCCCCTCCTCCCGTTGGCCTTCGGAAAGAAATGTTTTCCCTCTCTTTTCCTGACTACTGATTCTGAGGCCTTGGTATTAATAACGATGTACTTGACTCGGGATGTAGATGCTTCACTGCTGATGACAATTCTTTCCCCTGCCCAGTTAACCCTCTTCGGGTTTAGGACGTACTGCTTTATTGTGGCAGTAATCTAAACACCATGCAACGTAACCTGTTTGGTGTTTCTTAACGAGCTAAGAGCTCTTGAATTTGGGGACCGGTTCCCGCTGAGGTATGGGTCATCACTGCAAGAGACCGTCTCCTTTCTTTCACTGGTGCAGACGTACTGGGCGCCGGTACTACCGCGTCCCCAGTTCTCTTCACCTATGGCGATGTCTCGAGCCATCTACTCCTGAGAAGGCCAAATACCGTGGTAAGTTTTAGGGCAGTCAACAGCCTCCACTGTGTGCCGTGAAAATGCTGTAAAACGAAAAAATTAACAACATCTATTCAACAATTCAAAATATTCTCATCCCTAACACATTAACACCCTAAATTAAACACTCTCCTACACGCCAAAAATAAACAAATATTTCTGCCCAAGGGTCAAACTAATTTACAGTTCACTCCTATCTATCTCCCGCAATAACTTAACTATCTGTCTGTTAGGTGAACCCCAGACACGGCCTGATCTGAATCTTTTGTGTGCGTGTCTAGCCCCTTTGGCGTCATAACATTAGCTTCGTTCAAGCGAACAATTCCCAGGTACATGATCATTTCCCAGCCTTACTTCTTATTAATGACTGACCCGGGAAGGTTATCAATTAACACAATTTTTAAACACACTGTTATTACACCATCTCAGTAATATTAATTACATCACTTACACCCCTGGTATTCTAACTACATTACCAAAATGGCACAACTAATAAATACGAAAAATACGCTCGCGTATATACACTACCAATTATCAATAATCAAATGAGGTTCCACGGCCCTCATATTTACATTATTGCTGTAACCTTAGGATTTAACCTTATACAGTTAAATTATCTCAAAAAGCCGCTACACAAATCCTAGATAATGCTAGCTTATTCATAGAAAAATTATAGACACAACTTACACTACACTCTTTAGTTTAGTATAAGTAAGCAATTGATGGCACTCCTGACTAATAAAACTAAAATTAACTCCCAGAAGAAAGCTAACTCTAACGTGCTAAGATCTTATAGAAAAACTTTCTACTCGCTAATAAGTTATGAACAAACCTAATACCGAATTTCTCTAGCTGAGCAGACGATGCGGCGTTATTCACGGCAGAAAATTTCTTCGGACTCACGCGCTAAAGACTTAGACGCTGTTATTTATAATAGAAATAGCTGATGCAATAACCGACGCTGTGAGTCGTCGCGTCGCGTCTATCTATCTAGAACCGCTTTAACCAAACCTGTGACCTATTTTGATGCCTGCACATAAATTAAATCTGAACTCGTCCAATGATATCATGATCAAACCGATGACTCAGTTTTTACCAAGCCAATCGCGAATTAATGTTTGCTCACGCGCGAAAGAATACGTAATATTAGGTAATCCTCTGACCTGCTGTCCACCGGAATAATATCATTGGTTCTGCGTACCTGGGTCGTGTTTTTCCCCATCCCTACCATTAAAAAGGGGTAGGTGAAAGTGGTCCGATTTTATCCTAACATCCAAGAAAAATTTAACCCAGAATTAATAAATATGAACGCGAACTCCTAATACTAATAAAAGAATGCAAATAATTTACATGGAGAAGAAGACTGGGGCGAGTTGAAAATAAAAAATACAGTAACCCATCACAACGACATACTCGGTTAGGCCAAATTATACCCGAGAAAACCACATACTCGGTTAGACCAAATTATACTCGAGCACACCACATATTTGGTTAGGCCAAATTATACCCGAGGACACCACATATTCGGTTAGGCCAAATTATACCCGAGCACACGACATACTCGGTTAGGCCAAATTATACCCGAGCACACCACATACTCGGTTAGGCCAAATTATACTCGAGCACACCACATACTCGGTTTGGCCAAATTATACCGGAGCACATCACATACTCAGTTTGGCCAAATAATACTCGAGCACAACACATACTCGGTTAGGCCAAATTATACCGGAGCACATCACATACTCGGTTAGGCCAAATTATACCGGAGCACATCACATACTCGGTTAGGCCAAATTATACTCGAGCACACCACATACTCGGTTTGGCCAAATTACACCGGAGCACATCACCTACTCGATTAGAAAAAAATGACAAAAATGAATTATGATATGTTCTTTCTGCTAGTCCAGATGACGGTGCTATTTCTCCAGTGGTTACTTCATTCCTTTTCATACGATTTCATCTTCATTAGATCTTTGTAGTCAAACTTATTATTGGATCTTTGTAGTCAAACTTATTATTGGATCTTTGTAGTCAAACTTATTATTGGATCTTTGTAGTCAAACTTATTATTGGATCTTTGTTGTCAAACTTATTATTGGATCTTTGTAGTCAAACTTATTATTGGATCTTTGTAGTCAAACTTATTATTGGATCTTTGTAGTCAAACTTATTATTGGATCTTTGTAGTCAAACTTATTATTGGATCTTTGTAGTCAAACTTATTATTGGATCTTTGTAGTCAAACTTATTATTGGATCTTTGTAGTCAAACTTACCTTGATGCATTGGCTATGAAGCTACGGAGCAACCCATTAAAAATGACGTTAAAAAAAGCAAGTGGAATTAAATTTGACTGGTTAATTAACAGCTTGTTATCACAAGAATTTTTTTAATGTACGGATATCATTTAAAATCTTGCAGCGGTAGGTAATTTAAAAAAAAAAAAACAGAACCCAAATTTAAAATACACCTCTATTTTTCGAACCTATATTTCATGTGCGTACAGTCTTGGGCGACAATATCGGCCGACGTACCAATAATTATTGTGCGAAATGGGACACGAGCCCCTCTAAACATATTTCAATCTCTTAAAACTTTTAGTTGTGATGATACCTTACCTACAGCATCGTTCAATAATAATAATGGCCCCTTTAATCATAACTGACTATGGGAATGCGGCCCCTGAGGCGACAGACTTCAGCTGCTTTTTTTTCCTGGTGTTCCTTTCGACGTTTTCTTCTCTCTTCTGCTTGCCGTGAGAGCTTCTTTTCGCCCAATCTGAGGTGACGTCGTAGAGAGCATCGCCACTTGGTGCGATCGGCAGCTTCATCCTCCCAGGTTGCTGAATTTACGTCCAGTGCTCTCATGTCTCTCTTGCACACATCTTTTAACCTCAGCTGTGGTCGCCCAACTGTTCTTTTGCCACATGCCAGTTGTCCGTAGAAGACATACATCAATGTATGATATACTATTCTATTCGTTCTTTACTGTTATGTTTAAATCTAAGACAGAGATTCATATTATACTTCCCAGCGATGCTTTTTGCGAGGAAATCTGTGTAATGTGAATACTGGACCACGAAAAAATTATAAGGCTTGCGAGTTTTTTCAATAGGTGTTTAATTTAGTTTAAACAGTGCAATGCGCTCCTTTTATCGCAAAAAGCTGGTATGAATGTGTCATTGTTCGTTACGTTTCACTTAGTTCAAAAGAAAACAAAACTCTTCATGTGTCGATTATTGATTAAGTTTTTGCTGTTCGTTTTTAATTGTTTTAATTTTTTTTCGTAGACCTGCTATGCTATTATAGTTGACCTAGAAGACAGTCGATGTTAATACAACTAACTGTAAAGAATCTAGTCACTTCTCATTTGAAGAACCATAAATGTTAGACACACAGTTTTTCAACTTAAAGTCCTCTTTTTGCATTTATTTTCCTTTCTATTTTTATTTTTAGTAACGGGGAACTGAAGTTTGCGTGTTGAGCCAAGTGTCGCACTGGCTACTGTGAACCCGCGTTGTCATTATCTACCCATTTGCCTCTTAGTCTTCCCCGTGCTCTGAAACCAATCTTCTTCTGGTGTAGGCGAGTAGTGGTAATTTATCAGGCTCCATTCTCATGAGATGGCCAAAGCACTTGATTTTCTGTCTCTTGTATACTTGATGCAGACTGTACTTCCTACATTTTTTTCTGATGTCATAATTTCTCATTCTCTCTCTTGTAAACTTGATGTAGGATGTACTTCAGTTTTTCTGATGTCATAATTTCTCATTCTCTCTCTTGTATACTTGGTATAGGATACTCCTTACAGTTTTTCTGGTGTCATAATTTCTCATTCTCTCTCTCTTGTATACTTGGTGTAGGATGTACTCCTTACAGTTTTTCTGATGTCATAATCTCTCATTCTATCTCTTGTATACTTGATGTAGGATGTACTCCTTACAGTTTTTCTGATATCATAATTTCTCATTCTGTCTCTTGTATACTTGATGTAGGATGTACTCCTTACAGTTTTTCTGATGTCATAATCTCTCATTCTCTCTCTTGTATACTTGATGTAGGATGTACTCCTTACAGTTTTTCTGATGTTATAATTTCTCATTCTGTCTCTTGTATACTTGATGTAGGATGTACTCCTTACAGTTTTTCTGATGTTATAATTTCTCATTCTGTCTCTTGTATACTTGATGTAGGATGTACTCCTTACAGTTTTTCTGATGTCATAATCTCTCATTCTGTCTTTTGTATACTTGATGTAGGATGTACTCCTTACAGTTTTTCTGATGTCATAATTTCTCAATCTCTCTCTTGTATACTTGATGTAGGATGTACTCCTTACAGTTTTTCTGATGTTATAATTTCTCATTCTGTCTCTTTTATACTTGATGTAGGATGTACTCCTTACAGTTTTTCTGATGTCATAATTTCTCATTCTGTCTCTTGTATACTTGATGTAGGATGTACTCCTTACAGTTTTTCTGATGTCATAATTTCTCATTCTGTCTCTTGTATACTTGATGTAGGATGTACTCCTTACAGTTTTTCTGATGTTATAATTTATCATTCTCTCTCTTGTATACTTGATGTAGGACTACTACCACCTATGACCTCAAGCAGACTTAATTGTGACTAATATGAATGATAGCTACGTATAATGTCTAGGGTAATGAAGGGTGGTGTGCTGGTAATTGAGTACACAAACACACACACAAACACCAATCTTAAGCTCTATGATCAAGTCAATTAACACTGTGTTAAAATTTAGAAATTATAATTTTTTTCAAATTTATTTGGTCCTGAACCAAAGTTTCTTCTGGTCAGGGCTTTTTTAAATAAAATAAAATATGAATCAGTTTCAATAAATTTACATAGAATCAGGTAAACACATGAAAGACTTGTACATATATATATAAGTTGAATCTACTAGTATTGTTATTAACTAAGAGTCTTTAGAATCTAGTGCTGGATGTCGGGTCAGGTATTTTCATCATTCACAGCATGTGGGTAATAGTGTTCATTTTGCTCTTACACAAGATTTATGATGGAAAAAAGTTAGTTATACACCAGGGATTTTCTAATATGCTAAGTGGTTGATGAATTTCCGCAGGCCAGATCTACAATACTTAGCTGGCCTGTGACGACTGAAGAAAGCTGTTCCTTAGGCCCACTCCTCAAATGCTCTGAGGTAGTATGGTAGGCATCTTATGTCATGCACTGGTGTACTTGTCAGAACATCTGGCACTAGCACAGTGCCAGACCAAGAAACTCTGAAACCACAAAATTAGGCTATGTCTTAACATACTACCTAATCCACCATGTTTACAAGCATAAATACATTGCATTACCAAGACAGTGTCAGATCTCTCTGACCGACCCAGCACCTATACATCCAGGCTGTTGTCAAGTAGCACTAGCTCCATTCCTCTCCCTTATGGACTGCACTGCATCTGAAATATTTTCATTAATCTCTTTTTTCCATACAATAAGGTGGGTGATATGTTTCCACCTGACCACCTGAAAAGAAACATCGGTATTCCACCTTTCTGATAGTTCAGCATATTATATTTCAACATCTAGGCCCTGGACAGTTGGCTGGGGACCTAGAGTAAGTACTCACTTGTCGTAATCATTTTTCATTATATGGCAGTATCAATCACTCAAAATTGTTAAATAAAAGATTAATAATTTCTTCCTTACCACAATTCAAAATGAAAACACACAGTTACGTTTATATAGCACAAACTCAGCTGAGCTGCTGGCTAGACTATGGCGTCCCACTACTATTAGTATATGTATTCACTGGACGATCACTTCTTAGCCTCAACGAACTGCTTGTATGGACAGTCTTCGTAAAAATGGCAACGAGCCGGCAAAATTTTCATTAATCTTAGCTATTTCCTCCAATGAGAGTACTGCCCCTTTAGAATTTGAAATTTCAAACTAACTGTCCAATTTTTTTGGTCGAATGTGTAGTGTATTTCTGTCGGTCGGTCTGTCCGGACTTGTCATTTCCCAAGTTTGCACTTGGTTTTTTGGAGCCCAACTACAAAAACTATTCAAATTTTTCCCTCACCCACCGCTTAAATTTCTACTTCGAAGTTATTTTTAGACTCTCTCATCCTTGTCCTTCCCTTGTTTACATATACTTTTTTCCCTCTGCCTTCGTCTCAAGGACGCGTCAAATGTAACTTTTAGTGAATGCAAAACTGACATGTGTTTGCAAGTCTGCATCGAACAAATCAGTCTTTTGTCAATAATTTCCGAATTATCTGCCCGTCTTTTTATTTGAAAGCATATTATGTGTCAGGAAAAGATAGGCTATCAAACTAGCTAATTTTTGTGATTCTAAACCTATTAATAAGAAAGTCCATATTTTTGTCCATGTTAGTCTTGACAGCCTTACTACCACGCGTTCAATTCTTTTCCATGTGCTGTCCCGCTATTTTCAAGAGTTTTACGTCATTCTAAACAAGAGCTAAGACTGTTTTCGTGATTCAAGTGGCTACATGTTCTTACTTTACCTCGTATTTCAAACACTAACTACGAGTTCGCGCGTATGTTAGGCTTAGATTTAAACGCTAGCAGACAGCATCATTTTTTTTTCTTTTCTCCTTTCCTACCCCGTCTAAACGAATAGGCCTTTCGCGTCCCCATGTTATAATTAGTTTTTTTCTTTTTCCAATGACACTAGAAAACAAGAGTACGGTCTACCAAATCAACGACCCTGTGGCGTGGGCGAAAACGCCGCAGCATAACCTATCGATATTTTATCCTTACATTTTTAAGTTAACTTTGATATTTATAATGGAGGATTTTAGCGCTGTATCAATGTATTCCATCACACATCTCCCCACCTGAGAACATGCACTAATGCAAGTTCCAAAATCAGTGATACACATAGATAAAATCACTCCTTACGCCTGCTGAATACTCTAATTTTGATCACAGGGGTGCCTACTGAGGAAATCTGCACCGACGTTCTGTGACCCCGGAATATATTCAATGGTAAATTGATATGGCTGTAATAATAAAGACCATCGTAATAATCTGGCATTTTCATGCTTGGCCTGTGATAAGAATACAAGGGGCTGATGATCCGTCTGGACCACGAATGTTCTACCATATTTGGAACTTTTGTACCGCCCAGATTAACGCTCAACACTCTTTTTCGCTTGTGGAGTAGCCTTGTTCCGCTTTGTTCAACTTGCGGCTAGCATAAGCGACTGGGTTCAGTTCCCCATAGGGTGAAGAGGACCTTTGCAACAAAGTAGCCCCCAGGCCCACATTGCTTGCGTCCGTTCTCACCACAAAATCCTGAGTCAAATCTGGCAATTTGAGAATAGGCTTGCTAGTGAGTTTTTCCTTTAACTCTTGGAATGCCTATTCACACTGCGCCGACCAAACAATTTTATCTGGATTTCCTTTGCGAGTCCAGTCAGTCAGAGGAGCACATATAGAGTTAAAATTTTTGATGTATTTTTGGTAAAACCCACATAACGACACGAATGATCGCACGTCTTTCTTTGTTTGAGGTCTAGGTGCTCTCTGCAGTTTCTCCAAATTCTTGGGGTCAGGGGTCATGTTCCCCTGATATACAGTATGTCCCAAGAATTCCAACTCTTTGCATCCAATACAACATTTTTTTGGTCTAGCAGTCAAGTTGGCTTCTCTGAGCCTATCAAATAGCATATTCAGAGAGTTAACGTGTTCTTCAAATGTTTCTGTAGCGATGAGGATATCATCCATGAAATTCGTGATACATGGATTATTCAGGGGATCCAACAATTTGCGCATCATTCTAGAAAACACACTCGGAGCATTTTTCAATCCGAATGGCAACATGTTGAATTCATAATGCCCTTCCGAGGTGCTAAAAGCTAAATAAGGTCGAACCTCAGGCTTCACTAGAATCTGGTAATAGCCTTTGCTAAGATCCACCTTCGAAAAGTATTTTGCCTTGTTCAATCTGGCAAATAATTGTTTTGTGTCCGGTAATGGATCCACCTGACCTTCTGTGACAGCATTCAGTATCCTGTAATCTATGCACAGTCTATGTTCCCCAGACGGTTTTCGCAACAAAACTACACTGGAACTGTACAGAGATTCACTGTGAGAAATAATCCCTTCTTTCAACAAATAATCTATCTCCTCTTTCAGTGCTTTCTCCTTAGCGAACGGAACAGAATAGGCTCTCATACAGATTGGTGTTGAGTCCACCAGCTTCATATCATACTCTAGGAAATTAGTATGCCCCGGTTTGTCTGTTAACACATCTGTATGTTCCTCCAGAACCTGTTGAACTCTCTCCCTCTGAGTTTTAGTCAGGTCCTTACTGACTTTTACCTGTGCGGCTGTCTCACATGGGTGCAATGGGTATTCATGTGAGGTGAGTGGTTCCTTTTTCATTTTGGTTGCGATAGCCAAGGTCAGTAGAGGGGTGCCTTCCTGGATTTGTCTGTCCAGATACTTCTTTAAAAGGTTTACATGGTATATTTTCTCCTTCCCCTTTTTGTCAATCTTATAATTTGTTCTAGACACCTTCTCCAGAACTGTATATGGACCTTGCCATCCAATTTGCAACTTATTATTGCTGCCGGGTAGTAGAAGAAGGGCTTTCTCTCCCACAGCTAATTCTCTGTCCTTTGCTTTCTTGTTGAAATAAGCTGCATGTTTATCATTTGCCAGTTTCCATCCAGCTTTCAGACGAGTGGTCAGCTCGTTCACATAGTTATATGATGAGGTAACAGTTTCCTCTGCCTTCTCATCTGTCCACGTACTTAATAAGGCTTCCAGTGGACCTTTTATTGGCCTCCCAAATAACAGGGTTGCGGGTGCCATCCCAGTTGAACTATGTGGTACTTCCCGGTACGCAAACAACGCAGCGGGCAAAAATTGATCCCACATATCAGGTTTCTCATGTGCCAGCTTTCTCAGGATAGAAATGAGAGTCCCGTTGACTCTCTCTACCTGGCCGTTCCCTTGTGGATGGTACGGGCTTTAATGAAAGTGTCTGGCTTGAAATAGCTTTAAAATTTCTTCAGTTAGTTTCCCCTTGAACTATGAGCCGTTATCAGTCAAGATTTGATGCGGGAATCCTAATCTTGTGAATATTGTAAGCAATGCCTCTGCCACATGTTTCGAATCGATTGACGACAGGGCTACCGCCTCTCCCCACATAGAACAAGTGTCCACCAGAGTAAGGATGTAACTGTTCCTCCTCTTGGTCCGAGTGAGAGGTCCCACAATATCCACTGCAACCCTCTCAAAAGGTGTTCCCACTATGGGCATTTCCCCTAGAGTTGCAGGAGCAGTCCAATGCTTAGGAGCTACCCTTTGACATTCTGGACAGGATTTCACATATATTTTTATATCTTCCGTTATCCCTGGCCAGAAGTAATGACAAGCTATACGCTGTCCTGTGGCGCTGATCCCCATGTGACCACTGAAGAGAATCGCATGCCCTAGTTCCATCACTTTCTCCCTATATGAAGTAGGAAGAACCGGCTGGTTATGACCATTTGTTCCAGTTCCAGCCTTCCTGTATAATAATTTGTTCTTCATATAATAATCTCCCTTGCTTGGAGGTGTGTGACATTTGGGCAATTTTTTAAAACATGGCTTGAGTGTCCTATCCTCAGCTTGCGCCTTCCTCATCTCCTCTGGATGAGCATTTATAGGTTCACCTTCTTCCTCCTTTGACTGTGACCTGGTCTGCACTGTCGCCATGATCGCAGGTCTCTTGGGATTCCCCAAGAAGACGTATCTACACCCCAATATCAGAGGGTAGATTGGTTCATCTATCACTGCTGCTCTGATTTCTCCTTCCACATAGCGAGTTTTCACCGTTATCCTTGCGATGGGAAGTGTCATGAGTGGTATGTCCTTAGTCGCCCCTTGTATTTCCACTGTTTCGGTGGTATACTGATCTGGGTTCACTAGGCTAGACCTCACAACTGAATCAAAATCCACACCTGTATCATATAGGCACCTTGTGGTGACCCCGTTACAAACAACATCCTCACAAACTGGGGGGTGATAAGGTTCCTGCTGTCCAGTAGGTTTAGCCTTTAATCTCTGGTTCCCCGATTTCATTGCAGCAATGTTAGAAGGTTTCCTTTTACAAAATTCGGTGTTATGGTTGTCCTTCTTACACCATTTACACCACCTCTTTCCTTGGTTAAACGGTTTTCTTTCACTATATTTTTGGTCATTGAACTGTGAGTTTCTATCACGATAATCATTGCGTGGCCTATCAAAGTTTGTCCTACCTTTGTTACCTTGTTCCCTGGTATCAAATTTATTAAAGTGCTGTGTGGCCTTAAAATTCTCTACATGTTTCTTTTTAGTGCCAGCTACCTCTGCCTGGGCTGCTTGATACCTCTCAGCGACATTCAATACTTCACCCAACCTCTCTGCACCTTGTTCCATGAGAAACTTTCTCAGATCTGGAGCCATGGATTCTCTTAATTGCTCTATCATGATCATTTCTTTAAGATCTTGGGTCTTCCCCAGAGCAGTCCATTTCTCCAAATAGGTTTCCAGTCTGGCAGAGAATTGGGGGTATGTCTCCCCAGACAAAAGCCTGGCATTTCTAAACTTCTTACGATAAAATTCACCATTCTTTTCATATCTTAATAACAGAGCCTGCTTTAGCATGTCATAATTGTCTTGGTAGTCTCTATTCATTTTTGCAAACACTTCATAAGATGTACCCCTAAGCCCTTGGGATAACTTTAGGCTCCACCTTTCTCTCTCTAACCCATATGTGGTAGCCAAAAGTTCAAACCTACTGAGAAAACTTTCTTTGTCATCGTCTTTCTCAACAAAATGGTCTAAATGAACACCCATAGCTGAGGTTGAGGCTCCCTGACTAGCAGTGGCATCGGAGGGAAAGGGGCTGGCACCATTTTCAGGAGCATGGCCTTGAACTTCCAACTCCCTTAGTCGTAACTCGTGCTCCCTTTGCAATCTCCTATCTTCTGCTTCCCTTTCAGCAGCCTGTCTCTTTTCCTCTGCTTCTAATTTCTTCTCTTCCAATTGGAGCCGCTTTATTTCAGCCACCCTATCTGCCTCCAATGCCTTAGCCTCTTTGTCAGCCTCAATCTGCAGCCTCTTAAGTTCTTTGTCAGCCTCAATTTGAAACTGTAATTTTCTTTCTTCTGCTAACTTCCTATCTTCCCTTTCAATATACTTGTCACATTCTGAAGTTACATATTGGATCAAAGCCTGACCCTCCTTGTTCATTTCCTTAGCAGTCAGCACAGCAGCCGATCTGAATTTGGCTAGAACTGCCATCCTATATCACACAATCTAATAATGTTCTAATATAGTTTATAAAACTCTAATTACAAAGTTACACACTAATTAATTATTACTGGCTGTGAAGATTCATCAACTCTTACTTTCCACCTTAATTATTTCTTGTGAATATCTTTTAATTTTAGGGACACCGTTAAATTTATACAAACTTATACCCCAATAGTTTAATTCCCGGACCAGGAGACCCCAATATATGTGGTGGATTTTGATGTTATAAAGTGTGGTTGCTATGTTACTAATGTACTGAATGAGGTCAGTTGTGAAGGTCCCTGAGGATAACAGTTTATGTGAGTTTACAGGGTACCTTGCTACTACCACCTATGACCTCAAGCAGACTTAATTGTGACTAATATGAATGATAGCTACGTATAATGTCTAGGGTAATGAAGAGTGGTGTGCTGGTAATTGAGTACATAAACACGCACACAAACACTAATCTTAAGCTCTATGATCAAGTCAATTAACACTGTGTTAAAATTTAGAAATTATAATTTTTTTCAAATTTATTTGGTCCTGAACCAAAGTTTCTTCTGGTCAGGGCTTTTTTAAATAAAATAAAATATGAATCAGTTTCAATAAATTTACATAGAATCAGGTAAACACATGAAAGACTTGTACATATATATATAAGTTGAATCTACTAGTATTGTTATTAACTAAGAGTCTTTAGAATCTAGTGCTGGATGTCGGGTCGGGTATTTTCATCATTCACAGTATGTGGGTAATAGTGTTCATTTTGCTCTTACACAAGATTTATGGTGGAAAAAAGTTAGTTATACACCAGGGATTTTCTAATATGCTAAGTGGTTGATGAATTTCCGCAGGCCAGATCTACAATACTTAGCTGGCCTGTGACGACTGAAGAAAGCTGTTCCTTAGGCCCACTCCTCAAATGCTCTGAGGTAGTATGGTAGGCATCTTATGTCATGCAATGGTGTACTTGTCAGAACATCTGGCACTAGCACAGTGCCAGACCAAGAAACTCTGAAACCACAAAATTAGGCTATGTCTTAACATACTACCTAATCCACCATGTTTACAAGCATAAATACATTGCATTACCAAGACAGTGTCAGATCTCTCTGACCGACCCAGCACCTATACATCCAGGCTGTTGTCAAGTAGCACTAGCTCCATTCCTCTCCCTTATGGACTGCACTGCATCTGAAATATTTTCATTAATCTCTTTTTTCCATACAATAAGGTCGGTGATATGTTTCCACCTGACCACCTGAAAAGAAACATCGGTATTCCACCTTTCTGATAGTTCAGCATATTATATTTCAACCTCTAGGCCCTGGACAGTTGGCTGGGGACCTAGAGTAAGTACTCACTTGTCGTAATCATTTTTCATTATATGGCAGTATCAATCACTCAAAATTGTTAAATAAAAGATTAATAATTTCTTCCTTACCACAATTCAAAATGAAAACACACAGTTACGTTGATATAGCACAAACTCAGCTGAGCTGCTGGCTAGACTATGGCGTCCCACTACTATTAGTATATGTATTCACTGGACGATCACTTCTTAGCCTCAACGAACTGCTTGTATGGACAGTCTTCGTAAAAATGGCAACGAGCCGGCAAAATTTTCAATAATCTTAGCTATTTCCTCCAATGAGAGTACTGCCCCTTTAGAATTTAAAATTTCAAACTAACTATCCAATTTTTTTGGTTAAATGTGTAGTGTATTTCTGTCGGTCGGTCTGTCCGAACTTGTCATTTCCCAAGTTTGCACTTGGTTTTTTGGAGCCCAACTACAAAAACTATTCAAATTTTTCCCTCACCCACCGCTTAAATTTCTACTTCGAAGTTATTTTTAGACTCTCTCCTCCTTGTCCTTCCCTTGTTTACATGTACTTTTTTCCCTCTGCCTTCGTCTCAAGGACGCGTCAAATGTAACTTTTAGTGAATGCAAAACTGACATGTGTTTGCAAGTCTGCATCGAACAAATCAGTCTTTTGTCAATAACTTCCGAATTATCTGCCCGTCTTTTTATTTGAAAGCATATTATTTGTCAGGAAAAGATAGGCTATCAAACTAGCTAATTTTTGTGATTCTAAACCTATTAATAAGAAAGTCCATATTTTTGTCCATGTTAGTCTTGAGAGCCTTACTACCACGCGTTCAATTCTTTTCCATGTGCTGTCCCGCTATTTTCGAGAGTTTTACGTTATTCTAAACAAGAGCTAAGATTGTTTTCGTGATTCAAGTGGCTACATGTTCTTACTTTACCTCGTATTTCAAACACTAACTACGAGTTCGCGCGTATGTTAGGCTTAGATTTAAACGCTAGCAGACAGCATCATTTTTTTTCTTTTCTCCTTTCCTACCCCGTCTAAACGAATAGGCCTTTCGCGTCCCCATGTTATAATTAGTTTTTTTCTTTTTCCAATGACACTAGAAAACAAGGGTACGGTCTACCAAATCAACGAACCTGTGGCGTGGGCGAAAACGCCGCAGCATAACCTATCGATATTTTATCCTTACATTTTTATGTTAACTTTGATATTTATAATGGAGGATTTTAGCGCTGTATCAATGTATTCCATCACAGATGTACTCCTTACAGTTTTTCTGATGTCATAATCTCTCATTCTGTCTCTTGTATACTTGATGTACGATATACTCCTTACAGTTGTTCTGATGTCATCATTTCTCATTATGTCTCTAATGGCAATATTAACAGCTTTTTTAAGCATCCTGATTTACAGGATATAATTGCCCTCACCTGTACTTTTGGTCAGGTACCATGTTTGACACCGATAGCAAAGAGCTGGTAAGAATATACTATTTATCAGCTGTCGTTTAGCTTCAATTCTGATATCCTGATATTTGAGCAGTGGTGACAGTTGGTAAGTCACTGGACTGGCTAATTATGCGGCTAAATTCTTTGATGTTTTCGTCAAGGTAAATATACAACCCTTTTTTACCGCTGCCGTCAAAACACGTCCAAAGAAATTAAACCAAAAAGAGATAAGTCCCAGGTTAGCGTTTCGCGTCTGGCACTCAAAAGATAACATAAATAATAAGCGTACAGGTAAAGTAATGAATTTCTATTTTATCACAATTGTGTTGGAGCGTATAACGATTATCAAGCACGTTTACCGCCTATTTCAATCATCTCAGTTGAGTTGGCAAATGTTGTGACTTTGTTACGGATGATTGATTTGTGCTAATGGTGACTTGAACTTTGCATAAACAGTTCAAATAAAATGTATACGGTTGTTACAGACATAATTTTTTGAGTAGCTTAATGCGTTAAGGCGTATTACCAATTTAAAGCGTATTTTCTTTAATTAGAGTTATGCTTTTTATGTGGAGAGACACAACCCATTCAATCCTAAATGGGTTATATTGCAGTATAATTGCCATGGAAAAGAACATAAACACTTATTTCGACCTAAACTCAATAGCAGCGTTGAGTTCTGAAAAGAAATACCTTCACGAATCTTTCTGCATGCCTTCCTGTTCAGCCACTTTTATTGAGGATCAAAACAGCATTGTATATTTGTCGCGTTTCTAATCCTTGCCGCACAAACTCTCTATGTTCCACTCATACTTCGCACGCTGCTCCCTTTCTTGTAAATTCTTGGCACATTTTAATCTGTCTCGTTTTGACGGCATTTAAACCAACTTGTTTTATATAATACCTAAAACAATGTAATATAAATTGGACGTATCTCCATTAAAGTAAAGGTGGCAATGAACTGTGAATATAGATTGCGTTTTGTATTTCAAGAGGCGGGCGTCGGGCGGTGAATGGTGATGTGCCGATTAAATCAATGTGTTCCTTCAAACAACTAGGTCAGTGAGTCTTTTGTTTTAAACACAGCTCTAATAATGAGATACTTTCTTCTGAGCTTTACATTAGATGTTTAAACTTGCCGAAGTATATTTTAGTCAAAAATTGATTTTACTGGTCAGTAGTGACAACAGTTCCGAACAACTAATATTCAGTTACGACTTAAAATCATAAAACAAGCAAAGAAAAATAAAAAACAAGTTTGAGAGATACACTTTTATTACTGCTACCAAATGCGCCGGATAACAGAAAAACATGTACACAATTGGATTTAAGCAAAGGTTTAGCCCATTCAAGCCCCCAGTTGGTGTAATCCAACGAAATCCTCTTATAAGATATAGCTCTGTTTAGTGTACATATATGTCTAAGTATTTATATACTTAGACATATATGTACACTAAACAGAGCTATACCTTATAAGAGGATCTGAATCAACTATTATTGTTTTGTTTTAAAACAACAGGTAACAAATTTAAAAGTGAAATAGTCTTTAACAGGTTAAAATAAATATGGACAGATTAGTGGAATTTTGATAGTTATAACTTTCTCGTCATTGAGACGTAGGTGGAAATTTAACTTTATACTTAAAGTTTAAATGGAATTGTCCCTATTTTGCTGGTGCCTTTTAGTTAGCACTTAGCTTGTATGAGTGAGTCCTGCAGCTGTGGTTCATCAATTCTGTGATGACGAAAGCCTTCTCCACACTCTTCCCCTGTCGGCGGTTAAGATGGATGCTTTTCTCTCACATTAGCTGCGTTAGTACCACAAATCGTCTGATGGCTTGTAACCACGAACTTGAGACAAAAAGAAGAAACAAATGCCTGCTGAGTACATTTGTTCGCCGCAAAACTAACAGGCCCATTGTCGTGCGCTCCACCCACCATTGTTAACCTCTCAGAAGAATTAAATTCCCGAACACACAGTGTAACTCAGGGAATATGATGAAAATTCACCCATATTCTTCTGGGTGTTAACTAGGAAATTGCGTCTGGAATGCATGAATAATGATTTGCCTGAATTACAATTAAAAATGGTACATAATTCTCACAAGATAATATGTTACACCTTAGGCCCATGTGATGTAATCATCACTCATCACTGCTCCAGTCGGAGTCTGGGGTCGCTCTGCTGTCGGGTTTCTTGCACGACTAGTCAGAAACAATCACCAGCTCTTGCTGTAGTTGTTCATAAATATCTATTTTCATCTGTTGAGATTGCCAGCCTCATATATATCCACTAGCAAGAAAACCTGTTAAATTCACGTTTGTATTAGAAATGTTTACACTTACCCCAAATAATGGGTATACACAATCTCCTGCACAGATTAGAATGGACACACAACCCTTTAGTTAGATGCTGTTTTAAACACTTTGGTTCGGGAAATTATAGTTAATTCCTCTGACGGCGGTGTCTCTGCGAAATCACTTGCTGGGAAAACTTGAGTTAAATTCCTCTTACGACTGGGTCTGGGAAATTAGAGTTAATTCCCCTGACGACGAGTGTCTCTGCGAAATCCCTACCTGGGCAAACTTGAGTTAAAGTCCTCTTATGACTGGTGAATCTGATTCCTATGTTTCCAGTCTTGTTATATTAAAGTTCTGGCCCCTTAAGTTTCCAGTCTTGTATTTAAATGTGCGGGTTTACTCTTAAGTTTTCAGAGTTGCCCAAATACGTTGAACTGTCACTTATAAGTATGGAATACTAAGGCAATGTCTCACTGGCTTCTTGGGAGTTGTTCGCTGTACAATGCGATCTCTCTGTGTGTTCTGTGTCTAGGATTTCACTACATTATATTGTACAGTTTCCAGTTCAAATCCAGCTTGGGTTTTCGCTGAATGTTCCATTCAAATGCATTGTAGATTCTGGCGAACCAATCGCTCTCTAGCACTTAGAGGGGTCAGTTTGTTTATCATTACTCATCCCACGCGTATTTGAAAAATATTAAATTTAATATACACGCGTGGCCTCTTACAACAGTTATGTCATATCGTTACATAAGACTTCCGGTCGCACCTCTGTATATCACAATATTGGGACCGTGTGTTCCTGACATAAAGTCTTCCGCCCATATGTCTACCACGACAGATTATCTCATTATCGCCTTTATCTGCGTGCCTCCGCCAGACAGATGTCTTGTCAGACAGCGTTGTTTTCTTTCATCGGACGCACAAGACAAGATTGTGTCAACACGATTAGCAGCTTTACAATGGGGTCAAATGTTAGACCCACGCGTTTCCATGGGTAGTCAGACGGATTCAAAGAGATAAGCGGGTGACCGGTCTGATGACTGGGTATTGTTACAATAATACCCCAGTTAAGCTGGCGGAACGTAAATACGTCTGAGGAGTGGTAAACAATAATATAAAAATTACTCCCGTAGCAAATACTGCCATAGGGGAGTGGCGTGTTAGAGACTTCCCCATGCTATGTCCAGCACAAAGAGTAAAATGAATGAAAGGGCAAAATGAAATGCCAAATAACAAGCGAATAATTAAGAAATATGAAGAAAAGAAGTTAACGGCCGGAGGGCTGAAGGTGTGAGAGATAACACAAAATGACAGGGACAGATATTTCGTCACAGTGATCTATCATAGTGGTTAATTCAATCTCTAGCCCTTGTGTTTTGCCAGCTCTCAACACCCTACTAATATGCTTCACCCCCATATCTTCATACAGCATAACAGCAACAGTACAGTACTTCGGACGTTAGGTAATAGATGTGATGCGAACGACTGCTTGGGTTTCTATTGTTTAATTCGTCAACGTATGTACAAACAAATATAGTAAATGTTAATATTACGACAGGTTCTCTTTACCAGCTTCCACTTGCTTCCTTCAAAAGTTATTCGCAACACCTAATGTCAATTCAACTCTGAAAATTTCTTCACTGGTCGTATTCGCCTTTTATCCCATTACAACTTATCTCGCAGCTCTGCATTGCATCATGTTTTAATTCTATCAGTTGCTGTAATTGAACATCTTGCATGAAATGTTAATCTTGCCTGGTTAATATACTAGCCTATCCTCTAGGGTGAAGATATTTCTCAAGAAAATGCTGACAGATCATTCGTCACACTCGATCAAAACTCTTGATTTACGTAATTAGCGAAACTTGCGTACCTTAACATCTTGAAAATGTCCATGAATTCTCCGACACAACTTTCCTTCAGAAAAATATCTTCATTCATCAGAAGTTGTACATCTGTTCTCTACAGGCACGCAGCAAATTCACGCTGGGCGACAAACTCACTGTGTCTGCTTACAAGTCTTACTTCATGATGTGCACTGTTCAGCAGCTACGTACGGACTGTCTCTAAAACCCGTGTTCGCTGCTTTCATCATTAGCTAAACCATGTGATCAAAACTTACTCGAACTTCTACATTACTCTCGTACTCGCCCAAGGGAACTAATTCTAAGAGACATAACTAATGTTTTACTCCTTCCAGTTAATCATAAGGGATATAGCTCCTACTCTTCGGTTACATCTTTTTTATAACAATGGCTACCTCGCTTTGACCGTCTCTGCTACAGAATTATGAAGGAAAATGAGGGAAAAGAACATGGAGATTCCTATCCAACGAATTTATACGAAACAAAAATCAAGATAAAAGACAATTATCTGCCATTTTATTACATAAGAACTTAACATTAAAAGCCAGCGTCAGATCCGACCTTTTTCTAGGAATAAACAATAAAAACATAAAACTTCATTGTCAAATGGCAGTTAGGGACCCAAAGACGCAGCACTAGAGAATGCAGTCAGCGACCCATAGCTTGACTGCTTGCGTCAGGGTCAGCGAACCAGAGCTGACCAAGACCCTATTCCACCTCCACGTGGTGGTCCTGGAAACAGGCTGCATCACTGCAGTCTGGCTGAGAGAGTAGGGATCGAAGAGGGAAGGTAAACCCGGTTCCAAAAACTGTCGTGCTGAAGTCGGATGTGTCGGTCGAAAGGCGCAGATATCGCAGCTCCGCTGTAAACAGACACAACGCAACCAACGTCCTTTTCAGGACGAACGAGGAAGAAGAAGAAGAAATGGCAGTTATGGCTACTTGTTTTGACATGTTTTTGTATGTTTAGCTAGACGGAAGTTTAGATAATAGTATCAAGTAGTTAACTCAATATAGACAGAACTTAGCTTTCCCAGACTCGGGAAGGAGAACTGGTGAATTATAAGTAGGGATGGCACAAGATAAAGTCGGGTAGTCAACCTGACAGCTCAGGTGTACAGAAGAAAAGAACAGGCAGGTAATTCACCCTCTCGCTATACAACTGATGTTCATGAGTTTTCTAAGACATTTGTTCTCGAATGTATTCAGCTTGTTCTCCAATGATTTTGTTATTTTCCAACTCTCACAGCCGTATGTTTAACACTGAGATAACATTTGAATTAAACAGACGAAGCTTGGTATGTATATTCAATGATCGTAATTTCCAAATGTTAGATAATCTATTGAAGGCGCTAGCTGCCAAAGCAATTCTAGTATGGATTTCTCTTGTTGTGTCACCATCCTGAGTCATTTTACTGCCTAAATAATTGAAACTTTCAACTTTCTGTAGTTTTTCCCCGTTCAAGATGATATCAAAGGTCTCGTTAGAAAAGTTCATAGCTTTAGTTTTAGAGGCATTTATTTGGAGACCAATTTTAACCGAGAGATGACACAAATTATTTATTGCTGCTTGGGATTGTCTTGGTGTTGAACTTAAGAATGCTACATCATCTGCGAAATCCAGGTCCCCCAGGAATTTTCCATTTGTCCATTTTATACCCAATTGTTCATTGTGGGTATAGGTTCTCATAACCCAATCAATAGCTATTCCAAAAAGTAGTGGTGACATAATACAGCCTTGTTTCACCCCTGTTTCTACTGTAAACCATTCTGTATTCCCTTTATTTGTTCTAACACAACATCTTGCATTGTCATATAGCGCTTTGATTATATTCACATATTTTGTTGGAAAACCATAGATTGTAAGTATCTTCCACAATGATGGGCGGTGTAGACTATCAAAGGCTTTTTGAAAATCGACGAAGGTGATAATAAGTGGCGATTGCCTTTCCACTGATTCTTCTATAATTGTTCTTAGTGTGAATATTTTGATCAATACATGATCGTTTCGGCCTGAAACCCGCTTGTTCTTCTCTGATCTTTTCGTCAGCATGCAATTTAAGTCTTTCTAACATCATGCAACATAATAATTTTCCAGGTACTGATAATAGAGATATACCACGCCAGTTATTACAGTCTGATAGATCACCTTTCTTCGGTAACTTTACAATAATACTGTCTTTCCATTGTTGTGGTGGTTGTTCTTCTCTCCATACTTCATTTATAATATCTAAAATTCTCAAGAGGTTGTTGTCATTAACTGCTTTAATCATTTCCCCTGAAATTTCGTCAACTCCAGCAGCTTTAAAATTTTTTAATCTTTTAACGGCTTGTTTGATCTCGTCCAGCGTGAATTCATCGCAAGTTATTGGCAAGGTGGTTGTGGATGTTTCATTATTAAAATCAGGTGTTACTGTTGGTGGTGGTCTGTTTAGCACCTCCATGAAGTGCTCAGCCCCTCTCTTCATTTGTTCTTTTTCTGTTGGTATTGAATTCCCTAATTTACCTTTAACAGGTGTTTCCATAGCAGTAGGCTGGTGACATAGTTGTTTTGTAATTTGATAAAGGCACCTACTATTACCAGTTCTTGCAGCATTTTCAGCTTCTACGGCCAGTTCATTGATGAAATGTCTTTTATCTCTTCGAGTTTTTGTCTTCACTTCTTTATTTAACAAGTTATAAGTTAGTTTGCAAGATTCAACTGCATTATGTGTACTTGCCGCAAGTAGTTTAAGTTTTGCTGTTTTCCTTTCTTGTATTTTATCCCAAGTATCTTCTCTCATCCATTTTTTCTTTTTATGTACTAGGTATCCGGTGGTCGCTACAGCTGCTTCTGTCATTGCTGTTCTCAGTTGTTCCCATTTAGTATCGATTGTCTTGGTGGTGATATCGTTGTCAATTTTGCCTAAAGCATCGAAATAGTTGTTCATTTTGACATTATATTCCTTCTTTATATCATTTGATTGCAGTCTGTGTACATCTATTCTTCTATTTTTATTCGGTTGGTATAACTTCTTCAGTTTAATTCTCATTTTAGCTATGCAGAGGTTATGCTCCTAGGGAATGTAAATGTAACTCACAATTAATCCCTTCCACTTTAAGATTACTTTAAAATATTGAAACATTGAAAATAATTCAATAAATTCAGGTATAAAGTTAATTAAAATATTTTAATGATTAATCAATTATAGTTAAGCAATACAATGTATCAAGTATAATTTTCACAACAAAATTGCTTGGGAGAATTCAGTAACAATAATTAGTGTCAATAATAGTTTGTGTCATCATAGATGATTTTAGATTTGGTGGTACGTTCTCGTTAGGTAAACGTAGCTTGTATCACGTGGATAAACCGCTGGTTCTCAAAGTGACAATGCTGAGGCCAGGTAGCAGTGATGATTCACTGGTGGACACAGGATTGAAGTGGTTAAGACTCCTGTTCCTAAGTCACAATGCTGAGGCCAGGTAGCAGTGGTAGTCTTCTGTTCACGCTTCACCCTGCTTTAGTTTCCCGTGGTACACACTGATTGAAATCTGAAATAAAATAAGCCCAGTGTATGGTACATGATCAGTGAAGACGCCCGCTCCTCTGATGACTGGCCACTGTGGTCAGAATCCTCATTTTATGAGGTCGTGCAGTCCATCAGGAGGAGTAGGTCGTACATGATATAATAAATTATTAATGTATTTCCTTCTTTTAACCATATAGACAAAGGTGCCCAGTGAATACAGAAAGGGAATAGGGAATGGGCGAACTCTTTGAGCTCAGCATTAAAAGCCAGCTCTGAAAGGGGCTGATAGCTTTAATTGCTAGTGAATACCAGTCCTGGCAAGGACTTTAGCTAAGCCAGTGCTATATGGGATTGTGGTTATATTTGTTGTGAAACTAAGCTTTATACGAGCATAAGCAAGAATATAGACATGAATGGTCAGGTATAAAAAACGCATCAAAGCAAAAATATAACATCAAAAATCAAACACAAAATATACATCAATTTGTAAATGTACATTAATTTTTCACACCTCGTGTATTTTGTGAGACTAACAAACATACCCTCAGTTTCACTGTCACGGGATTGCCTCCCCTTGCTGTGCAGTAGTGGTCCACTAATGGTCACAACGCAAGCGTATCTAAAAGTAGGTCGTCCAAGGTATCTATCTTCGCGCAAGATTACTCTTGGCAAAGATATAGATAGAAGATGAATGTCGTTTCTAAATTAGGGGAGCCTTCACAAGAAATTCCCAGGAGTCAAGAACAAACGCTGCTTAAGAGCTGAGCAAATCTGTTAACTTATTATCTGATCCGTCGCCTTTTGTGAAGGGGTTATGCAATGATTCTGGCCCGTCTAGCCCCCAGTTGGAGTAATCCAACGAATGCCCTCTTATAATTAATGGCTATATATATATATATATATATATATATATATATATATATATATATATATATATATATATATATATATATATATATATATATATATATATATATATATATATATATATATATATATATATATATATATATATATATATATATATATATATATATATATATATATGTATTTATCAAGAAGAACTGGCTCATACGTTTGCTTTCGTACATATAAACAGAATCATCTATTATTGTTTAGTTTAGAATAACATACAACAAATTTAATAGTCAATTAGTCTTTAACATGGGAAAAAAATATGACAATTGGGGAAAGTTATATCAAGGTTTCCTCACTGAGGTTTAGGTAGGGCGTTAATAATAATAATGTCGGTATTTTTGCTGTAGCCTTGTCGCGAGAGGTTTGGATGTTATTTAAATAAAGACTTTCCAGGACACAAAGGTGTATCAGATGATACCAGGATAGTGCCAGATAAGAGACATGTCTTATAAGAAATACCCCCTTCTCTGAAAAGAGCAAGGGTGTATCGACATCAGTAGTGGGGTCAAGCTATGTAAATCTTCAAGTATGATGATAGTGTGGGGTACTGAAGATCTATCTGCTACCTCTCTAGATCCCACATTGATTAATGGATATAGTTTTGTTTTACTGGCTAATTATCTAGGGGAAAATTGAATTAATTATATGTAATAAATCTCAATACAGAACATTAACTTAATAAGAATTATTAAGCAAGACTGGCTGAAATTATTTACAATTTATTTGTCCTCTACCGAGTTATTTTTTCGGTCATGAATTCTTAAAGAAATCAAATGGTATTTACATTAAATAAATAATATGGAATGTACTTTTCCATAAGGAATAAAATGGTAAAGGTAACGAGATAATGTCAATTACTTTCTTTACTAATCTATAATCACTGTCCCTGGACTGTAGAATTCACTTTATTTAACCAATGTCCTTCATATATCATCATTAAATGTTTTTTTTATTTTTATTATGTGTGGTTTTTATAGCTATAGTTGTTGACGGGATGTGAAGTACAGTGGAACTAGATTCCACCTATCTTATTAGATGATGATCTGCATCCATCAGGCCGGGTTTACACAAACTGCAACTCCAGGCTGGGAATCGTGGTATGGCTCCAGATATATAAGGAGCTTAGACACCAACAGACTTCCTCTTAGTGGATGTTACGTACTTTGTAATATTGAGACAGAACCTGGAATGAAAGATAACCGCATTCCATGCAGGCTCCAGCACCACTCAACACACACACACACACACACACACACACACACACACAACATCACATATAAACATTCTTCAGAAATTGTGCTAACAGTTTGCACAGGACATATAACTTCATTTCTCTTACAGCCAGTTCCATGCGATTATTCATTTCCTGTAAACATCCTATGATAGATTCCTTAGCCCATGATTGGCTTCCATACAATGATTTAGTTAAGTACACAGTAGCAAGTGACAACTTGATTACATAATGTTAACAATTCCTGTACTCCTATCTTATGATCGTGAACAGTGTATAATTCCTGGATGAAATACTCATTCAAATACCCTATTCAAACTTACAGTCGTAATTTTTGCCCTACTTACAAATATTATACACATTTTCTAACGCTGGCTTTCGTTTCAAAATCACACAGGTATGCCCTCAATGCGACAACACACTAGTCCTGTAGTTTCACTTTCTACACATCACCGAACACATAAGCGGGTATACACAGGCAAATAATCAACAATATATATATATATATATATATATATATATATATATATATATATATATATATATATATATATATATATATATATATATATATATAAAGATATATATATTAGCTAGATTTCAGACACGATTTTTCAAGCTCTCAATTGTACAATGTTATGCACCAACTAACGACGCTCTTGATACCACAAAAGATGACTTCTATGAAGCACTTCTAAGTACCATCAACACAATACCCAAGCATGACATAATAGCAGTCATGGGTGATTTTAACGCCAAAGTAGGTGACAACAACGATGGAGTACAAAGATATCTCGGTACTCATGGCATAGGCTGTATGAATCAAAATGGCGAAAGACTTCTAGAACTTTGTGAAATATCAAACCTCGTTGTGGCAGACACCATCTTTCCACATAAGAATATCCACAAGATAACATGGAATTCACCTGATGGCAGAACTAAGAACCAGATAGATCACTTCTGCATAAGCGCTAAATTTCGCTCATCAGTTCAAGACGTCAGAGCATACAGAGGTGCAGAGATCGGAAGCGATCATAACCTCTGCATAGCTAAAATGAGAATTAAACTGAAGAAGTTATACCAACCGAATAAAAATAGAAGAATAGATGTACACAGACTGCAATCAAATGATATAAAGAAGGAATATAATGTCAAAATGAACAACTATTTCGATGCTTTAGGCAAAATTGACAACGATATCACCACCAAGACAATCGATACTAAATGGGAACAACTGAGAACAGCAATGACAGAAGCAGCTGTAGCGACCACCGGATACCTAGTACATAAAAAGAAAAAATGGATGAGAGAAGATACTTGGGATAAAATACAAGAAAGGAAAACAGCAAAACTTAAACTACTAGCGGCAAGTACACATAATGCAGTTGAATCTTGCAAACTAACTTATAACTTGTTAAATAAAGAAGTGAAGACAAAAACTCGAAGAGATAAAAGACATTTCATCAATGAACTGGCCGTAGAAGCTGAAAATGCTGCAAGAACTGGTAATAGTAGGTGCCTTTATCAAATTACAAAACAACTATGTCACCAGCCTACTGCTATGGAAACACCTGTTAAAGGTAAATTAGGGAATTCAATACCAACAGAAAAAGAACAAATGAAGAGATGGGCTGAGCACTTCATGGAGGTGCTAAACAGACCACCACCAACAGTAACACCTGATTTTAATAATGAAACATCCACAACCACCTTGCCAATAACTTGCGATGAATTCACGCTGGACGAGATCAAACAAGCCGTTAAAAGATTAAAAAATTTTAAAGCTGCTGGAGTTGACGAAATTTCAGGGGAAATGATTAAAGCAGTTAATGACAACAACCTCTTGAGAATTTTAGATATTATAAATGAAGTATGGAGAGAAGAACAACCACCACAACAATGGAAAGACAGTATTATTGTAAAGTTACCGAAGAAAGGTGATCTATCAGACTGTAATAACTGGCGTGGTATATCTCTATTATCAGTACCTGGAAAATTATTATGTTGCATGATGTTAGAAAGACTTAAATTGCATGCTGACGAAAAGATCAGAGAAGAACAAGCGGGTTTCAGGCCGAAACGATCATGTATTGATCAAATATTCACACTAAGAACAATTATAGAAGAATCAGTGGAAAGGCAATCGCCACTTATTATCACCTTCGTCGATTTTCAAAAAGCCTTTGATAGTCTACACCGCCCATCATTGTGGAAGATACTTACAATCTATGGTTTTCCAACAAAATATGTGAATATAATCAAAGCGCTATATGACACTGCAAGATGTTGTGTTAGAACAAATAAAGGGAATACAGAATGGTTTACAGTAGAAACAGGGGTGAAACAAGGCTGTATTATGTCACCACTACTTTTTGGAATAGCTATTGATTGGGTTATGAGAAACTATACCCACAATGAAAAATTGGGTATAAAATGGACAAATGGAAAATTCCTGGGGGACCTGGATTTCGCAGATGATGTAGCATTCTTAAGTTCAACACCAAGACAATCCCAAGAAGCAATAAATAATTTGTGTCATCTCTCGGTTAAAATTGGTCTCCAAATAAATGCCTCTAAAACTAAAGCTATGAACTTTTCTAACGAGACCTTTGATATCATCTTGAACGGGGAAAAACTACAGAAAGTTGAAAGTTTCAATTATTTAGGCAGTAAAATGACTCAGGATGGTGACACAACAAGAGAAATCCATACTAGAATTGCTTTGGCAGCTAGCGCCTTCAATAGATTATCTAACATTTGGAAATTACGATCATTGAATATACATACCAAGCTTCGTCTGTTTAATTCAAATGTTATCTCAGTGTTAACATACGGCTGTGAGAGTTGGAAAATAACAAAATCATTGGAGAACAAGCTGAATACATTCGAGAACAAATGTCTTAGAAAACTCATGAACATCAGTTGGAAAGAATTCAAGACTAATCGACAAATAAGAGAAGACTCTAGGCAGAAATATGTCTCCGACTATATAAGGAAAAGACGATGGTCATATATTGGTCATGTCCTACGAATGCAAAACAACAGAATACCAATACAGGCGCTCACTTGGGTTCCTGAGGGTAAGCGGAAAAAAGGAAGACCAAAAGAAACACTCAGAAGAACAATAATAAGAGAAGGAAGAACGTTGGGCCTAAATAATGTGCAAGAGCTAAGAGGAGTGGCGTCACAACGAACAACCTGGAGAGCACTGGTTTCTGCCTTATGCGCCGTGTTTGGCGCTTAAAGAATTTATTTATTATTATTATTATTATTATATATATATATATATATATATATATATATATATATATATATATATATATATATATATATATATATATATATATATATATATATTGTCACAGTGTGATGAACACAGCTGTGGACTGGCAGTGCTCCGCTGGGGGTGGGTACATAATGTTAGTCGGGTATGAGACGTGTTCTCATACACATAACTTAACAACAGAGACTGCGAGGTCAGCAGGTCAGAGGTGAACGCAAGGGGCGTTCTGATTGGGGCAGTGAAGAAGAGATTGGGGGGAGAGCGGGGAGATTGTTGGTCATGATGGCGGACGTGAACTGTCGAGGGCAGGTTGATATTTATTTGTGACAATATAATGCACTTTGTTATCAGGGATTTTCACCAATGTGTTACACTTCACGGACTATGTATATTGTTGTATCTTTGTGGTAACAAGTATTTAAATACATAAATCAGAGTTGGGAATACTGATAGTGTTGGTTATTCCTTGAATGTGTTTGACTCCACCCCTCTCTCTCTCGTGTGTAGTATTTCGAGGACTAAGGCATAGGTGTATTTAATACAAAATACCCTGTGTCAGCTGGGGAGCTCGTATTTCGGTCCTCAAGTTTGATTATCTTTTCATATGCTGATGAAAAATAGGAAGTGTAAATTTGCCACTGGTATGAGTTTCAGTGCAGCGCCAGGTCAGAAATCTATTTTGGGTCACGTACATCGCAGACCTGTTTGTCATTCACGCAGTTGTCAGGTACTTTTTTTGAATAGTGTGTCACGGGTCACGGATTAGCGATAGACAGTGAAGGGTGGTATTTTTTTGCCACGAGTGATTTTCAGTTCACGAACGGTGTTGCAAGTTTAAAATTTTGGAGGTGTGTTAGAGGAGTATAAAGAATTATGACTTTCATTAAGGATGTAGCGAGAGCGAAAATACAGGGCAGTATTTTTTATTAACAGTACGCTGCCACTTTACATGTGCTATAGCGTATAAGGACATTTGTGGCTCTTTGCAAGTTGAAGATAACTTCAGATGATAGGCAAAAGTTGTCAGTTGTGTTTAGCTGGTAATTCACGGTTGTCGATGAAGATGGTTAGCCTGATATGAACAGTTGGTAGGGACCTAGAGTTACGTACAGGTCCTGGTTGTACGAGAGTGCCAGATCTAACAAAACGTCAGTGCAACAGTGAGCACTCCTCTGGTTAAAAAAACGACGCCGTTGTCGGCCAACGTCTGCAGTGTGAACCAAAGTGTAGCAGGTTTGTTGGTTGTCATTCATTTTACTGTCTGCAAAGCTGAGAGGACGAAAATGTTGCTGCTAATACATGTTGGGCGAACAAGTGGATCGCAGCCTTGGTAGCTTTCATTTCAGCGTCTGACTGGTCAAGACTAGAGGCCGCTGCAGCGCCGTTTGAAAGCCAACAGTTGGACAGTGTTGCCACTACACAGTGTTTACTGACTCAGGAGACGATGTACCTGTGGAAATTAAGTGGTTGAGTCTTCTTGTGGAACTGCGTGCATGCCAAATACTGGAACTGATGCATTACAGTATCAACATTTTACACACAGTCGTTACGGAAGTTGCCAGAAGCTGAACAGTACCAGATTTACGTTACGATCGTTGCCTTATACAAAACATTGCAGTCCATCATCACAATCTGTATTGAACTTTTTCTCACGTAGAAGGCTGCATTACACTTGTGCAAACGGTGTTAACTTTCATGAACTCGTGAGATGTTATTGGAGTGGAGCTGACAAAACCTCGCTTTGTGCTGACGACGGGCTAGCATACTTTTGTGGTAGAACTTTGATGCGAGTGGACTGACTTTTTGCTTGACATCCCTGTGATATTTCAGTGAAGACAAGGCACTATCTGGAGACAAGCATGGACTTTGTGCCTTACATGATAGTGCTAGGACCACTCAGGGGTCATCCTAATGGACAATATTTGTAACTTTATGTAACTTTGTAACGTGTTGTTCGTTGTGTGGACCATTGGATCATTCGTGACTAGGGTGCTGTGGATATCAACGTCATCATCAGGAACCTAGACCTTCGGAGATCATCAATTTAATTGATTTATAGTTAATTTTCCTAATGTAGTATTATTGTTATTATATATTATTTGACACTTATTTTTCTTCTAGTACCTTTCTACTTTATAATACTATATAATTAGTAATCATTCTCCGGTGACCTCTTTTACATTTGGTTGGTGAATACGTCATCCAGCTGGTGTGGTGTTGCAACATACTACCTTTGGTCACTTCATTGTCTATTGTAGGTTTTTGTTGTGTCTTCGTAGAAGTATAATTTTGGTGTCATTTGGTTGTTGTGTGGGTTTACGATTTTCTCTTTTGCATTGCGGAAAGAGATTGTGCTAAACTGTTCTTTAGGACTGTTGCTGGGTGAATTGTGTGCTGGAGCACGGGCACATAGAGTTGACCCTATTGGCTGCCCTGCATAATTCACGTTGCACATTTTAGTGTATTAGTTGAGCAGGTCTGGTTTGTTTGCACGGTGTCATATTTGTAATAGTGACTCTTCGTCATGTTTAATTGGAGTATTCTCTTGTATTTTTCTTACTATCATGTACATACGTTAATTTCCCAAACTCTTGTTTTCATTTGTTAACAGCTACGGTTTGTAATTAGACATCTGCTGCTGTCTGAGTGTATATTTTTTTCTTATTCCACCGTACTGTTGTGTTCGTTCGTATGGTAAGGTCATCTCAATCACCTTCATTAGTGTCAACATTGTTTGTATTTTTGTTTGTTTTGTCTTAGTGAAGTGTATCTCAATTTCAATTCCAATACCTATAGCAAAAGAGTAGGTTGGGTACTTTTGCTTGTGTAAACGTAGTTCTTTGTTTGGTTGAGAATCACATGTATGTTTATGCCATTAATTATATTGCAGTGAGGTTTAGTTACACTGCTTAAATATTAGGGGTGTCAGGGGTACAGCAAGTTGTGCTGTTGAATAACTTCACACAATAATACTGAATACACCCATTTGTTTGGTACAGTCAGTATTTCTAACCAAGTATTGCATATAATTTTGATTCATTTTTCTAGTACAATATCTGATAATTTTCCAGTGAAGAATACTGAATGTTTTTTTTTGTACACTGAGTACTACTTTAAGGAATTTTGATATTATTACATTACATAACGATGGCTAGCCTCTTAGAATTTGTTGATGCTGGTAAAGCGCTAGCGTTAACAGGCCCGGCTCTACAGGAATGGGCAGAAAAAAAATGGAAAGAAAAACAGGATCAGGATAGAATGGAACGGTGTGAGGAGAGAGAATTCCAGAAATTGAAGATAGAAGCAGAGAAAGAGATGAAGAAGATGGAAGCAGAGAAAGAGATGAAGAAAATTGAAGCTGACAAATTGAAGATAGAAGCAGAGAAAGAGATGAAGAAAATTGAAGCTGACAAATTGAAGATAGAAGCAGAGAAAGAGATGAAGAGAATTGAAGCTGACAGAGAAGTAAATCTGAAGAAGCTATATAATGAAACCAGGAAGCAGGATTCAGGTGGGAAAGAATTCTCACGTCCCTATAGACTACGGTTACCCAATTTTAATCAAGATTTGGACAGCATGGACGTGTATTTAGAACGTTTTGAAGCAGAGGTTTTGGCGTGGAAGATAAAGAAGGAAGAATGGCCTGTTCTGCTGGGAAACTTGCTTTCAGGATCTGCGTTAGAAACTGTGTATAGCATCCCTATAGCCGACAGAGCAAATTATGACATAGTCAAGGAGAGGTTGTTAAGGAAATTTCGTCTAATGGCGGAAGGGTATCGGGCTCGTTTCCGAGACGTGAGACCAAGCGTCAATCAGGATTTTGAGGATTTCATTGCAAAAATTACTCAGCTGCTAAATCGATGGATTGAGATGGAAGGTATTACTAGAGACTTCGATGGGCTTTTCGAGCTTATGTTACGGGACAAAGTATTGTCATCGTGTTCATCTGAGCTTATTGCGTTTTTCCAGGAACGCAAGCCCAAAAACATCGGTATGATGTCAGAATTAGGACACCAATATGTGACTGCGCATCCAGGAAAGGTCATACACAGGGAAAGTATCACTGAGACTTTTTCAGCGAGTATAGGTAAGGTTACTAGAAAACCTTACAATCAACATAGATCAAAGAGTGCCGATAGATTTGGCCCCAGAAGATTTAATTATGATAGACCCTACTTTCGGGGAGACAGATCTCCTGCACGGTATGACAATTATCGGGACCTTAGATCACCGAGGAAGAAATTTAACTATCAGTCTGATAGAAATCAATACAGATATACTGGAGACAGACATGATAGGTACCCGCGAAATCAGATCCAGATAGATGCGCCAAACGAGCAGGAACAAAGACGATTTCGCAAAAGCTCACCTTACCAAAGAAACAAATCATTTGAGAAAAAGGAGTCAGACCGAGTAGACAAACATTCTCCAAACAACAGTCCGAAAAAGGATAGCAATACTCAGCTACACTGTAGTCTCTGTAAGGGAACAGGACATTTGGCAAAGGTCTGTGCTAATAATTCAGAACGAGCTAATTCGGCTTGCATATTAGAAACCTTTAACAATGAGAATTGCGAAGGGTGTAGGCCATTGTTTGAACCAGACGGTAAGCCTATGCTTATCTGTGGTCACACTCTCCCTTGTCTCTCTTCTCTTGAAGAAAATGGTCATTTGGAATTGCATCCAGGATTTGTGCAAAAACAGGAAGTGTCTGTGTTGAGAGACACGGGATGCACAACTATAAGATTGCGTAGATCCTGCATTGACGACTCATGTTTGATAGGTAAGACAGCAAGATGCGTCACTTTCGGGGGTAACATTGAATATTACCCTCTTGCCATTATTGAGGTGGACACTCCCTTCATATCTGGTAGAGTACAGGCCTGTGTACTCGAAGCACCGATAGCGGATTTGATTGTGGGTAATGTGCAAGGTGTACAGGAATGTACTCAGATGGACATCAATAAATGGAGGGACAATCGTGTGCTTATGGCCAATGCAGTGATTACGAGGGCGCAGTCAAAGGCAGATGACGCATTAGAAGCGACGCGTCATGAAGCTAAGACATCAGAATTGGTCAAAGGGAGTCAGGATACACAGGTGTCGGACTTTATCCAGCACCAACGGTCGGACGGATCATTGCGTAAATTTTACAACTTTGCCGAGAGAGGTGATGTAAAGTGCACGAAGTTGGCCAGACATTGGTTCGAGCTCAAGAATAATGTTCTCACTAGATGTTTCGCTAAGGGAGTACAAACTCAGCGCCAAGTGGTGGTACCATGTAGTTTTAGAGCAAAAGTGTTAGAGGTTGCACATGACTCCCCTTTCGCGGGACATATGGGTGTGGCTCGATCGCGCCAGAGGGTGCTGTCACAATTTTACTGGCCATTGTTTAGCAAGGACATTAAACTATATTGTAGGTCCTGTAAGATATGCCAACAGATGAGGCATAAAGGCAGAACTCCCAAAGCTCCAGTGCAGGTTACGGACTTGTCAGTCCGACCTTTCCAGAAAGTAGCGATTGATATTATAGGCCCCCTCTCGGTCACTTCAGACAGGGGATATCGTTTTATTTTAACGATGGTAGATTTATGCACCAGGTGGCCGGAGGCGGTGCCGATGAAGAATATTACTTCACAAGCAGTCGCAGAGGCTTTGCAGATGCTGTTTTGCAGGTTTGGTTTTCCGGAAGAAATATTATCGGATAGGGCCGTCAGTTCATTTCTAAGGAGATGTCAGAAATCACTGGGCTGTTGGGTATTGCCCAAACATTCACGAGTCCATATCACCCTCAGTCAAACGGAGTTTGCGAGCGTTTTAACGGTGCATTAAAACACATACTGGCAAAAGTGACCGCAGAATCTCCACAAGAATGGGATAGGTTACTCCCAGCGGTCCTTTTTGCCTATAGGGAGGCTCCCCAAGAGAGTACAGGATTTTCTCCTTTCGAATTACTGTATGGGGCAAACCCAAGGGGGCCGATGCACATACTGAAGGATTTATTAACTGGAAAATGTGCAAATAGCACTTCAGTTACGAGTTATGAGTATGTAGTAAGCCTCAGAGAACGTATTGTAAAATCTTGTTTGGTGGCAC
The DNA here is from genome assembly GCA_024509875.1 of Oreohelix idahoensis. Taxonomy (NCBI): domain Eukaryota; kingdom Metazoa; phylum Mollusca; class Gastropoda; order Stylommatophora; family Oreohelicidae; genus Oreohelix; species Oreohelix idahoensis. The sequence continues at coordinate 244,496 of JAMPIV010016858.1, forward strand.
GTGATTGCTTGGCGGGATCGTTAGCACGGTATCGGAGGTACGCAAATCGGAACTCTAAACTAGTATCCCTGGTTCCAGGAGAGGAAGTTTGGCTACTTTTACCAGCTAAAGAGGATCGCTTGAGTATTACGTGGCAAGGACCATTCAAGTTGGTTAAAAAATTGACAGATGTCGATTACCTAATTTCGGTCCGAAATAAGGAGAAGGTATTTCATGTGAACATGCTGAGACCATATATAGAACGACCTGAGGCATTGAAAGCAGGCACAAGGGCAGCACAGACTGAAGCAACAGTGGCATGTAAGGCAGTCATTGATGACACGGGAGACGAAAAAGGTGAAGGGAATATCCAGTTATCCCTCGTACCCCTGGTTCCTTCAGAGTCATGGAATACGGTGCGGATCAGTGATGACCTAACCATAAAACAAAAGTCGGAAGTACAGAATATATTAGCGGAGTTTAAGGATGTCCTCACAGATCTGCCAGGACGGACAGACCTGATTTGTCATGATATCACTCTGACATGCGATCAGCCTATTAGGGTAAAACGTATCCATCCATTGCCCATGCATTTCAAATCGGCTGTCGAGAGAGAAATTGATGACATGCAACGACTGGGTATCATTTCTCCGTCGGATTCACCATATTCTTTTCCAATGGTTGTGGTTCGCAAGAAGAACGGATCTCTTCGTATATGTATTGACTTTCGGAGATTGAACAGCATCACCGTCGTTGACGCTGAACCAATACCTAATCAGGAAGATCTATTAACACAACTTACCCACGCTACATATTTCAGCAAACTCGATCTGTCTAGAGGCTATTGGCAGGTACCCCTCGCGGAGGCTGTGAAACCTCTAACAGCGTTTAGCACCCCCAAAGGATTGTTTCAGTTCAATGTCATGTGCTTTGGCTTAGTGAACGCGCCAGCCACATTTGTGAGGATGATGAGAAGGTTGTTAGGACATCGATCTGATATCATTACTTATGATGACGACATATGTTTGTTTCATGAGTCATGGGAGGATCACATGATTGGGTTGTCTTCCCTATTGCAGTGTCTAAGAGAGCATAATTTAACGGCACGGCCGAGTAAAGTTTGCATAGGTTTTAAGGAGTTAAATTTCTTAGGACATACTGTAGGTCATAATCACCTGAAACCGGAAGATGAGACAGTTACAAAAATTTTACAGTTGCAGACACCTAAAACAAAAAAGCAAGTGAAAAGTCTAATTGGACTTGTGAATTTTTATCACAAGTTCATCCCTCAGTTCTCTTCCATTGCAGCTACACTTACCTCGCTAACGAGTAATGGGATGCCAAATAGGGTCGTGTGGACACAAGATTGCGAGATAGCCTTATCCAAAATCAAGAGGGTGTTCTCTAGGAAACCCATCATACTGTTGCCAGATTTACGCAAACCCTTTGTTTTGCGGACAGACGCATCTTCTGTAGGAATTGGTGCTTGTTTAATGCAAGACGACCAGAGTCCCTTACATCCAGTGATGTATGTGAGTCGGAAGCTGTTGCCGGCTGAGACTAGGTACTCTACGATTGAAAGGGAGTGCTTGGCAATTGTGTGGGCAGTTTCAAAGTTGTCCCGATATTTGATAGGTTCACATTTTGTATTACAGACAGACCATCGACCACTCTCATTTTTACAGTCGTCGAAATCGACAAGCTCAAAATTAACTCGTTGGGCTCTCTTACTGCAGCAGTACAAGTTTACTGTTTTACCTCTAGAGGGTAAGCTTAACGTGGTAGCTGACACTCTGTCTCGTTTGTAGAATGCTTGTTTATTTCTTAGTTTTCCCCCACATGATGTTTAAGTGAGTATGCAAGATGTGTGAAGACAAGAAGGAAATGAATGTATACTTGGCTCAAAAGCCGGATGTTTGGTGTTTGGAGTGCGTCCAGCCGCCCTCCAGAGAAAAAAAAAACTTCGTTTTTTTTCCCGGGGGGGGGGGGGGAGTAGATGTCACAGTGTGATGAACACAGCTGTGGACTGGCAGTGCTCCGCTGGGGGTGGGTACATAATGTTAGTCGGGTATGAGACGTGTTCTCATACACATAACTTAACAACAGAGACTGCGAGGTCAGCAGGTCAGAGGTGAACGCAAGGGGCGTTCTGATTGGGGCAGTGAAGAAGAGATTGGGGGAGAGCGGGGAGATTGTTGGTCATGATGGCGGACGTGAACTGTCGAGGGCAGGTTGATATTTATTTGTGACAATATAATGCACTTTGTTATCAGGGATTTTCACCAATGTGTTACACTTCACGGACTATGTATATTGTTGTATCTTTGTGGTGACAAGTATTTAAATACATAAGTCAGAGTTGGGAATACTGATAGTGTTGGTTATTCCTTGAATGTGTTTGACTCCACCCCTCTCTCTCTCGTGTGTAGTATTTCGAGGACTAAGGCATAGGTGTATTTAATACAAAATACCCTGTGTCATATATATATATATATATATATATATATATATATATATATATATATATATATATATATATATATATATATATATATATATATATATATATATATATATATATATATTTTATTTTTTTTATTTTTTTTTTTTTAACCAGCGGCACTTGGGCTTTCAGCCCTTCGGCCCAATGACATGTCATTGCGAGGCTGGGGAACCTGAGGACTTTCCTTCCAACCCGGTCAGGAGCTTCGCTCCTTCCCATCCACAGAGGGTTTATCACAGGAGCCGTTCAGGCTGTTCAGTCAAATTTCCGGCCGTAAACATTTCTTCAAAAGCTGACGCCCGGGTTTGAACCATGAACACCTGGTCGCCAGTACAACGCCGAAGCCATTACACCAGCGCGGCTCCATATATATATATATATATATATATATATATATATATATATATATATATATATATATATATATATATATATATATATATATATATATATATATATATATATATCTTTCTTACCATCAGGCAATAATACACAAGGTGAATACAGGCTTTCAATGGGAATTTTAAGTCTGCTTCGAGATCACAGCGGCAAAAGACCCTGCAGTAACAGTTTGCGCTCGATTCATGCAGCTCGGTATTTAAATTTTGTGGCGGACTCCCCAAAGTCCCAGTTCTATATATAGCGCCGTGTCCGCCCAATCGGAAGCACGGTCCAAATGTGTGTTTAAGAATCAAAACCTAACCGTTTTTCAGCTGGCCCGTATAATGTGATTAAGTTTAAATAGTCTATATCTAACTTATTACTGGGCCGTTTTTAGCTATTTAAAGTGATATTTGAACTGCTAATTTATCTCTATCTTTCTATATCTTTGTTGTTTAGTTATTACCTGGCATTTAAATCTATGCAGTCTTTAATTAGCTAAATCGGGACTTATCCTGATGTAGAAATATCACTAAAACCAATTTTTCTCTTTAAATAAATTACTTTTATGAGGCTGTCTTTGTACCTTCTTATTAAGTAATATCCCAGATGTTATAATAGTTATGTATTTCCCTGTATATATCGTTATTCTTCAAGAAATAAAATAACTCCTTCCTATCAAATACACAGAATAGGCCCTTTCTGTCAAACATAAAAAGGTTTTTTAATACATACTAGAAAAGGAGCGTCCTGATTGGCTATTCTATCGGTCCATTTATCCTATAGTGAGCGCGGTAAATATGACCGTGTTGTTAGACAGATTCAAAATACGACAAGCCTGTTAAAGAAAACTTAGCTCCAGATGCGTATTGCTGCTGTGATTTTCGTCACTTCTTTTTTGTGATGAGTACACTTCTCCACAAAATTCGTCCACTGTAGGCGGTTGGTGGTGATACTCTTCTCTCACACTAGTGGCGTAGGAACTTCAGTATTTAAGTCTGATGTCTTGTAACCACGAACTGTGACAAATTAGACAGAAACAAATGCCTCAGAACATTAGTTCTCCGCCAACAAACAGGCCCATTTTCATGCGCTCCACCCACAAATGTTAACCTCTCAGAAGAATTAAATTCCCGAGCACACAATGTAACTCAGCGAATATGATGAAAATTCACCATTATCCTTCTGGGTATTAACTAGGAAATTGCGTCTGGAGTGCATGAATAATGATTTGCCTGAATTACAATTAAAAAGGTATATGAATCTCACAAAATGATTCTATACGCTTTAGGCACAGGTGATGTAATTATCACTTATTACTCATCCTTACACCCGCCGAGGTCTGGGGTCGCTCTGCTGTCGGGTTTCCCGCACGACTAGTCAGATTATAATGCATCCACAGCCCTGTATTTAGATGCTGTTCGTATCACTTAAGTCTGAGAAATTCTTCTTATGACGGATGAAACATTGGGTCTGGAAATCTATAATTCCTCTCACGACGGGTGAGACACTTGGTCTGGAAATCTATAATTCCTCTTATGACTCCTAGTGATAAAATTCCCAAGTTTCCAGTCGTGTATTAAAATTGCGAGTTTACTTGTACTAAAGTTGCCCAATACTCGATCTGGTACTTATAGTTGTGGAATGATAAGTCCTATCCTCTTTCCTCTAGCTTGTAGGAGGTGTTTAGTTTCCGCTGCGATGCAGTCTGTCTGTGTGCTGTGACTCCGAGTTTGTTAGATTATATCTCCCAATCCTCAGCTTCAAATTTCAGCTGTGTTTCCTGCGAAAGTTCCAATCAAATCATTGTAGATTCTGGTGAACCAATCCAATCTATCTAGCACTGTTTGGGTGGGAAAATTTATCATTACTCATCCCACGCGTATTTGAAAATATTAAATTTAATATACACGCGCGGCCTCATACACAGTGATGTCATATCGTTACCTAAGACTTCCGGCGCACTTCTGTTTATCACCTTTATCTGCGTGCCTCCGCTAGACAGAAGTCTGGTCAGACCGTATGGTCTTCTTTCATCGTATCACATACCGGCTTGTGTCAACATGATCAACAGCTTTCAAATGGAGTCAAATGTTTGACCGCCCCGTTTCCACAGACGATCAGACAGATTAGGCGATAAAATATTATCGCTGGCTTGGTCACCAAACCTGGCGAATCGTAACAACAGTCTGGGAGTGGAGTGTGAAACAATAAGATACGCATTACTCCCATAGCAAATACTGCCTTAGGGGAGTGACGTGTTAGAGACTTCACCATGCTATGTCCAGCATGGAGCAAAATAGTGAAAATGACGAATGAAAAGGCATAATTTATGCCAAATAAAAGCGATGAGTGAGAAAAATGAAGAAAAAGAAAGGATACTGCCGGATGGCTGATGGTGTGAGTGATCACACAAAAGAGCATGTTCAGACGTTTTGTCACATTCACAAGCACTACGCCGACTGCAGATTTTTAGATGTTTGATTGCTCACAATGGCAGTATTTTTCTATCTTTTATCACACTGTGGAGGTGTTGAGGGTAAGATGCGTTTTTACATCTGGTGAAGCATGTAAGAAGGAGTCATACCTTGTTGATCAATGTTCCATGTAATTATTAATAAAGAAGCTATAGAATTCTGGCCATTGAATTGCTTCTGTCTGTTCATAGTGTCGTTCAATTATTCCTTGTTGTGCCTTTGATGGTATATTACGCGAATGTGGGTTTAGAATCTTGTGAACATAATAATTCTTGAATTGTGACCTTCAATTGACGTAATAAGTCCCTTATCGAGTCCACATATTTTTAATGTACATTTTTACACGTAAAACAATCCACATATGTTTGATCATGAAATATTATATATCAAATTTGAATCCTATATCGAATAAGCTATCTATGCATGTCAGTCCTTGTCCAGTAATATGAATTACTATAGGCAGAACGTCATAACTATATGTACGCGCAGTTGGTGATCCCAACGGCCGACAGTGAGATTATGCGTCTGGCAACTATAAACTAATAAGGACTGTTAATTCATCCCGTCCTAGGTTTAGTCAATTACTAACCTGTAACATTTCATCTCTTTTCATAATAACAGTGGACTGACCCATGTCCAGACTTAAATACAACATAACTGTGTGGCACTCCATGCCCGACACTAGAAGAACGTAGGGACACGTCTTTACAGCTCGACGGTCATACAAGAAAGGGTCACGTCTCTTGGTCACGGTGCGTGACCTACCAACGCTAACACGTCATAGCGTTCAATAGTCTAATAATATTTTACATTATATTAAATGCTGTAACCCCTAAAATTACATGCTGCCAACCTCTAGCAGACGACTGCAATAAACTACCGTAACAATTCCCTGTCCACCGGGGGAAAATAAATCTATTCGATAGATTTTTTTTGAAAACCTATCTAAGTGAATAATCTCAAAAAGTTAACAAAAATGCGACATATGGCCTACGATGTTCTGTCTAGAACAGTGTCATGGTCATGTCGACTAACTAACAGTCATATAATATACTAACGATCATGTTATACATAAATGTTATACATAAATGTTATATTAAATAAAAGAAAATGTGTAATGCTGATATTTAATTACTCAATTAATTTAAAGTCTGTCGTAATGATATGTCATGTCAAGACTAATCTAACTAATTAAAATTAAACTAGTTAATTATATTAAGTGTGTATTAAGAATCAAGTTATTGAAAATCTAATGCAAGAAAATGAAAGACGATGTCATGAGAAAAGAAAAGAAAGAACAAACCAAATGAGAAGTAAAGTAGAGAAAGAAAATAACGTATAAATTTAACTTAGTTATGTGTGTGTATGCAGGGAATGAACCAGAGTTGGGGCACTGTACGAAGGATGGCCACCGACCGAGCAAAGTGGAATCAATTTGTTGTTGCCCTACAAGACGCCACTAGGCGTGTTGGCCACTGACTGCTTTGACGGTCGGCGGCTAAGGATCAAAGAAGAAGAAGAAGATGTGTGTTTGACATTAATTATATGTGTGTTAAGTGGTTAATACCTATCTAACTTAACTAACTAAATAATAAACTAGTATGTAATGTGTCAACATAATTATCAAATATGCAATATAATTATGTAATTCATAATTACATCTAAGAATATTATGTAAGAATCGTGTGAGCTTTCTTTTCTTTCTTTCATTTTTTTTTTTCATATTTCATTTTTTTTTTTTCTCACATTTCATTTTAATTTCCATTACTTCAACGACTTAATTAAAATTAATTAACATTGGATATGACGATCCATCCGTAGTATTGATCCTTGTGAATTCCCATTAGAAAAACTTTTCAAAGGTTCTGATTCAGAATAAATATCGACCTTCTTAACGTCCAATAGTTCATGTCACATACTGAATTAGTTCGACTGGATTTCACTTATTATTTTCCGAAATTGTTTCAAATAGTTTTATCATGAATGGACACTAACCAAAGTCCCGGCGTAAATACGAACACATTGTCTCTTGATTTCTTTCCTTTCGTATAACGCATGTCTCTAATAAGCAGATACTTGTATCGTAGTCAACGGTTCATTTCTATGTCGAAAATTCAACGATAGTACTATGTCTCTTTTTTATAAGTACTTGGGTAAGTTTCTGCGAAGAGTATCATTGTTGATGAATCGACATCAGAAGGGTTTCTAGAGAGAGTATCTGCCAAGATGTTCTCTGATCCTGTAATATATTCGATGGAGAAATCAAAAGGCTGAAGGAGAATAGCGAATCTGGTGAGCTTAGGGCTTTTATGATTCGCCAGTCGTAGTGATGCCACAGCCTTCTGATCCGTCTGGACCACGAATGGGGCACCCAGTAAAAATTTCTCTAGCTTGGTAATCGCCCATACGGCTGCCAAGAATTCTCTGTCGACAGTGGAGTATTTGACTTCTGGCGGCTTCAGTTTCCGTGAGACATATAATGTTGGATGAAGGATGTCGTCATGATATTGGAGCAAACAAGCGCCAATTCCGTAATTACTCGCATCTGTACGGAGTATAAACTTTTTGGAAGCATCAGGTAGTCTCAAAATAGGTGGATTTGAGAAGATATCAATTATCTTACGAAATATTTTATCACATTCACCAGTCCATGTTACCTTCACTGGCATGTCTTTTTTTAACAGTGATGATAAAACAGCCGTGATAGATGACAGGTTAGGTACGAATCTGCTGTAATATTGTACTAGTCCTAACAAGCTTCTAACCTGTTTCTTCGTTTGAGGAACGGATACGTTTAAAATTTTAGAAACCGTACTAGGAAGTGTTTGGATATACCACGCTCCAATGATATGTCCCAAAAAAGTTATTTCATGAAACGCTACTTGTACTTTCGTAGGTTTAGCAGTTAAATTATTCTTTCTTAATGTGTCCAAAACATATTTAAGTCCCGAAAAATGTTCCTCAAATGACGAACTAAATAAGCATATGTCGTCAATGTATGTAATGATGTCTGGTCTACCTGACAAAATTTGTCGCATCATGCGAACAAAGGTAGCTGGAGCGTTAACAAGCCCAAAAGGCATCACATTCCACTGGTATAGACCTTGCGGAGTGGAAAACGCTGTGTAGTATTTAGCTTTTTCGGTTAGTGGTATCTGCCAATAACTTTTAGTTAAGTCTATCTTAGTGAATATAGTTGCGGTAGATAGACGTGGCAGTAAGTCGTCGAGAAGTGGATGTGGTTCGCTATCAACTACAGTTTGTGCATTTAATTTTCTATAGTCGACGCATAGTCTAATGTTATTGTCCTTCTTCCGGACAATAACTAATGGAGAAGAAAATGGAGAATTACTAGTCTCAATAATCCCTAAAGATAACATCTGTTCAAGTTCCTTAGTAGTTTTAGTAAGAAAGTGGAGTGGAACAGAATAGGGATGTACCCGAATTGGTGTATCATCATTAAGAGTGATGTCATGACTAATGACCGATGTGCGACCTGGAACGTCGGTCAACACATCTGGATAGGGTTGTAAAAGATCAGCAATCTGTTGATGCTGTTGCGGTGTAACCGACGAAGAGATGGTTACGTCCCGCCAAGATTCAGTAGGTTGTACTACAGGTACAGGTAACGCCAACTGTACCTCAGGAAAAGAAGATTCTTCTTCCTGGATAACAGACAGATTAGAATAGTGACATGTAGGTACGAAAGTGTCATCTAGTTCATGAAAAATAGCTTGTAGATGTTCAGGACGAGTATGAAACTGTTTGAGCATATTTATGTGAAATATTTTGTGATGTCCTTTAATGTCCAGGACATAATCAACATCAGAAATCTTATCAATAACCTGGTATGGACCATTCCATGAGATGAGTAGTTTATTATCGTTATGTGGCAATAACACATAAGCTTGATCTCCTGGAAATAATTAACGTAATCGTCTAGTACTGTTTTGGAAAGTTCTAGCTTTCGCTTTAGCAGCCTCAGATGAAGCTGTTGCCGTTTTGCAGGCATCAATAATGTTATTCCGGAGATTAATTACATACTCATAGGATGACTGGGTATTCTGAGTCATCTCGGAGTCAATCAATAAATCCTTTATTAGTCCCATAGGACGTCTTGGTGGAGCGCCAAAGACTAATTGAAATGGAGAGAAGCCAGTTTGTTCATGTGGCACCTCTCGATAGGCGAACAACTCAGCTGGGAGTACTCTGTCCCAGTCCTGTGGATGGTTAACTGTAACTTTATGTAACATTTGTTTGAGTGTGCGGTTAAGTCTTTCTACTGCACCATTACTCATTGGGTGATAAATGCTACTGAGATTTCTATCTATATTCCAGGTCTTCATTACTTCTGTCATAGTCTCAGATATGAATTGAGATCCATGATCTGATAACAGTTTCCTAGGAAAACCTACTATAGAAAAGATCAAATGTAGTGCATCAGCTACATCTGTGGTAGTGGTGGTCTTCAATGGGATAGCTTCTGGCCATCGTGTGCATAAATCAATGCACGTGAAAACAAATTTATGTCCTCTAGCTGATGGTAAAAGTTGACCAATAATATCAATGGCCATCTTGTCAAAGGGTCTCACAGATATGTCACAAGCCTGAATAGGCGCCGTGTGAAAGGCTCCTCGTGCTTTCACTTCCTGGCATATAGTACAGGAGCGTACGTACTGTGAAATATTTCGTGATACTCCCGGCCAAAAAAAAGATAATACTCGAGAACGTGACCTGCGCACTTAGAATCATGTGCGTGTTGAAGTATGTACCGTCTAAAAGCAAAAGGTACCATGACCTGTTGTCTTACTTGAGTTTTATCCATAAAACATCTTAATAATATATCATTCTTAATAATAAACCAATGATTATTATTATTGTTCAAAGTAAGATTGTCAACTCTGTTGACCAGAGCAAAAAAATTTTTCAATGATCTATCTTCCTTCTGTTTTGCAGCAAAGGACGCTCGGTCAATCGAAGAATGAACATCAATATTTTCATGTTTGTCTGTTTCCTTTTTATCAGTGTCCATAGTCTCTAATAGATTCGTCTGTGCTCTGGTTATCACTGCATTTCCAATGCATAGATTTTTTTTCCCATTCAATAATCTCCTCTGGTGTGCAATCCTTACTGCCATGTATGCGTCCCACCATAAGGTCTGCAATTGGGTTCCTTAACATGCATACTTTAACGTTGCCTGTGAAAAAAGGTGTATTAACATGTATAAGGGCAGTTGGATAAAATTCTATTGTCTCTCCGAAAGTCATGCACCTGACATGTTCTCCAGTTGCACAATTAGGATGAACAAGTGACTGACGGACTCCGATCGTTGTAGATCCGGAATCTCTTAACACTGAGACGATGGATCCATTAACAATTCCCCTGTTGAAAATCAGCGAGCCTGTTCCGTCATTGACTGCCAGACCGACTTCTGGGAGAATGTGTCCGCAGTTCAGAACCGTCTCTTTTGCCTTCTGAAATACAAGATTACATTCTGGGCAACTATTTGCCACGTTATAATTCATTGCATAACATGTAGACGAAGACTGTATTATATTATCATTATGTGAACCCTGAACCCCAGGGGTTGTACCATTAGTAACGGGTGCCCCTGTATTGTGATTATAATTTGACGATCTACGAGAATGAGAACGATGACGAAAATAATCATTTGACTTATCCCGTTGTCCCCTATTGTAACTGTTATCTCGATGTCTCGAGCTAAGATTATTGTTATTCCAATTGTTACCATTATTATAGTTATATGACCGATTATGACTTGCGTTACGTTGACTATTGTTGTATCTGGACTGAGGTGAATAATTTCTATTTTGTGGTCTTCCTCTACTAAAGTCAATGTTATTGTTAAAATTATTCTGTCCCTTATGGAAATTGACATTATAATTTCCTTTGAAGCGACTTATATCTACACTGTGTGTTCTTGGTTTGTTATGACTGTGGTATGCCATATTAGAGGCCACAGGAAGAGGTTCCCTTGTCAAAGAGCTAGAAATGTTCGCATTCGGATGCGCAGTACAATAATTTAATGAAATTTTTTCCAACTCCTCAATAGTATCTGGTTTACGTTCTTGCAAATAGGCAAAGAATGGTGGGCTGACAGAGGATAATACTTTATCCCTTAGTAACAGATCAACTAACTTATCATATGATTTGTTGACACCTGCCAGTTCCACCCATCTGTTAAAAGTATTGTGTATGTTCGCAATAAAACATGTAAAGTCCTTATTATTATCTAGCAAAATACTTTTGAAACGTAATCTACAGGCCTCTTCGTTCAAGTGGAAACGACGCAATAATAAGGTCTTAATGGCATCGTAGTCTGTGGCTAATGTTGGATCAATATTTTGTGCTGCACTTGCGGGTTCGCCATCCAGAAATTCCTTGAGTTTGAGTGCCCATGCAGTTTTGTTAAGGTTATTGACTTTGCATACATACTCAAAGCGCAATAGCCATGCTGATAAATCATCAACATGTAATTTGAATGGTGGTAGCTTGAAATAATAATTGCCCTTATTTTGGTTGGGTGAAGATCCATTTTGTGAGTTATCATTATGGTTTGCAGCAGCACTTTGCGCCTGAAGTTTTGCTGTTTCCAACTTAAGCCGTTGTAATTCCATTTCTTGCTGCATTACAATTTCCTGTCGTCTCAATTTATTCTCTTCTTCAATCCGTAGGATTTCATCTCTTGCCACTTTCCTTTCTTCTTCTTGTCTAGCAATTTCTCTCTGTTCCTCCATTTCTGCCTTATATTTCGCAAGTTGTTGTTCCGCATATTCACGTAGTTCCTGTCATTTCATATTAAAATCTTTCCCATTTTTAATAAAATGGTCTAAGGTAAGCATCTTGACGTTAATATTGTTAGTATTTATTGATCTGTAATAATCAACAATAAAATCTAGGTAATTATTGTACTTATTCAACGTATGAATAGTCACTCTAAATAATTATAATATTATTGAACTTTTATTTGTAAGTTCCATCAAATAAATATAATATTTTGTAAAAATATTATATGTACCCACTAATATATATCATAAATGATTATGATATTTATTTATTTAAGATGCTGAAATTATATCATGCACTTAATATTAGTATTTAATAATTATGGGTATTGTCCCAATATAATTAGATTATTCAATCAATGATTTGTGCTAAGTCAGAATGTAGTACTGGGAAAATGTACCAATAAACATGTAATATGTCTGTCATATTCAAGGCAGACCATAAATTTATATTTAATTATCAATATCTATTATATTATTATGCCCTAGTCATCATATCCAAAGTGCATCACTAGTGTGTTGAACCACTACTGCAAATTGATGCAAAGTCCATGACACATTCCCAAATTTCAAAAAAAATTAATTAAATTCAATTATAATCTTATTATTAAACAAATGATAATATTAGTATTATATGAATAATGTATGAGATGAATACAAACAAAACAATTCATCAACCAAGGATTACAACACAGCAGGACAATACCAAAGTGACTTTTCACAAATAAAAATGAATTTATAAACTAAGCAGAACAAGCGGAAGTACCATACGAAAGAAGGAAGGTCAAGGATTGACCTAAGGCGAGATTGAACTCAATCTAGGACAGAATACATGACAAAAAAAAATGAATGCAAAAAAGTAATGACGTCACAGGACTCATAGACAAACTTTAAAATATACATATTCATAAATAAAAGATAGTCAGGTCAGGATTGACGAGATAGGTTATCAACATGATACAAAACTGAATAAAATAAAACTGAATATGATCAAATACACCATTAATTTACAGCACTGCACAGCTAACATATAAGGTCAAATAATGGCAGGTATGAACGAACAAATCATCGGAAAGTCATCGATGGGTTCTTCGCTAAATGCAATTAATTAACAGCCCTATGGAACAATCAAAACTGTCCTTGACATTCGAAAAGCCATAAGGTTCAGTTCTGATCCCCTCCTACCGCCCACAAGTTAATAACAAAAACATACAGTGGACAAACAAATTTAAATATACATGAACATATTTAGACATGCCTGTAAATACGAAATGGACTCAGTACTATTTTTTTTTCTGAATGACAACAGTCACAACTAGACTTATCTTTTTAATGCTCCGGTCGATGCTAAGTTCACCAACGGACTAGACCAATGTCTTAAACTGTTTGCTCCTCGTTGAAATATAACGATTGTCCATTTCTTGGTCATTTTAGATCTTGTCATTTTCATCAAACTGGGTTTACGCTGAAGGTTGTCGTTTGATCGTTAGGCATGTACGCACAATTGTATGACGTCAGCTTGACCTTAAGGGTAAATATGTATCTGCATCATAGGTCACGTTTCGGCATATCACGTGATTGTTAGACAAACGTAAACAGTTCATTAAAATTTGCGAAAAATTTGATTTGGTTCCTTCGATCCCCAAGCACTGGCGAACAGTTGTTGAGGGTAAGATGCGTTTTTACATCTGGTGAAGCATGTAAGAAGGAGTCATACCTTGTTGATCAATGTTCCATGTAATTATTAATACAGAAGCTATAGAATTCTGGCCATTGAATTGCTTCTGTCTGTTCATAGTGTCGTTCAATTATTCCTTGTTGTGCCTTTGATGGTATATTACGCGAATGTGGGTTTAGAATCTTGTGAACATAATAATTCTTGAATTGTGAACTTCAATTGACGTGATAAGTCCCTTATCGAGTCCACATATTTTTAATGTACATTTTTACACGTAAAACAATCCACATATGTTTGATCATGAAATATTATATATCAAATTTGAATCCTATATCGAATAAGCTATCTATGCATGTCAGTCCTTGTCCAGTAATATGAATTACTATAGGCAGAACGTCATAACTATATGTACGCGTAGTTGGTGATCCCAACGGCCGACAGTGAGATTATGCGTCTGGCAACTATAAACTAATAAGGACTGTTAATTCATCCCGTCCTAGGTTTAGTCAATTACTAACCTGTAACATTTCATCTCTTTTCATAATAACAGTGGACTGACCCATGTCCAGACTTAAATACAACATAACTGTGTGGCACTCCATGCCCAACCCTAGAAGAACGTAGGGACACGTCTTTACAGCTCGACGGTCATACAAGAAAGGGTCCCGTCTCTTGGTCACGGTGCGTGACCTACCAACGCTAACACGTCATAGCGTTCAATAGTCTAATAATATTTTACATTATATTAAATGCTGTAACCCCTAAAATTACATGCTGCCAACCTCTAGCAGACGACTGCAATAAACTACCATAGCAGGAGGCAATCGATGCTTTCAATAATATCTAGCTCTCATTCAGGCGTCAGCTTTATCCACATACTTCCGAAGCATGTGTATCCGATTTGAATTTCACCGCTTCCTTATATAGTGGCTAAGTGAACGTATTGGAAGGAATTCTGGGTAATTTCTCCCCGACTCGACTTTTTCAGCTCGTCAGGCTGATTTGTGTAACTTTTGTAGCAAACCTTACAATATCTCCCCAATAACACCAGGTAGTGATTCCAAACGATCTTCCCTGGACTTCTCAATAGTTCTACTATATATTTGTCAAATGTAATCCAATTCCGAGCGATATTTAATGAGATATTACGAATAATCAAGTGTGCTAATTCCTCGGACATCCAGCCAGCAGAAGAAGAGCTACAAATTAACGGTGAAAGACCAACGAAGGAAGAAATAAAGAAAGCCATAAAGCTTCTAAGAGATGGAAAAGCGTCTGGACCTGATGGCATTCCAGCAGACGCTATCAAAGCAGATATCGACACGGCTACAGAGATGTTATATAAATTACTTGGTAAAGTCTGGGAAAAGGAAGAGATACCAGCAGAATGGAAGGAAGGATACCTGGTTAAGATGCCTAAGACGGGAAATTTACAAGAGTGCACAAATTATAGAGGAATAATGTTACTTTCAGTGCCAGGAAAAGTATTAAACAGGATTATCCTTGAAAGATTAAAAGAGTCCATAGACAAGAAACTGAGAGATGAACAAGCAGGTTTTCGACAAAACAGATCCTGTACAGACCAGATAGCCACTTTGTTGTTGTTTGTTTGCGTTCGCTCAGCCATCTCTCACAACTCTGGCCATTTTGAGCGGTAATTACGTTGTGTCGTGGTTTACAGCTATGCTGCGATATCTGCGCCTTTCGGCCCGACACATCCGATTTCAGCAAGCAATTTTTACGGGTTTGCTTCCCTGCCACCTTACGCCTATATAGTATGCTATACCTCATGTCCATACAATAGTTCAGCAAGGTGACTGCACCAATGAGCGACATCGGAGACGCACTATGCCTCGGATCTGGGAGGCCCCCGCTTCCGGGAACACCACACACAGCCAGTTGAGGCAACGATCGCCGTAGACCAGATAGCCACTTTGAGAATAATAGTTGAACAAAGTCTGGAATGGAATTCACCACTATACATCGGATTTGTGGACTACGAAAAGGCATTTGACAGTGTAGACAGAGAATCACTTTGGAAATTGATGAGGCATTATGGAGTTCCCCTGAAGATCATTAATTTAATAAAGAAAACATATGAAGACATGACATGCAGAGTTCTTCATGAAGGACAGCTTAAAGAACCGTTTTGGATAAGAACAGGAGTGCGACAGGGATGCCTCTTGTCTCCATTTCTTTTCTTACTAGCAATAGACTGGGTTACGAGAACATCGACAACACACAACAGAAATGGAATCCAGTGGACTCTGACTAAGCAGTTGGATGATCTGGATTTTGCTGATGACTTAGCTCTTCTGTCCAATAACCGTAATCAGATGCAGGACAGATTGAAAACACTCGATGAGAGGTCACAGCAATTGGGTCTGAAAATACACAGGGAAAAGACAAAGATAATGAGAATAAATGCAGGTAATGATAACAGGGTTGAACTTGAAGATACACTAATACAAGATGTAGAATCGTACACATATCTTGGTAGCAATATAGACGATATTGGAGGGACAGACAGTGATATCAAAATAAGAATACAAAAAGCAAGAGGAGCTATCATTGCATTGAGAAATACATGGAGATCAAGAGAAATCGGATCCAACACGAAAATAAGAATCTTCAACTCAAATGTGAAGTCAGTCCTATTCTTTGGCTCTGAGACATAGAGAACAACAAAGACAACTACCAAAAAGCTACAGACTTTCATAAATGGGTGCTTGCGTAGAATAGAGGGATTGAAATGGTATGACAAGGTTACCAACGTGAAACTGATGACAAGAACTAGACAAGTGCCAGTGGAACAAGAGATGAGACGAAGACGATGGAGATGGATAGGACACACACTGAGGAAATCTGTTGATAGCATTACAAGGCAGTCCTTGTTCTGGAAACCCCGGGGCAAGAGAAGCAGAGGTAGACCAAGAAGCACATGGAGAAGAGAGCTGGAAACAGAGGTGAAAATGATAAGGAGAACGTGGAAAGAACTTGAGATGATGGCACGTGACAGGAGGACTTGGCATGTGTTTGTTAAAGGCATATGTTCCTTTGGAAGTGGAGGGTTATGAATGGATGAATGAATGAAGTGTGCTAATTCTGTGATAACAAATCCGTATAAAGATTTATTCATGTGCATCGGATTTTCCTGAAAAGTCGCGTTAAGCAAAGGGAGGTAAGTGATAATCACCAAAGGACTTTTGCCGATTCACGACACATGTGTATCCAATAGATGCACGTGAGAACAAGGCAATTTTAAAAATAAGGAGTGACTATCACCCTGCATAATAAAAGTGGATGGCCAGTTATGATTATTCAGTAATTTTTCATATCGTTGACAAAGTTATGTTTTCTTTGGTGTTTTTCTCCCTCTGCCACTTATAGATCCACCAAGTAATCCCCTATGATCTACCTTATGCCGACCCCTGCTCTAAAAGGTAGTCTCATAACAGATACTGCTGTAGGGGAGTGAAGTGTTCGAGACTTCACTATACTAGGTCTACCATCGAGAGGTGATACTGTCCCCTTCCTCGTTGCTTTTTCCTTCCCTAACTGTCGTGGTTGAGTTAGAGTGTAGAGTATATGTCGAGTTGGACAATAGTAGTGAAATCGACAAGGGATAGTGGACTGACAGAGTTATAGATTACACACACAGAAAGGTGTAAATAGGAGATGGACTTGTGACAACCTGGAAGAAGATTTACCAAAATGATCTCTCTCTCCAAGCCTCAACTCACTTATGTCTGTCTAAGCATCTCCTGCTCTCTCTCTTTTCTCTTATCATACATAGAGATTATAGTAAAGAGCTAAAAATACAAATATGGATGGAAAGGTCGTGAACAGCGCATTAATAAATGTGTAAAATTTATTAAAGAAGAAAAGCATGAAAATAATGCATATCATCACAACAACATAAAATTACCTCAATAATCAAATATTCATCAATAATCATATACACCAACAACCACACACACAGATCACCATTCATAAAACCTGTAGAACACAAAGAGATAAATAATCGAGTGACAGTCCTTCGGTTTTCGGGGACCAGCTGAAGTAACTCCAGTAAGTGGTGTTTTCGTATATATCCTCCATCGGTGATGGAATTAACCTGAATAACATCACTGTATATGCGCTATCGTTGGTGACCCCCCCCTACTGGCGCGAGTTGGGCTGGGGGACGCTGTTTATCTCCTGCTGACCAACTGATTGAACTGGGCGACAGCCTGTCCGCTTTTCGGGGACCAAATGTACTAGCTCCAGGAAGTGAATTACTTGTAGATCCTTCGTGAGGGACTAGCCTACAAAACTTTCTTTGTTGGTGCTAAACGTTGGTGACTCCCCTTATAGCGTGAGTGGGGCTGGAACTCTGTCCATAGATGGCTGCTCATACGTGCGAGGTTTTAAGTATCCAGGAAATACACCAGAAGAAGTCACTTGAGGACAAAGAGACCCAGGCGCGCTTATCCGGCGCAAGGCTCCGCTTGGCTGTAAATCCTGTTTAAACTGGTTTGGCTGTGGTTTGCTGAGTGCCCCGTTTAGGCACAAAAAAGGCGGGTGATATGGAATTCTGCTATAGGCATGCTGAGCGTGTTTGATATTCTGGAAGCCGCAATGCTCTGGCTGGTAATCCAATAGGCGAGTAGAGAACTACTACTGCGTTTGGCGATTCCAGATTTAGCGTTGGCTCCGTTGCACTGCGTGAGCTTAACTTGGCGTTGACAAAAAGGGGTTTTGATTCAGGAACGGGGTTGACGATTCGTGACGCTAGCGGTATTCAGAACCCTCTAGATCGAAGAGAATATTTCGTTCTTCGCCTGACTGGAATCTGCTCTCGCGAGTCGGTCTCCCTGAAACTGAGTCAAAACCCCTTTTTGTCAACGCCAAGTTAAGCTCACGCAGTGCAACGGAGCCAACGCTAAATCTGGAATCGCCAAACGCAGTAGTAGTTCTCTACTCGCCTATTGGATTACCAGCCAGAGCATTGCGGCTTCCAGAATATCAAACCCGCTCAGCATGCCTATAGCAGAATTCCATATCACCCGCCTTTTTTGTGCCTAAACGGGGCACTCAGCAAACCACAGCCAAACCAGTTTAAACAAGATTTACAGCCAAGCGGTTCCTTGCGCCGGATAAGCGCGCCTGGGTCTCTGTGTCCTCAAGTGACTTCTTCTGGTGTATTTCCTGGATACTTAAAACCTCGCACGTATGAGCAGCCATCTATGGACAGAGTTCCAGCCCCCACTCACGCTATAAGGGGAGTCACCAACGTTTAGCACCAACAAAGAAAGCTTTGTAGGCTAGTCCCTCACGAAGGATCTACAAGTAATTCACTTCCTGGAGCTAGTACATTTGGTCCCCGAAAAGCGGACAGGCTGTCGCCCAGTTCAATCAGTTGGTCAGCAGGAGATAAACAGCGTCCCCCAGCCCAACTCGCGCCAGTAGGGGGGGGGGGGGGGGGTCACCAACGATAGCGCCTATACAGTGATGTTATTCAGGTTAATTCCATCACCGATGGAGGATATATACGAAAACACCACTTACTGGAGTTACTTCAGCTGGTCCCCGAAAACCGAAGGACTGTCACTCGATTATTTATCTCTTTGTGTTCTACAGGTTTTATGAATGGTGATCTGTGTGTGTGGTTGTTGGTGTATATGATTATTGATGAATATTTGATTATTGAGGTAATTTTATGTTGTTGTGATGATATGCATTATTTTCATGCTTTTCTTCTTTAATAAATTTTACACATTTATTAATGCGCTGTTCACGACCTTTCCATCCATATTTGTATTTTTAGCTCTTTACTATAATCTCTATGTATGATAAGAGAAAAGAGAGAGAGCAGGAGATGCTTAGACAGACATAAGTGAGTTGAGGCTTGGAGAGAGAGATCATTTTGGTAAATCTTCTTCCAGGTTGTCTCAAGTCCATCTCCTATTTACACCTTTCTGTGTGTGTAATCTATAACTCTGTCAGTCCACTATCCCTTGTCGATTTCACTACTATTGTCCAACTCGACATATACTCTACACTCTAACTCAACCACGACAAATGGGGTCTCGCCGCGGAATTTGAACTACATCTCCAGCAATCGCAACAGATGAGGTTGCAGTCTGGTAGGAATCTCTCACAAGATTCTATCTTGATTCTTAGAGTTTAGTGTTCGGCAGATTATAGGAATTTCTTTCCCCTAGACATATCGAACTATTTCTTTTGGAGGAAGTCGGAACAGCGTTTTTCTCCACAGCAATCATAAATATTAAGTTACATTTATTGTTCATGCTACACATGAGACAGCTGGTAAAGGTTGATGGTATCACTGCTGAGTTTTTGGTTGACAAATCTGACGACTATTGTTGTAAAAGTCAGAAAAAAAAATTTTTAAGGGTTAATATTTTTTTCAGGAGTAGCTCTTTAATCTGAGATAAGAAGCTACAGATAGTCAGTTACTAGCTTGCATTTGTACCAAGGGAGGGTGTTCATTCGGATGATAGTAACCAATCCTCTCAATAGCTTAGTACTGACATAACTGGGGTGAAGTCATAGTAATAAGTTTTACATCACTTACATTTTTTGGAGTTTTTGGGTTTTTGCTTGTCGCAATCAGAGTAGCTTCAAACTTTCTTGATTTTAAAGTTCCCAGGCTAGCCTAGATTTTATTGATTATTAAGTTAATCAGCACCTAGTGGACTAGGTAACTAAGATCTCTAGGTTCTATTCTTCTATAGTGTTTGCTCACCCTGATATAATGGCCGATCTAGATAAAGTGCATAGGATTGCCCTCGAGGTAGCTAAGTACATGGAGTACAAGGATAGCGAAATCCAGCCCTTTCTAGAATTTGCAGTAAGCCTGCAGGATCAATACGAGGTAGACAATTGGTTTGACAGCCGTTTAATCTTAGCATGGTCATGTAAACAAACTGGGGAGAGTGAAGCATTCACCCGACAGTATGTAGAAGAAGTGATAGAAGATGAGAAGCAAAGGGAAAAGCAAAGACAAGAACGGGACAAGCAATTGGAAATGGAGCAACAAAAACGGGACAAGCAATTGGAAATGGAGCAACAAGAACGGGACAAGCAATTGGAAATAGAGCGACAAGAATGGGACAGGCTACACCAAATCAGAATGAATGAACTGGATAGCCAAATTCGGAGGGTGGAAACAGATACTAAATGTAGTCACTCTACTTCCCCTTCTACTGTGCCCTTAACGGTCAACGCCCCTGCAAACCTTGCGCCCATGAAAGAAAACTTGCCTGCTAAAACCGAATCCCAACTCCAGAAAATTGACTTTCCTTTGGACTTGGATCCGAAGCCCAAACAAGGAAAGAATTTACGTCGGGACAGCAGACCTAAAGCCACGGGGAAAATTACGCAACGTTCCCAGGCATGGAAACTGCACAAAGGTGAGACAGGTGCTAACAAGCATTGTAATACGGATTGTTCCCGTCTGGCAAGCGGCGAACCCCGAGCCTCTCACGCTCCAGACCGAGCAGCACCTAACCGACACGTGACGTCGAGAAAAGGGAGCCACACCCTATCACGTTATATTTCGCAAGATTCCCGGCCGGACAGCGAAAAACCATATGCAGAGGCGTATCCCTCCAACTCAACGATCGTAGAAAGGAGGCGCCGCTCCTCTTATCATCCTGAGCTTAAAAGGTGCAAGAATAAGTCGCCTGCTAAAAGGGTTAAACTTTCCAAACCGTTCCAAGGAACTTTGGAAAAACACACCGAGAGTTTTCTCTCGGGCACTTCGCGATCAAACGGGATCTCAAACCGTCCAGTCTTTTGCATGCAGTCTGCGGGGCCTGTCAACCAGGAAGTGGATCTCGCATTGCAGGACAAAGTTCAACTGACGCCAGTAACTTCCTCAGGGGAGGGCAAAGTTGACGTTTATGATGGACACAGGGTTCCATGCGAAGGGATCCCTGGTATTCCATTTGAGTCTCTCACACTTCTCAGGGCAGAAGACAGTGAGAAAAGCTGCCTTACTACTGTACAAGGAGCCATTGTTGAGAGCCTTGGCTCACGTCATGCTAGTAATGGGAAAGCGACTCAACAAACTCTGCAACTCGCAGATATTACCTATCTGTCTTCACGGATAGAAGCTACGGAGATCTGTTATGATTTAGTAGAACCCCAGAATGCGATCGATTACTCTCTGCTTCAGGCAGCTGAGTTCTCTCATTCAAATCGCATTATTCCAGTGGTCTCAACCCCACTGATGGACAGCAAAGTAGTCGCCTCCGCCAGGCCATTACAGAGCAACTTGATCATTTCCGTTGACCAAGCCAGAGTTGTGACTGGCAAGGCAAGGAAAGCTCCAGACCCACCTTTAGACGGCACAGGTCTGAAGATTGATCAATGCTCCCACCGAAACAGGGGAGTAGGTGTGGAGAGGCAGAAGAAAAATGCTAGCATTTCTTCGGCCAACGAACGGCTTTATTTACCAACTAGGGTTACACGCGCTAGAAAAAATCCCTATAGACTGCAGCTATAGAGGGTTATTCAAGGCCGCCCGTGACAGGTAAAAATATACATAAGCAGCCTGAGCCCAACAATGATTACACTGCACATAACAGGCGGATTCCCAACGCAGTGGCCAGTGAGTTCAGGCGGGCCGAAAACCACATCAGGTGCGGATAATTTTCCGGACCATAAACAGGCACAGCGAATTGCGGAAGCAAGGTCAGGTTCACACGGAAACGAAGGGCGTCAGCGCTGACTGGCCTCGCAAAATCCCATTCGCTGAACGTCTATTAGACAGAGGGAAGAAAAGAAATGAACTCGGAGCTAGTCATACAGTACTGACAGAAATTGGATACGATTTTGGTTATGATTATAGAAGGTTCTTACGACATGTAACGGACATCGATGGAAAAGATAAATTACTGTCATTTTTGTCCGTATTCCTCGAACTTTAAAAGGGGGGGCACTTGTCACGTGAAAGATAATTTATTTTACCATCTTGTCCATAATTTGATTACTCCTTTAAATGTTCTGTTTTCCTGGACATTTTGTAATTTCTTTTTCTTTCCTTTTCTACCTTTGTGGCCAAACTTTCTCACCCTCTCAAACCCCACCCGAGGTTGTTTACGCTGGCCAGCTGCGGTCAGCTAACGCTAGACGTAATGTTATCTAAACGCACCTGTTCGACCAGAGAAACATTTCTCGGGTCCGCTTTAAGTGTTAGAACGAGCCAAAGACGGTTTCTGTGAAAGAAACGGTTCGTTAGCGGCGGGTACCCTCTGTGGTCCCAACAGGGGAATTTCTCTGGTCGCTTTAAAACGTTTGATGACGAGCGGCTGGTACCCTTTGAGGCCTGGGTAACGAGTGTGATCTTTTTCAGGGGAAGATAACAATCGCGGTCAGTCTTTGGGTTTTCGCCCCTTAGACAAGATAGAGCATAATGTTATGCATTTCTCTACCTGGGGAACTTTCGCACGATTTCTTTTGTCTTACTCTAGATTACGTCTTTCGCCGAACTTCTGTAGAAATATGCAGGCCAGGTCCGGGGGGGGGGGGGGGGGCGTCCCTTGTGATCTATAAGAGTAGACTGGTTTTAATAGACAAAGACATTCGTAAATTTTCCTGGCCCGTAGATGACCATCATGAGATAAGGCAAACTTTAACACAGTACTAGAATGTGTTTGCCTATGTTCTAGTCATTTTTCGGGGTGAGTTGACATATCTTATAATTATAATATATTAGATTCATGTTAGCTTTTATATATCTGTTAGGAAAGTGAATTTATTTCTGAGGACTTCTCCTAGTAATTTATTCAGTGATAAGGTAGCGCTGTCTACGGCCTATTAAGTGGTGCTTAAACTGTTACGGTTTATCATGGGTTAAATGTTAAACTTACAATAACAGATATTAGGCGTAGAATCAGTCCATGAATGCTTACCATTGGGTTAAGAGTCAGCAAAATTAACTGTCATTTCTGTAAGATAATGTCAGGTGTGGATTGTTCACTTTAAAACTGAATAGTGAGATGCAGGTAATAACTCTGGATTATATGAGATAGTCACTTATTCCTTTTTGATAGATATTTCTAGTGGCAAGGGAGGATCATTTTATGCTTACTTGTGTGGCTAGGCACTAGTCTATAACTTTCACTGAAAGCAGTCACCAGGCATAGATATAATTATATCTTATGATTTAGCCACAACTGTATTATTATAGCAAGAACATTGCATTTTCTTTGTACTCATTTTGTGGAATGCTAATATATTTTCCAAAGGGGACATACGATTTATTTGTGTAATGTCAAATGCTGTAATCTGTTTATGTAAATTCATTTAATGTTGTAAGATGAATAAGCATATTCATTTAACTGTAACTACAGGTTAGGTTTCCTGTATGTTGAGATTGGGAGAAGAGGAGTAGATTTTTGATGTCAGAACATTTACTGACAGGTACCTGGGGGTGCAAAAGATATTAAGCTTATGCGGGCGCGTGTTGATAATTGATATTTTTAAGGAACAGGAGACATGGTTAAAGACAGCCCTAAACTATCATAGCAATAACTACAATAAATTTAATCCCATAGTGGAGCGAAACTTTCTGTATAAAGTTAGTGTGATTTATTATTTGCTTGAAGTAAAAGGGTGTCTCTTTTTGGGTCTCAGTTTCAGGAAGACCGAATCGCTAGAGCAGACTTCAGTCAGGCGAAGAAAGTCATATACTCTTCGATCTAGAGGGTTTCTGTATACATCTAGCAACGAATCGTCAACCCCGTTCCTGAATCAAAACCCCTTTTTGTCAACGCCAAGTTAAGCTCACGCAGTGCAACGGAGCCAACGCAACATCTGGAATCGCCAAACGCAGTAGTAGTTCTCTACTCGCCAATTGGATTACCAGCCAGAGCATTGCGGCTTCCAGAATATCAAACCCGCTCAGCATGCCTATAGCAGAATTCCATATCACCCGCCTTTTTTGTGCCTAAACGGGGCACTCAGCAAACCACAGCCAAACCAGTTTAAACAGGATTTACAGCCAAGCGGAGCCTTGCGCCGGATAAGCGCGCCTGGGACTTTTTGTCCTCAAGTGACTTCTTCTGGTGTATTTTCTGGATACTTAAAACCTCGCACGTATGAGCAGCCATCTATGGACAGGCTGTCGTTCAGTTTGTTTATTCGATCAGCAGGAGATAAATAGAGTCTTCCAGACCACCTCGCGCAATTAGGGAGGAATCACCAATGATAGCGCCTATACAGTGATTTTATTCAGGTTAATTCCATCACCCATGGAGGATATGTACGAAAAAAACCCTTACTGGAGCTATTTCATATGGTCCCGAAAGCGGACGGACTGACACTCAGTTATTTCATCTCTCTGTGTTCTACAGGTTTTATGAATGGTGGTGTGTGTGTGGTTGATGGTGTATTTTGCATATTTTGGTTATTGATGATTATTGATGTAATTTTATGTTGTTGTGATGATATGCATTAATTCCATGCTTTTTCTTCTTTAATAAAGTTTACACCTTTATTAATACGCTGTTCACGACCTTTCCATCCATAATTAAATTTGTTTAGCTCTTTACTATAATCTCTATGTAGGATAAGAGAAAAGAGTGAGAGCAGGAGATGCTTAGACAGTAAAAGTGAGTTGAGGCCTGGAGAGAGAGAGATCATTTGAATAAATCTTCTTCCAGGTTGTCTCAAGTCCATCTCCTATTTACACCTTATCTAAAGTGTAATCTATAACTCTGTCAGTCCACTATCCCTTGTCGATTTCACTACAGTTGTCCAACTCGACAAATACTCTACACTCTAACTCAACCACGACACTAACTTAAGAGCAAAGTCAGGTACCCCTTTACAGCTGGGTAAACTGGAACGTGTCGATACTGTAAATCGAACGCAGACCCTTTGTCGTGAGAAACCAGCGCTCTAACCACTCTATCAATCGGAAGCTTGACCCCTGGTTTATATAATCTAATTCTGCACATATGTGTCTTTTCTCTGTGAATTTTCATACCCAGTTGTATTGCGCCTGGTTTCGATTATGTGAAAGAAGGGTTAGGTCATTTGCTAAATTCAGATGGTTGTGCTGTTGTATCAGAGTTCACTGAACTCCATTCTATCGGCTGATGTCGTAGTTTTGTTTTCAGACTCCAGCCTTTCTCAAATTGTTTATCCTGGACGAACCCTTGAAATAATATTCAGGTCTCAGGAAACCCCTGCATAAAAATTATTATATCTGCAGCTCATTGTACCTTAGCGTGATCAGTAACTTGTAAATATAATAATCCAATAAAAGTATTAATGCTCTTTTGAGCAAAGAATGATTTTTTTCCTGTGTATCTGTTTATTTCGGTCAACCTATTAGCCTACTTTTTTGGGTGGCTTCCCTCTCCCAACAAAGGATATCAGTTCTAATGCAAGTCAGTAGTGTATAAGTAGAAGAACCTTCCGTTCATCTTTGTTTTTTAATTTCCCACTTGATTTATTTTAATCTTATCCAAGTAGACTTAAATGTCTGATCACAAATTTCTAATCTACAAGATGCTAATGAAATATGTGCATGAGTGAATACGGTCCTGTTGCGAACTGCCATACAGGTCTGCTCGATCACTGCCCACCACTGTTAGCGCTAACATCGCCCGGTGCACAAAGTTAAAAAAAAACAAAAAACGAAGTTTATTTATTTTTCAATCACGATCATTCGCAGAACCCCTAGCGACCTCTAGCGGAACCCCTAGCGACCTCTCGCGGAACCCCAGGGTTTTGTGGAAAACCGGTTAAGAAACCCTGGCTCCAATCTGTAGCCAATATAAAGAGAGATGGTGATAAGAGGCTTCATTCTAGTAATCCACTTCTCATTTCAAAGAGGTCTGTATGTCATACTGGTATTTTAGTGCTGATGATGCCTCGTGGTGAAGATAGTGAAGACGATAAATTAACGGTCATAACCAACTTTATTGTTTGTCCTTCAGAGCTGGCCCTCCCTGGAGAACGTCTCAGACTACGCTCGAGGTTTATGAGTGTGAGCAAGGGCAGACGACAGCGAAAGTTTCTTGGTAAACGCAGTCTGGAACTTAGGCTATCGGTGGATGAGTTTTATCATTCTCCGGCTAGGGTGAGTACCTGTATTGTACACTATACCAGTGTTGTCGACTCGGGTCGAAAGACTCAAAATCAAGTCGGACTAAAGTCACCTCGACTCGATCTAAATGATTTTTAAATTAGCGACTCGACTTGGGATTTGCCAATTTTGGCGAACCAACAACGTCGTCCTCATTCATAACAGCACTCATATGGAGAAACCAAAAAGTGTTTTGTTTCAATCGATAAAATATATGTGCCAACAGAATTTGAAAATATGAAAGCAGTCAGTTAATAAAATATAAAAAATATAGATTATTACTGTACCTTTTTATTATAATAACTGAAGTGATTGGTCAAATAGAAGCGAGTGTAACTATAAACAGTATTACGTCAAAAGTTAGACTCGACTGATAACTCGACTTCAATGCTACTGTCTGGTTTGGTTTTCAGGACAATCTTCATTGCACACGGAAAACGCCATCAGTGAGTGCTCCAATCTCCTCCCTTAGATCACACCAGGAGAATCTCAGCACAGTGCACGAACTCCGTAGCACCGGCGAAGATCCCTATGTATATATGCAGAAATCACACATTCTTTAAATATTTTTTGTGGTTGGTAGGTTTTCCTAATTTTATAAATTTTGCCACAACAGCGGCCGCATGGCCTACTCTTTACGATTTCAACAGCCGAGGGATTTTTAACGTGCGCAACTTGCACACGGGACCACCTATTTTGCGCCCTTATCCTAGAAGGCTAATCATCCAATGTCACTACCTATGAGATCGGGGGGGGGGGGGGGGGGGGGAGTATGACATCGTTAGGACCCATTGGTTCTGGCAAAAATTTAAATAAATTATATTCCCTGTACTGGGAACCGAACCCGGTACCTTTAGAATTAGAGGCGGGCGCAATACCTCCTAGCCACTCCGAACCCCAAATGCTGCTGTTAAGTACTTGACACTCGACTTGAGACTTGCAGTAAGAGACTTGAGACTCGACTTGCGACTTGTTACGAAAGACTTGAAGACAACTCTGTACTATACTTATACGACAACCAATCCTTATCACCGTGGCAGGTAAAAGTTGTTGGCTGTGTGGCGCTTAGCTTTTGAGTATGTTATTCAGATTAAAATAGCAAGATCAGTGCAGGGGGAATATGACACAGGATCATCAATGAGAGATTACAAGAGGCCATAGACAGACAATCGAGAGATGAACGACCAGGTTTTTTACATAAAATGACCCTTTACAGACTAGATAATCACAAGCGCATATTAGCTGGAAATTGAACTCACCTCTTTCAGCTGGATCCATGACTCTGAAACAACATCGGACGCTTTAGACAATGAATCTCTTTGGAAGCGGATCAGTCATTGTGGAGTCCCCTGAAGATCCTAAA
The DNA here is from genome assembly GCA_024509875.1 of Oreohelix idahoensis. Classification (NCBI taxonomy): domain Eukaryota; kingdom Metazoa; phylum Mollusca; class Gastropoda; order Stylommatophora; family Oreohelicidae; genus Oreohelix; species Oreohelix idahoensis. The sequence goes on from JAMPIV010016858.1 coordinate 272,791, forward strand.
ATAAAAAATAAAAAAAAGCGTATGAATACGTTAAATGCAACACTTTTCATGGGGAACAACGTACATAATCATTTGAGATACGAAATGGAGTGCGTCAAGGATGTCTCTTGTCACCATTTCTCTTCTTGGTGGCTATAGATTGAGTTTATCTTCTTCTTCTTCTTCGTACACTCTCAGAAGTCTAATATTTGCAAAGAAAGCAGTGGTCAGTTTAAAGCTATCTGCATCTCCATAGAGTTTTTTTCTCCGAAAAAGGAACTAGTGACGGCCGTATGCGCTTTCTTTGTTCCTTATACTGTATGTTGAGCATCTTTGAAGCAGATGATCAACAGTCATTTTATCAGCGCCACATTTACACTCACCCGAAGTTTATATCTTTAGCTTGTTGAATAGATGATATCTGAACCTGTTGTGTGGCCTGTGCGGAGTCTGGAGATTATCATTTGTTCTCTTCTGCTGAGCTGGTAATATGCATCATTTTGTATGTGTCCTGGATGATCTGCGTTCTATTTGTTTCTGTATCTGGTTCTGATAAAACTATATTCCTCTTCAAAAGTTTACCTTGTATCAGGTTGAGGTAGCTTTCCACCTTCCTTTGCCAATCTGCCAGCCTCTTCATTGCCGGGGATGCTACAATGAGATGGGATCCATTGTATCACAATGTTTTTGAATCGTTGACATAGTTTGTGGAGCACAACTCTTAGGTCATCCAGGTCTGCATTATTCTAGCTCCTCAGCGTTGCAACTACTGACAGTGTAGCTGTGAAGAAAACAACTTGTTTCTCGGTGCTTTCCGCTGCCATTAGAACCTCTGCTGCAGATTTTAAGACCTCTGCCTTTGCTCTGAAGTTACTTGAGAATTTTCCTGCTGCCACTGAAATCTTTTTTTTTAAACCAGTGCTTAAGTTCAAAAGCCCACCTCCACCTTCATCTTCTGTTGCATTGATTGCTGATAATCTGTTTATGTATGCATGGGTCCAGGTGTTACTTAGGTAACGTTTCTCTATGTAATTTGTCATTATGACTTTTCCGACTGTTGCAGACTAGCTCTCCTGTCTCTCAATGCCAGGAGTGTTTTCTATCATTTCAGAGAAACGATGTTGTTTCCAAACTGGGAGTTTGTGTGCAGCGTATATAGGCTTAGTTGTTGATACCGCATTTATGGATTCGGTTTATAAAAACATCTACATTAGCCAACAGAAATTGAATTTAGTGAACTCTGAAAAAATAGCTTGATGTCAAATGTCTGCTGGCTTTGAGCACGTGTTTCTGTTTTATAACCTATTTATTAATTTACACACCCATTATATGTTTGCCATTACCCATACTCACCATCTGTTTACTAATGTTTACACTCACTATACGTTTACTAATGTATACATTCACCATCTGTTTATTAATGTATACATCAACCATCTGTTTACTAATGTATACACTCGCCATATGCGTACTAATGTATACGCTAATCATCTGTTTGCTAATGTATATACTAACCATCTGTTTTTTAATGTATTCACTAACCATATGTTTACTAAAATATACATTAACCATCTGTTTACTAATGTATACACTCGCTATATGCTTACTAATGTATACACTAACCTTCTGTTTACTAATGTATACACTAACAATCTTTTTACTAATGTATACACTTGGGTTCATGAGGGTAAGAGGAAAAAAGGAAGACCAAAAGAAACACTCAGAAGAACAATAATAAGAGAAGGAAGAACGTTGGGCCTAAATAATGTGCAAGAGCTAAGAGGAGTGGCGTCACAACGAACAACCTGGAGAGCACTGGTTTCTGCCTTATGCGCCGTGTTTGGTGCTTAAAGAATTTATTATTATTTATTATTATTATACACTAACCATCTGTTTACTAATACATACACTCGCCACCTGTTTGCTAATATAGACACTAACCATCTATTTGCTAATGTATACGCTAACCATCTGTTTGCTCATTTATACACTCGCCATCTGCTTACTAAAATATATACTAACCATCTGCTTACTGTTTTATACATTCAACATATGTTCATTAATGTATACATTAATTTTCTGTTTACTTGCGTACACACTAACCATCTGTTTACTAATGTATACACTAAACATCTGTTTATTGATGCATACACTAACCATCTGTTTATTAATATATACACTAAGCATCTGTTTACTAATTTATATACTAACCATCTGGTCATTGATGCATACACTAACCATCTGTTTACACTCACCATCTGTTTACTAATGTATACACTAACCATCTGTTTACTAATGTATACACTAACCATTTGCTTATTGATGCATACACTAGCCATCTGTTTGCTATTGTATACACCAGTGGTTCCCAAAGTGGGCGGTACCGCCCCCCTGGGGGCGTTGGGAGGATCCAAGGGGGCGATACTGAAAAGGGGGTCACGGGGGGGGGCGTTCAGTAGTAAACAAGGGGCGTTCAGACATAAGGGACAGTTGAGGATATGACAGGCTAAATTCGGTATATATTTGATAACTAAATGCATTATCCTATTTGAAAAATAAAGCAGTAGTGTTAGCACAGGTAAAGCAGTTATAGATTTGAGAGTCATCAATGAGGCGGGAACGAGATAGGAAAGATGCGGATGAGGGTATTACTAGGAACATTAAGCAAGGCATAGTTTCGTGTTTATGTGCCATCCTGAGCTCAGGTAACCATCGGTGATCATAAATTGTAATCAGGAACTACCGCGAAATCGGAGTTAACAAAACACCTATTGTCCATTAGGTCATTCCTGAAACGAACAACGAGAAGTCTGTGATTGGCTCATTAAGAATAAATCAGAATCACAGAATCTTTAGAAGGTGAAAACCAGTCCTAAGTAGTGTTTACTAGTTTAATATTAACTTTGGAATTCGCGAGGTGTGTCTGAGCGTATTTCATCTGGCAGTAGACGAAATTAGAGACCTGCTTGTGTTTCAGAAAGGACCGACTTTGCTTTGTTTCAATGATAGGTTGTTACCGCGGTATTAAAAGAAGCTGTACCTGGTATATTTACAATACACTGTAATTCACAGACAACATCTTGTTGCAAAAAAATTAAGTGATTGGCTTCACAAATCATTAAATTCTGTTGTAACAGCGATTAATAGAATTAAGTCCCATGCTCTAAATTCTATACTATTTCGAGAGCTTTGTACTGAGAGTGATGAACAATTTGAACGCTTGCTGGTGCACACAGAAGTCAGATGGATCTCAAAAGGAATTTGTCTGAGACGCTTTTATGCTCTGTTTGAAACTGGTAGAATTCTTTAAAGACTCGCATTCTTTGCTCAGTACAGATCTAACGAACATCAGGCATGACATTGCATATTAGTCAGATTTATTCACAAAGTTTAACGAAATAAATCAACAACTGCAAGGAAATGAAATTAATCTTATAAAAGTCAAATCTGTCGTCTCCACGTTTCTGGCCAAATTAACGCTATTCAAACGTAATATTGGCGGTCGCGAGCTAATCCAATTTCCCAGCCTCTTTGAGTTGGAAGAGAAAAACAAAATACCAGAGGATAATCTTCAAGTACATTGTGCACACCTAGAGATGCTGCTTAAAGACATGTCTCAGCGGTTTCAGGATCTTCTTGTGATCACTATTCCAGATTAGATAATAAATCCATTCCTAGACACGTGCAGTGAGGAACTAGGAAGGATGGAAGAGGAACTGATATCGCTGCAAAATGAAGCTGAGCTTAAGCCAATGTTCACAAAATCATATCAAGACTTTCAGTCTCAGAAAGAAGTCCCTGAACGCTATCCTGCAGTGTGGAGGAAAGATTAAGATGTTCTGTATTGCTTTTCCAACATCGTATTTAGTAGAGCGCGGTTTCAGCGCGGTTGTCCAACTTCTTTCAAAGCAAAGAAACAGACTGCAAATTACTGAACGGAGGATCTGAGACTCCTAACTTTGAACCTGATGTTGAGAAGCTGATATCACTGCCCCAGGAACATCCATCTCACTGAAGTTAAAAGAACAATGAAGTAGGTTTGTTACTAATATACTCTCGCAGACTACTGTTTGTAATACTGGATTAGGTAATTAAGTTTATCTTTTTAAATTAAATTAATAAATAAGGGTATCTGTAGCTTTATATTACAATGTAATAAATAAAGCTATTAGTTGTCACTGTTTTGAATTAGCAGTTGCTTTTATATTTCTTTCTTTATAGTTTTTTATGTACTATGGGGAAATTTAGGGGGCTTTGGGGACATGTCCTAGGAGCCAAGGGGGCGGTGACCCGAAAAAGTTTGGGAAACACTGGTATACACTAACATCCTTTTTTACTAATGTATATACTAATTCAACATCATATCAACAATACACAAGGAAAGCAGCGAGTCATGCTTGGGATTCCATGAAAGAAAGAGCCAAGATTGGATAACACCAGAAACGCTAAACACCATAGCGAAGAGAAAGGAAATGAAAAGAAAGAAAACAGAAGCAAAGTCTTCCAGGTTAAAGGAAATATATAGTGAACAGTACAGTCAGCTGGACAAGGACGGAAAACGTCAAACCCGTGCTAACAAAATGACATTTCTGGGTGACCTTGAAAGACAGGCAGAAGAGGCAGCACTGAGAAATGAACAAAGCATAGTTTATAAAATAACTAAAACTATCAGTGGAAAACGAGGTGCAAACAATATAACGGTAGTAAGAGACAAGCAAGGAAATCTCATCACCACAGCACAGGGGCAGTAAACAAGATGGGCAGAGCACCTCAGAGAAACATTGAATAAGGAACCATCAGAGACTCAGCTGAATGTTCCTGAGGCTGAATGTGACCTAGACGTAAATACAGACATTCCACGAAGAGAAGAAATCATCAGAGCTATCAAACGGTTAAAAAATGGAAAAGCGCCTGGTCACGACAATCTAAATGCTGAGTTATTCAAGGCAGACCCTGAACTAGCAGCAGAACTATTAGAACCACTATTTACACAAGTCTGGGAAACTGAGACAACACCAACAGGAGTGCAGCAAAGGAATAATTGTCAAATTGCCCGAGAAGGCGACCTTGCAGACTGCAACAACTGGAGAGGAATCACTCTCCTCTCAGTTACCAGTGAAATACTAGGCAGGATAATCATCCAGAGAATTTCAAAAGCAGTAGACCATAAACTGAGGAAAGAACAAGCGGGTTTTAGAAAGAACAGAAGAAGTGCAGATCATATATTCACCCTCGTGAACATTATAGAGCAGTGCTCAGAATCGCAGAGGCAGCTATACGTTAACGTTGTTGATTTTGAAAAGGCTTTTGTTAGCATACACAATGACAGCCTATGGAAAATACTGAGGGCTTGTGGAATTCCCAGCTGCATTGTTTCCAAAATAAAAAGCCTCTATTTTAACTTTACATGCAGTGTTGGATTGAATAATCTAACTTTCGAAGTGAAAACAGGAGTACGACAGGGATGCCCTTTATCAACATTATTTTTGACAGCCATAGATTGGGTGATTGGACAACGTTTTCTACACTGGAAGACCTGGAATATGCAGATGACTACTCGCACATACACATCAATACATCCAAGAAAAAACCGATAGACTGAATAAGTATAGCCAGCAGGTTGGTCTGAACATCAATCTGAAGAAGATAGAGGTCATGACACTCAATGTGGGCAATCCTGAGCAAATAACAATAAGGACCCAGAAGTTAGAACAGACAGATACATTTACTTACCTAGGAAGCATAGTAACACCTGGTGGCGGAACAAGCAAGGACAATAACAACAGAATGAATAAAGCGAGAACAGCCTTTGCTAGTCTCAACAACATCTGGAAGTCTTTCCAGTACAGCACAAACACCAAATTAAGACTGAGAGCTGTGTACTTTCTGTGCTTCTCTATGGTGCGGAATGTTGGAGAGTAACAGAGAAGGAAATGTCGAAACTGTCCTCCTTCCACATAATCTGCCTAAGGAAAATTCTCCGAATCTTTTGGCCAAAAACCATCAGCAACCAAGAACTACTTATTCGGAGTAACCAGGAGGACATGCACACCATCATAGCTGGCAGACGCTGGAGTTGGGTTGGTCACGTCCTCAGCAGGGACTCTGATACCATTACAAGAACAGCAATGCTATGGACCTCGGAAGGAAAGCAAAAGAGAGGCCGACCGAAGACAACTTGCCGGAGAACTGTGGAGGCCGAGATGCAAAGAATGAACCAGAGTTGGGGCACTGTACAAAGGATGGCCGCCGACCCAACAACGTCAATTTGTTGCTGCCCTACAAGACGCCACCAGGCGTGATGGCCACTGACTGCTTTGACGGTTGGCGGCTATGGATCAAAGAAGATAAGAAGATACACTAACCATCTGTCACGGGCAGCCTCCCCTTGCTCTGCCAAAACCTACAGTGTCTAATGTGGGTCTTCAGAGGTGTCTACCTTCGCACAAGATTACTCTTGGCAGAGGTGTAGATAGAAGGATAATGATGCTTATACCTCGAAGGAGTTTTCACAAGATACTATATTTCAGAAGACACAAATAATGCTGAATGCGTATGAGCACGTTAACTTTTTATCTGACCCGCCACCTTTTGTGCAGATGTATTGTATGATTTAGCTCGTTCAAGCCCCCAGCTGATTTCATTCAGCGAAATTCCTCTTATTAGCTCGATATATATATATATATATATATATATATATATATATATATATATATATATATATATATATATATATATATATATATATATATATATATATATGTGTGTGTGTGTGTGTGTGTGTGTGTGTGTGTGTGACAGCGCCATCTTGAGATCTATCGTTCTCGGTGCCAGCGCCATCTTGTCACTACGATTGCCCCCATGGTTCACTGCCTGATTACCACATTATCTTCAAGAAGAAGATTTATTACAAGGCCACAATAAAACCTACAAATTAGTTGTGTATATTTGTGTTTTTGCTCTAGAAATAAGTGTATATTTGTGTTTTCATGCCTTCTAGAGCAATAATCGCGAGTTTTATTTAAGTGGCCAAATTAATACGCGCAGCGCACTAAAGTCGAGTGATTAGCCTAGTGCCTATATAAAGAATGCGATGGCCAGCAGCGGTCTTTTTAAGTATCAGTCCAGACAAGAGAAAACGAAACGAGGCGACCTGTGTGGGTAGCAGAAGAACAAAGACATGACACGTGAGTTTGATTTTAGAGCAGATTAGCTTTAGTGATCTAGTTTTATTATTAGAATTCAGCGTGTCTGTTCTAATGTTTAATGAAATAGGTAAAAGGCTGTGTTTCCTAAGGAGATTTCTTCCAAAATATCATAATTTAGTCTTGAAATGATGGATGAGTGAAAATAATGTGTGGATAGGTTTTATTAGGCACGCTAAGCCCAAATCACAGATGTGAGAGTTTAGTAGCAATTATTTCAGTCATCAGACCTGGCAAGAAAGGCAAAGATAGTAGGAAAGTATTTCATACATGAAACCAGGCAGAGAAGAGATCTATTACTGTAATTTAGATAATATTGACTGTTATGAAGATGGCAGCCACGTGTTCATGAAAAGCATCGTGCAATGTGTATAAAGGCGGCGCGTCATCATGCATGTGTATAAAGAATGAATTGTGTGAATTGACACGTGGGCGAAAGCAGATTAAGATAATTTCCCCAGTAAAGGAAAGAGATAGTTTTCGTGTTAAATCTCCTTTATGTGATGAATTTAGTTGTAGTTGTTAAGTCAAGAGTAATTTTATTTTATTCTTTAATGAAAGAGTAATTTAGTGTATTTCACGTTTATTGATTATTCTACTGTATATCTTTAGTGGGTTACTTTGAGTGAGGTGAGAATATGTATTTAGATTTCTGGAGAGCGTGAGGCCACTCCTTGGTGCGTAAGGCACGTTGAGACAAGTGTTTCTCTGTTTGCTCCCGGCAAAGCATGGAAACACCCATGTAGCTAGTGTCCATTACAGGCCCACAAGAAGCATGTTGATGCTATTGCAGTGGTTGTTTCGGTAAAGGTAACGATGTGTTTCATGTGATGAGTTCCCAATCTCATCAGGGGTCATATACGGCACGCTTGTTGCCAGGCGCACCAGTCGTCACTTACGACATGTTCAAAGTGCAGGAACGAATATTGAGATGGATCAGTTGTGAGGTGGTGGTTTATTCTCATTATTGAGAGTATTTGTTGTACATATAGTTGAATATTATTTTATGTCCATTTTATTATTATTTAATTATTGTGATGTGTAGAATGGTTTGTGAGAGCACGTGGGCTCACTTGGAGATATATATTTCTCTTCTCCGCTCCTGAGGGAGCATGGGGCCACCAGTGTGGTTTGCCTCCGCATGAAGTATTCATATGCTCGTGCTGTAGTGGTTTCGGTAGCAATCTGTGTTACATGGTGAGATTGCCAGCCTCATGCACAACACCATACTAGTCTCATTGGACGACATGCATGAGTATGTGTGTGTGTGTGATAGTTGAGTGTGTGCTCTTGCAGTAGGAATTTCGGTAGCAATCTGTGTTACACGGTGAGATTGCCAGCCTCATGCACAACATCATACTAGTCTCGCTAGAAGACATGCATGTGTGTGTGCATGATAGTTGAATATTCAGTTTCACGCAGTGTGGAAGGACAGTTTGACAGGTGAGAGCATTGTGTTTCTGATTATTTAACCATGATTTTAACTAGTCGTTGCTTTGTTTACTTCTTCAGATTAGCAATCGAGCACTGGCTGGGTGTTTGGTGTTTTGTTTGTTGGTTTATTTGTTTAATGTTTGCTTCAGTGTACCCTTAGTCACTGAATGGGTTGTAAAAATAAATACAGCCTCTGCCTTAAGAATCAAGAGTTTTATTGTTGATCGGGTCGGTTGCGAGTGTGCAAGAGAGTGATCAAATATCACAACATCATCATCATCATCTCGCCCACCCTATCATATATATATATATATATATATATATATATATATATATATATATATATATATATATATATATATATATATATATATATATATATATATTTATATATGTATATATATATATATATATATATATATATATACATATATATATATATATATATACATATATACATATATATATATATATATATATATATATATATATATATATATATATACATCTAATGATCAATTACTTTAACACTTGTAAATAAATATGATTATGAAAAATAATTCGGTTTCTTCATCGAAAAGTCTTTAGGCTTGATGAATCTAGCAAAATATAGTTCGGTTGTGTTTGGCCTGTTAAAAATGGGACTTGCCAAAATGCTGAAGTGCCGATGCTGCTTTTCCGTAGATTCGTCTCTGTGGTGTGGGACACGTTTCCAGATCAGTTCAGGAAGTAACCTCTCCCGATCAAGGCAAGAATCTTCAAGTGTCGATCTCAAGCTTCGAACCACAGACATGTAGTACAGTAAATAGTCGGGTCGCCTCGTATTGGTTCCACAAACTTTATAGGGAATAAATAAACAAATTCCGCTGCTAAATATTTGTTTGCCTGATATTAATCAGGCGCCTTTTCCCACTGTACGTCAGCTGTTTGTTTTCTCAGATATTTTACTCTCACTGAACATATATCATATCACTCAGGGCATGTGATGAAAAATCACCAGTATGTCAGTTAATTTAAGGGAAAATGTGTGCCTGGACAGAGGCAGTGGCTAGTGCCTGAAGGAACATATTAAGTTCACATACATTCAAAAATGATAATATACAACTATTCACAAGTTGATGTAATCATCACTCACTCCCTGCTCCTTTCGGAATCTGGGGTTACCTCTGCTTTTGGTTCTTCCTTGAGAGCTAGCAAGAAGCAATCCCCAGCGCTTGCTGTGGTGGTTCATGAATGTATCCTTTTCACATGTTACGGTTGCCAGCATAGTATGAATCTTTAACACCACAAGCAAGTATAAACATGACAAATTCACAGCATAAAATTTATGTTTACAACTTACCCCAAAAGGGAAGATAGATTTCTTGCTCGGTAGAATAGTTTTGGAAACTTAGCACAGATGCCTCGATCACACTGTGGGATATTATTTCTATTTCAGAATCCCTGTGTGACTTGTGAGTGGTCCTGTAGAATTCCGGGTTCCGTATTAATATTGGCGAGTTTTCTACTGATGTACAGAGATGCTCTACGTTTTGTCCGGACCTATAAATTCAGAATCCAACTTTATTCTTTTCTGTGGCAAGGTCCGAGCTGTCTACGTTGACGATTTCTGGAATGAAGTGCCGTGTGTCAAACATTTTCTACGTTATGTCGTAGCTTCCCGGCCCATGCTTCCACCTGGCGGTTTTTGACAAACTCCCAATAGCGATTGTTTATTGGCGCCTCAAATTCCAGCCAATACATTTCCTCATGTAATATTTTCCATGATTCATGTGTTTGAAAAATGCATGCAGTCATCGTCTATATATGGAGTAGTGATATCCGTAAAATGTTGTCAATGTTTACTTACATCACACTTCCTGCTCACTCTTCAAAATGTCTTCCAAGATTGCGTTTATCTATAATCACCTATCCTAAGTAATTCGGAATTCTGATTACATAGTTTATCAGACTCTGCCGACCTCTTGTATCACATGACTTGTCGCAAACTGACTGCCTGTCTAGACAAATCGTGGTCTATAAACCCGAATGGCCAGTCCATTCTGTTGTCGAGTCGGAAGTGATTATGCAACCTTAAGCAAACCCTTAAGCTCGCATTTGCCTGGAGTCAATGTGGTTTTATCACGTTTAGTGCTTCAATTAACCTCTCAGGGATAGGTAATACGCTTCTCTGGCCCTGTCATGCATCGAAGCGTGAAACGTGAACAATGACAGTATGGAACAAAGGTAACAATTCTGAGTAGAGGATATGCACCAAATTATGTGCGTTAAATATGCCGAAATAATCGATAATAAAGGCGATGAGAGAAAATAACGAAAAAGCACACGAGCCGAATTGTCACACCATCTGTTTATTGATGGATACACTTACTATCAGCTCACTAATGTATATACTCGCCATCTGTTTACAAATGTGTATACTAAACATCTGTTTACTAACGTATACGCTAACTATCTGTTTACTAATGTTTTCACTCGCCATCTTTTTCCTAATGCATAAACTAACCATATGTTTACTGATGTATACACTCACCATATGGTTACCGATGTAATCACTAACCATATGTTTACCAATGTATTACCTCACCATATGTTTAACAATGTATTATCTCACCGTAAGTTTACCAATGTATTATCTCACCGTATGTTTACCAATGCACACTCATCAATTGTTTACTAATGTATATATACTCGCCATCTGTTTACTAGTGTATATGCTCATCATGTGTTTACTAATGAATAAACTCACCGTCTGTTTACAAACGTAAACACTCAACATCAGTTTACTAATGTCTACACGCACCGTCTTTTTATCTGGGTATCCGTACTCCTCATACCGGACTAACGTGCATAATTCCTTCTGTCACAAACACATTTCTCGTCCGTCGCTCATTTATTTAAATATTTATTCTTTTACTCCGTCATTCAGCCTTCATTATCATTGATTTAATTTCCGCTAAAGTGCTTTCACAGACGCATCCATTACGAAATTCATTTATACAGGCGTTTCCGGGCTTATTATCCGAACCCTTGAAGTTGCAGACGAACACACAGACACAGCAGACGGGAGATTTTGAAGGAAAAAAAACAAGCCAAAACGACAGACAGACGATGTGGGTTAAGCAACAGTGTTTTGATGTTCAGTTTTGTTTCTTTCATCTAGGAACTATAAGAACAGACACGTGACATTCTTGACAAGCGATACAAGGCCTTAATCTGTACTCTTAGACAATAATGTTTGTAGTTGTCGACGGGCATTGGAGACCGTCGGTACAAACAGAGAGAATTAACTTGAACAAATAATGAACCTCGCTTCTTCTCACTTAATACAAGTACATCGCATATTTACACATAAAACTATGTGCATGACGTAATGACAGACTATACACCTGTTAAATTACGATCTTGTAGTACGGCCTTATAAGAAAAGTAAATCGTTTTTTAAGCGCCCCTAATATTTAGCTTGGTTTCACTAGTTTTCCGGGGTGGTCTATTTTTTTTTAATCGATCTGATGAAACTGATGAGTAAATAAGTTCAAGGCATATGTCAAAGTGCTGAAGGTCTATGCTACTTGGGAGGAGGAGGGTAATGAATGAGCAAAATGAATGAATATGCTAGAATATGTGTTATATATGTACGTGCATATGTATATTTGTGCGTACGTCAAAATGTAACTGATTTTAAAGCTTCATTTAAGCGAACGCATAACTGTGCTTTAGGCATCTTTTGTTTTTTTTAACACAAAGCCAAATCTGCAAGCCAAATCTGCAAGCCAAATCTGCAAGCCATAGCTGTAACGGCATGAAAATATATTTAGAAAAAGAAATTCTTATTAGACCTTTTTTCGGCTACGGCTACATATTAAAGTAATAATTCATTTAAAGCGCGCGCAGTAAAAACCAATTAAACTTTAATCGGTCAACAAAGCAAGCGCTGTTCTAAAAGACGAAGCAATACCACAAGATGCTCAATTAGCTACATGTTACCAAAAGTAATTTAATAAGTACTATCCGCTGATTGTGAGAATCAAAGAATTAGGATCCGTTACACCACCATTGAGGCATGTTGGGAATATGGTGTTAGGCCCATATTTTCTTGACCATCGGCACACTAGGGGTGATGTGGTCAGCATTACGCAGGCCGCCTTAACCTTCCCAGAGTTACTCTGGTAGCCAGTTCATGAGGCTGGGTCGACCCCGTAGCCGTTTGCGGTCTAAAAACCCACCTCAACTTGGGAGTTAGGCTATCGTATATTTGTCATTGTACTCATTAGGACACGTGCTCGCCAAGCGTGTGAGTGGATTGATGTCTCTGGAACGAAGGAGATTTGAAACCCGTGTATTATGTGAATATTTCGGTACCAGTGCAATTATAGAATATTACCGGATATGGAAGCTTAATTGTAAAACAATACCAATACTGAATTCGTAGAGACGTTTCCCGCACTGTTGTCTATTCTAATAATTCTCTATATGCTATATTAGGCTGACACTTGGGAGTCATGACCCAAGTGGGCCCGCCCTTCTTATTGTGTAAAGGAGATTAAGGGGCTGAAACACTTGATCGACGGAGGAACCACTTCTGATGATCAGATTGCCTTCTGTTGTATCGCTCTTTATGGAGTTTCCTACCATATCTTATGTTGCATTTGTCATATAATATCACTGTTGTGTCTGAAAGGACAGTCAAGAACAAGGGCACTTAAGAGGTTCGGGGAAACTGCGAAAAGGGCATCGTGTTGGCTGTGGAACAACCGCAACGGGCTATGGAACTCAGAACAGTAATTTATATACAACATAACGGTTACTTTTACAATAGCCTCCAGCTGGTGGTATGGATAAAACCAGGAGTATAGTTGAAAGTCGCAACCAAGGTGGGGTGGATTCAGTTCCCAGCGCAGATTGAAAAACTCAACAGGAGGCTGACATTTGGGAGTCATAACCCAAGTTGGCCTTCCTCACTTAGAGTGAAAAAGAGATTAAAGGGCCGAAACACTTGTCCGACGGGTGGACCACTTCTGATGATCACATTAACTTCTTTTGTAACGTTCAGTATAGAGGTTCCTATCATAACAATGTATTTTATTGACCCAAAAAAAAAAAAGATTGAATATGTATGCTTGTACGTATGTTCGTAAGAATGTTTATATGTGTTTGTACGTTTGATTCCCGATTGCTTCTGAAGAGATACGAAAAGACAATAACTAGTACTGGCACCAGGCATGTCCGAAGAGAAAATTATTCTGTGGTTGTGCATGAAGCTAGCAACGTCAACATGTCAAACAAATAGCCACAGAAGCTAGCAACGTCAACATGTCAAACAAATAGCCACAGAAGCTAGCAACGTCAACATGTCAAACAAATAGCCACAGAAGCTAGCAACGTCAACATGTCAAACAAATAGCCACAGAAGCTAGCAACGTCAACATGTCAAACAAATAGCCACAGAAGCTAGCAACGTCAACATGTCAAACAAATAGCCACAGAAGCTAGCAACGTCAACATGTCAAACAAATAGCCACAGAAGCTAGCAACGTCAACATGTCAAACAAATAGCCACAGAAGCTAGCAACGTCAACATGTCAAACAAATAGCCACAGAAGCTAGCAACGTCAACATGTCAAACAAATAGCCACAGAAGCTAGCAACGTCAACATGTCAAACAAATAGCCACAGAAGCTAGCAACGTCAACATGTCAAACAAATAGCCACAGAAGCTAGCAACGTCAACATGTCAAACAAATAGCCACAGAAGCTAGCAACGTCAACATGTCAAACAAATAGCCACAGAAGCTAGCAACGTCAACATGTCAAACAAATAGCCACAGAAGCTAGCAACGTCAACATGTCAAACAAAAGCCACAGAAAAAGCAACACAACATGTCAAACAAAAGCCACAGAAGCTAGCAACGTCAACATGTCAAACAAATAGCCACAGAAGCTAGCAACGTCAACATGTCAAACAAATAGCCACAGAAGCTAGCAACGTCAACATGTCAAACAAATAGCCACAGAAGCTAGCAACGTCAACATGTCAAACAAATAGCCACAGAAGCTAGCAACGTCAACATGTCAAACAAATAGCCACAGAAGCTAGCAACGTCAACATGTCAAACAAATAGCCACAGAAGCTAGCAACGTCAACATGTCAAACAAATAGCCACAGAAGCTAGCAACGTCAACATGTCAAACAAATAGCCACAGAAGCTAGCAACGTCAACATGTCAAACAAATAGCCACAGAAGCTAGCAACGTCAACATGTCAAACAAATAGCCACAGAAGCTAGCAAGCAACGTCAAACAAATAGCCACAGAATGTCAATGTCAAACAAATAGCCACAGAAGCTAGCAACGTCAACATGTCAAACAAATAGCCACAGAAGCTAGCAACGTCAACATGTCAAACAAATAGCCACAGAAGCTAGCAACGTCAACATGTCAAACAAATAGCCACAGAAGCTAGCAACGTCAACATGTCAAACAAATAGCCACAGAAGCTAGCAACGTCAACATGTCAAACAAATAGCCACACAAGCTAGCAACGTCAACATGTCAAACAAATAGCCACAGAAGCTAGCAACGTCAACATGTCAAACAAATAGCCACAGAAGCTAGCAACGTCAACATGTCAAACAAATAGCCACAGAAGCTAGCAACGTCAAGATGTCAAACAAATAGCCACACAAGCTAGCAACGTCAACATGTCAAACAAATAGCCACACAAGCTAGCAACGTCAACATGTCAAACAAATAGCCACAGAAGCTAGCAACGTCAACATGTCAAACAAATAGCCACAGAAGCTAGCACTGCAAGAGCACATTAAGTATTGTAGCTCTGGCTGGCTATATGTGGGCCAACTGCAATGGTGGACCAGGTACAATGAAAATGGGACATTTACTCATAGAATGTGTGTATTTTGTTTGATAAGGTTATAGTTATATGTTTCATTTGTTATTCTTATTTATTTATTTTTATTTCAGTCACTGCTTTTTAAGATTGGGGACTGGAATTTCAACATCTTCAGTTTAGAAAGTCTTTCAGATGGTGAGTTGGATTATATTTAAGTGACAGAAGAATGAAATAACGAACGAAAATCTTAAGTCAGGTGAAACAATATAATAGGCATTTCTTCTTCTTCGTACACTCTCAGGCGTTTACTTGAATGTTTTCAAAGAAAGTAGCGGTCAGCTCGAGGCTATTTTTATCTCCATAGAGTTTTGCCAGGAATGGTACTGATGACGACTATATGTGCTTCCTTTGTTGCTCATATGTTGGGTATCTTTAAAGAAGATGTTCAGCAATCATTTTATCTATGCCATCGGTGGTACCTGTCTTTAACTTGTTCAGTAGATGGTATCCCAATCGGTTGTGTTCCCTGCGGAGTCTGAAGATTACCACCTGTTCTAATCTGCTAAGCTGGTAATTTGCATCGAGACTGCATGTACATTGTCGCGCCGGACAACAGAAGTACTGTTCAAATACAAGCAAGCACTCAACAATATGGTTACATAAACTACAAGTTTATCCTATTTTTTTCTTGGTTCCCTTTCCACCTTTAAAGTTATTGTTGATTGTTATTGTTGATTGTTAATGTTGATTGTTATTGTTGATTGTTATTGTTGAACAGAATCGACATCATTGCACTCCGGGCAAACTTATAGGTGCTCAGTCTCCCTCAGTATGTGTCAAAGAGCTTGAATGCTAACTGTTCCTGTAGCTGGCTGGTTGTATACACGAAGGATGCATCCTCTCATACGTCCATCTCTGCTAGCCTTACGTGTGATTCCAAATTCCAACATTCTTAACCTTGAGAGCCTCGGTAGCGCGGTGGTTAGTGCACTGGCTTAATAGCTCGGTGGTCAATGGTTCGATCCCCAGTTGAGCTGGGATTTTTTAGACCGCAAACGGCTCCGGGGGAGACTCATCCTCATGAATTGGGTACCAGAGCAACTCTGGGAAGGTTAAGGCGGCCGGCGTGATGCTGACCACATCACCCCTAGTGTGTCGATGGTCAAGAAAATATGGGCCTAACACCATATTCCCAATATCCCTCAATGGGCGTGTAACGGGATCCTTGACCTTTACCTTAACCTTGATGATTCATCTATTGCAGCGTCATTCTCTAACAGGCGATCACTAATAGTTGTTATTATCTATATCCAGTGTCACCACTGTGGGTGCTCTGGATGCTAGTCTGTCAGCTCTCTCATTACCGCGTACCCTTGCATGACCAGGACAGAAGATCCACACCAGCTTTTGTAGATTGGAAGCTGCTATGAAAGTTTTCCATTCATGCCTTAGCCAACCATTTTGAATCTTTCGAAGCATGGACTGAGAGTCTGACACAATGACTACCTTTGTTAATGAACACCTTTAAAGGTGCATGCGGCACATGCCATGGTTAGCCTATTGTACATCATTCCCTTTGTCGCTCCTTGTTAAGCATGAAGCACTGCAGCTTGGTCCTCTAGCAGGAAGCTAGCACCAAAGCATTCATGTGCTTTTGCTGTAGTAGTTTCTATAGCTATTTGTTTCACATGGTGAGATATATTTCACCCTTAAGCTCCCAAAGGAGTGTAGGCCATCAACAAACTTATGCCTTGTCTTCCTGTCCCGCGCTATCAGCTCAAGGTCTTTACATGTCTTCCTGTCCCGCGCTATCAACTCAAGGTCTTTCCATGTCTTCCTGTCCCGCGCTATCAACTCAAGGTCTTTCCATGTCTTCCTGTCTGTCACGTAGGTTTTGATCATTAGATTGCCTACAGCGTCTTCCTATTCTTTCACCCGAATTCTTTAATTTTGTTATTTTTTTTTTCCCCTTTCCTGTATATTTTGCATCCATTCGTTTGCGAAATATATTTTCACACTATTCTTAAACTTTACCTGTTTCGCTTCTCAAAACTGAGAATCGCACTAGCATTCTATTACATAGATGTCAGTAGACGAAAGGTGTGATTATGTTTCATACCCAGACTAAGAGCAGACTTTATGTCTACATTTACACCTGTCACGCGCGGGATTTTCGGCTGAGCGCTCAGGAAAGGCGTGATTACTGACATCTCTACGACGCAGTTGTAGACGGTTGTCTGAGATTTGCAACTGTCACGCGCATTTCTCGGTCACTGGTGGCAGTTACGACACGCGTTAAGCTGACGTAGGCGTTGACACGTATAAGGGGAGATGATTTCGGAGTTTGAGAAAATGTGGGATTGGTTGCCCCTGGTTTTCAAATATCCACCCAGGAGCTGAAATCTGATTTCATTTCACTCAGTAACTTTGCAGTTAGACTAGAACAACCTTCGTTCGATTTCTAAATAATCTCTGTTAATAGAGATGGCCTTTAGTTTGGTCGAAGTGGTTTAAGTTCTTAGTACTTCTGTATTTGAGGTGAATATTATATAGTAGTTCTCTGGAATTTTGTGAAGTGATTAAGTGTTAAATCGCCGATTTCATTTTAAACTAGTTCTTTTGAACAGAGTGCTTAATCTATATAGTCTGTATTATTTTCTAGTGACGCGTTTCAGTGGAAAGCAGAATAAATTATATCTCTAGCATTAAACCATAATGTAGCTATGGTGAAGTTAATTTACTGCTAAATAATCAGTCGAGATCATATTTTTCTAAAACTAACTGATAAATGCTAGATGCGACATCAGTGAATATTGACGGAATACGCGATATTCCTAATTCCTGATGATTGATTTTTATATAACTTACTTTACGGGAAGTTTTAATGATAGGTCAAGCGGTACGCTTGCAGTTTGAAAATGTAAGTTATATTGAGTACATAATATGTAAATGATTTATATGTGCTTTTCCTTTAATACAGTGAAATACTGGGGTGACCCGAACTTTACCAGCATTTAGTAAAGAGACATATTTGTGAGAAGCATAGACATTTCCTATCTTTAACCACGTGGGGGTTTTGTTTCAAGTAACACTGGTCTGACAGTGCATATGCCATTAGAGAGAGACAGTAATAGCAATCCCACTAACGGTTTCTAAAGACTAGAAATATATATTGGGCTTTTGAGCCAGTTCATATTGCTCCACAAATTTAAATGTACATGCTGCCTGGCGGCGAGAATAGTTACAAGAATAACATTAACATTCCGACAGAGATTGTGACTAGTATTGTGGTGACCAAATATAGTACCTTCCTGGAAGAAGACACCGATCTGACATTACTTAAATCCTAGAATCCAAAGCTAATGATATTGTGCTCTGCTAACTTTCGTGCCTGGACACATTTTATGCGACTTAATCAGACATTCGAAAAAATTAGAACACCCAAGGAATCGTTCCCTGAGACAGAGAGTTCAGTACGTCTTTTGGAACTGGGGATTTCTTGGTCGATGACTGCATTTTCGGGTCTGTGTGGAGGTCATAGAATTATTATGTTCCCAGAGGCAGCGAGCAAAGTTGTGAGTATATATGTGAGAGCAAGGCCATGGCTGAATGAATGAGAGTACACAGGTCTGAGTGTTATTTTACCGGTGTATTATTGTCACCCATTTGCTGTCTTAACTTTTTTTAATCTGCAGAATTGGTTACAAAAGGCTAGAGTTTCTTTTTCTTAGGCTAAATCAGATTATCCAACTCTGTTCATACATTTACGAGAAAGAAAGACACCTCTTAGACTCAACCCTATGTATCTATAACTCTTTGGGCCATCATCTGTTCTCTTAACGGGGCTGTGGGCTAAACCTAGAGTAAGATTCTAACGGGCTATCATCCGTGTAGCATTTTCTTGAATTTTATGACTATTTGTATATGTTTTTCCTTGGTGTATTTTTTAGGTGTTGTGAGAAGATTTTTTTTAGATGATAATAATAAAAATCTCTCTTGAACTAAATCAGTGCGTTGGTCAGCTCGTTCTAATATATATATATATATTCATTGTTATAGATTCCCACGTCTGTGTGTTTAACTGTCGTCACGTGTATGTGCGTGCCCGTGAGTAGATAGAAATATAGGTAATAGATATACCTGTGTGTAGACTGTCTGACGCTGTAAAGTGGTCGTAGAAGATAGGTGAGAGGGAGAAGAATTTTTTTCGCTTTCAGAGACAGCCTCTATATCACATTCTATCATCTCACTCGTGGAATCTATTTCTTTTACTACTTCACACTGTGACTCTCACTCATTCCAACCTATTCAGAAGGGACCAACCCAAGTCTTAATTCTCCTATCTAAAAAAAATCTACGACACTGTCCCACGCTATCAACTCAAGGTCTTTCCGTGTCTTCCTGTCCCGCGCTATCAGCTCAACGTCTTTACATGTCTTCTTCATCCACTTCATTTCTATCCACAGCTTTCTTCTCCATGTGTTCCTTTGTCTTCCTCTACCTATCTTACCCTGGAGATTCCAGAACAACAACTGGTAATGCCATCAACAGGTTTTTTTCAATGTGTATCTTATCCATCTCCAGCGCCTTCATCTCATCTCTTGTTCAACTAGCGCATTGTTACTGGTGTTATATTACTTACCTCTTACGACTTGTCCGAGGACGCAGTAGTAGCATTATTTTAGTCTCCTTAGAGCAGTGTTTCTCAAGCGGTGTGCCACTGCGCCTATTAAAGTGTGCCGCAAACATTTTGTAAATTTAATCCATGAAGTATATTTTTAGTGATCATGTGATATAAAACTGATGTTACAGCTTAAATTCATTCAATAATAATTGAAGCTATTAACTTCTTTGAACAAAAATTGATATACTTCAAAGTTATTTTAAACAATTAAAAGAAAGTAAAATTGAGAGTTTTCTTTATTCTAAGGTTCCTACAAATTAGTGCAGTTAATTAGTATACATCACCGTAATTTCTTATTCAGGCGCGGGATCAGATAGGTGTGCCGCAAATTTTTAGAAAACTGAAAAGTGTGCCGTGAACACACAAAGGTTGAGAAACACTGCCTTAGAGACTACTCGAGAACTACTTGTAAGTTTCTCCATTAGTTATGTACAGGGTGTGCCGAAAGTCAAGAAAGCTGCCCTAGAATCAATACCAAGAGGGGCGAGGAAAGATTATAAGCCGTACTGGACAGAAGAACTCAATGAACTGGAAGAACAGGTAACAGAGGCCAGAGATGTAGCAGAAAAGGTCAAAACAGTTGAGGCAAACATCGCCTACAAAGCTATCTCTGCAAAATACAGGAAAACGTTAAACTGTTCAGCCAAAAATAGTTGGATCAAAACAACAGAAAGTCTTAACCTCGACAAAGATGGAAGAAAATTATGGAGGCTCGCCAAAGTCTTAAATGATGAGGAATGCAAAAATAAGGAAATAGCCCTGCAACAAAATGAGAAAATACTCACAAAGAAAGAGGCAGCTAATGTTTTTGCTCAAAAATTCTCACTTGAGAGCCAGATAAATGTTCCACTGGACAGAAAACAGGAAATTTCCAAAGAGCAAGAAATGTACCAAAATATACCAACTGTTCCAGAAGAGCATATGACAACAAACCTCACCATGAGAGAGCTAGAGGCAGCCATCGTATCCCTTAAGCAAAGAAAGTCACCTGGAAAAGACAGGGTAACAAATGACATGCTTAAAGAGCTAGGGCCTAAGGCCAAGAAAGTACTCCTCAAGATTATGAACTATAGCTGGAAGCGTGGAATAGTACCACAAGCCTGGAAAGAAGCAGTACTAGTTCCAATCCCCAAAAAGGACAAAGACCGAATGGACCCCAACAGCTACAGACCCATCAGCCTTCTAAGCTGCACGGGAAAGCTTATGGAGAGGATGATCAATACCAGATTAAGTTGGCACCTAGAAGAAAAACAAATTTTACTGCACCAACAGGCAGGCTTCAGGCAACATAGGTCTACAGAGGACCAAGTCACCTACATTGCACAGGAAATCGAAGATGCTTTCCAAGAAAGAAAGCACACTTTAGCAGTCTGGGTAGATATGGAGAAAGCATTTGATAAAGTTTGGAAAGATGGGCTAAGAGTTAAAATGCTTAAATATGGAGTCTGTGGAAGAATGTATAACTGGATCAGCAACTATCTAACAAACAGAACAGCTAGAGTGCAGGTGCACGGACAGTTAAGCAAAAAGACTACAATGGAACATGGAGTTCCACAGGGTGGGGTCCTTTCCCCAACACTCTTCCTCATATATATAAATGATATAACAGAAAACATCCACAAGAATGTCCACAACTCCCTCTACGCTGATGACCTGGCCATGTGGACTTCAGAACAATACATCACCACAGCAAGAGTGTGCATGCAGGATTCACTGCTAGCCCTTGAAAGTTGGTCCAAAAAGTGGTTGCTCAAAATAAATAAACAAAAAACTACACACACTATTTTTACCTTGTCAAATAAACCACAGCAAGCAAAGCTGCAACTAAATGGGCAGGCAGTACGAGAAGATGAAACACCAACATACTTAGGAATCACACTAGACCGCCGAATGACATGGAAATCACAGATTAACAAAATACAGCTAAGAGCAAAACTTCGCATGGCCATCATGAAAAAGTTAGCAGGTACCACATGGGGTGCTGATGAGAATATCCTCAAAAAGCTGTACACAGGCAGAGTCAGACCTGCTATGGAATATGGCATCACAGCTTGGTCGACGGCAGCAAAGTCAAATTTTGACAGAGTAAACAGACTTCAAAACCAAGCAGCACTTATTATAACAGGGGCCCTAAAGTCTACACAAATCAACCATATGGAAAACATCACAGGGCTACAGTCAATGGAGGATAGACGTGACAGCAGAGTCTTACAACAAGCTGAAAAATTTAAGAGGCTCGAAGGACACCCCATGTACCAAAGAATGAATAGGCTAGGAAGAGGCAGGCTCAAGCGAACTAACTTTGTCGCCCAAGCAAAAGAAAAAATTAACAATAATACCATACTAGCAA
The DNA here is from genome assembly GCA_024509875.1 of Oreohelix idahoensis. NCBI lineage: Eukaryota > Metazoa > Mollusca > Gastropoda > Stylommatophora > Oreohelicidae > Oreohelix > Oreohelix idahoensis. The sequence continues at coordinate 295,293 of JAMPIV010016858.1, forward strand.
GCTCAGTTGCAAAGAAAATCCCAACAAGCTCAACTATCCCACTGTGGAAAATAAGATGCTTTCCTAAGTTAAAATCTGATATTCCAGGCATTGAAGGTAAGGGAACACAGACAGAAACACAAAGAAAGTGTATAGCAACTAAGTATATTGACAAAACATTTCCAGCAAAGCTTTGGACACATGCATATACTGATGGTTCGGCAACAAATGCAGTTGAAAATGGGGGTGCCGGCATCCTCATAAAATTAAAGAATATAATTCACTCTATGGCAATTGCCACTGGAAAATACTGCAATAACTTCTGTGCTGAAGCAGAAGCCCTGAAACAGGCAGCTGAAACTCTTATTGAATGCAAAGCACAGGCAGAAAAACAGATAGTAATCTTTTCAGATGCCCTCTCAATAATATCAGCGCTGAAGAGCCACCAAACTAAAGGATTGAAAGATCTGATAATCTCCCTTGAAAGACTAGCCGAATGCTTCAAGAAGTGCACTATTCAGTGGATACCAGCCCATTGCAACATACCAGGAAATGAGGAGGCAGATAGACTTGCTAAGGAAGGAGGTGCCTTACAACAAAATGATATAGAGACAACTTACGCAACGGCAAAGACTACTATAAAGGCTACATTCAAGTCCAAATGGGAAAGAGAGAGCACCCGGGACATTTGAAAAATGATGCATATCATCAACTATCCAGAAAAGAACAGGTCATCATTTTTCGGCTACGCACTGGTCACAACAGATTGAGATACCATCTGTACCACAAATACAAAATTGGTGCAACAGATCTCTGCACCTGCGGTACCAGCCCAATGACAGTCGAACACCTGCTGCAATACTGCCCAACCTACAGTAATGAACGGAGTAGCATATGGCAACAACCCACTTCTGTCAACGAAAAACTGTTTGGAGATGTTGGAAGCCTTGGGTTGACTACTGCCTTTATTAGAGTCATAAATGTGGAAGTCTGAAGGCGAACGAGGAAGAAGAAGAAGAAGAAGTCCCATTGGCAATTTATTATATTTTATTTCTAGATTGATACACTATTGCTTACAAAATAACAAAAGAAGAAAGAATAGAGATTGTTCTCATGTACAGAAAGGACGGTGCCACCTCAAAGCAGTTGTTTCTGTAAGTCGACACAGAACACAAGATGATCTAAAGGAGATCATCACATTATTGTTTTTAAATAAAATTTACCTCGTTTTAGCGAGGAGCGTCCCGTTCAACCTAGTCGGTTATATTAGGGCGCATACATTAGAATTTGCGAACGTAAGAGAAAATATTACTTTACTTAGGAATGCTCAAAGGTTGTGCATCATCTGAGTATGAAAGTTTTTAGAAGAAAATAGCCGCCAATTCAAACATTTAATTTAATTTATATAATAAATTTCCTATGAGGCTAGACTTTTGGCCCACCCTGTATATTTCTTGGGTATGTTTTTGATAGTATTTTTTCCCTGTCTTTTTATTAACTGTCACTACAGGATGATAGTCAACGTTTGGTCTGTTGTGTTTTCATGGTGTTATCACTGGTGTTTGTATTTACAACCGTAATTTATAGAGGTATTACATTTTTCTAATTCTTCCATACTTTCATCCCACTTGATATCTGATAGGATCTAGTGTGGTGTCCCAGACCACTGGGGGATGTTTCAAACAATCACTTATATGTTTGGTGATATTTCAAACAATCACTTGTATGTTTGGTGATGTTTCAAACAATCACTTGTATGTTTGGTGATGTTTCAAACGATCACTTGTATGTTTGGTGATGTTTCAAACAATCACTTGTATGTTTGGTGATATTTCAAACAATGACTTGTATGTTTGGTGATGTTTCAAACAATCACTTGTATGTTTGGTGATGTTTCAAACAATGACTTGTATGTTTAGAGATATTTTTTTTCTTCTAGTACTTTTATCATGTAATTTCTTCTTCTAGGATACTTAGCCCCTGACTGATAAAGCAGTCAGTAGCCATCACGCCTGGTGGTGTCTTGTAAAACAGCAACAAACTGTCCCCATTTCGCTTGGGTCGGTGACCATCCTTCATTCCGTGCCCCAACTCTGGTTCACGCTTTGCATCTCATCCTCCATTGTTCTCCCCCAGGTTGTCTTTCTTCTTCTTCTTCTTCTTCCGTCCTTAGCCAAAGACCGTCCAAGCAGTCAGAGGCCATCACGCCTTGTGGCGTCTTAAGGGCAACAGCAGATTGATTTTCTCTGTTGTAGTTTCCCATCACGCCTAGCGGCGTCTTTAGGGCAACAACAAATAGATCCATCTGCCGTTGTTTCCGTAATCGGTGTGACAAGCCAACGGGTGATCAGCCCATTGGGCCAGGTTGTCTTTGGTCTGCCTTTATTTCGCCGTCCTTCTGGGGTCCATAGCATAGCAGTTCTGGTGGTTGTGTCAGGGTCCCTTCTGAGGACATGACCAACCCAGTTCCAGCGTCTGCCAGCAATGATAGTGGGGATGCCGTTTTGACTGTGCCATGTAAGCAGTTCTTGGTTGGAGATGGTATTCGGCCGAAAAATTCGAAATCATGTAATTTAGTCTAAATTATTAACTTCTTCCCGTTAGAGGTATTATTCATAATGCTACCTATAGTGCTTTTAGTGGGTTGTTTTTTTTTTTTGGTAGTCGTTGGTAGAAGCTTGTTGTTAACCGTGTTGTTAGCTGAAAGTGAACAGGATTTACAAGAATTAGTGAAGCACGTGAACAGTATAAGTCATGAATATGGATTGGACATTAATATTGAAAAAATAAAAACTATGATAATTAGCAAAACAGACGATAAGCCCACATTAAAGACAAGTATAAGTGGGGAAATCCTGGAACAAGTCAAGAGCTACTCATATCTTGGTCATATAATAACAGAAGATGGCAGATGTGAAACAGAAATCAAGAAGAGAATAGGAATGGCCAAAGCTACATTCAACAACATGAAATATATATACTGACATCTAAACAGTTAACTCACAAATTAAAACTGAGAATCATAAAATGTTATATATATTCTGCACTACTGTATGGTGTAGAAACGTGGACAATGAATAAGCAATTGGAAGAACGGATTGAGACTTTTGATATGTGGATGTAAAGAAGAATGGGGCGCATCTCATGGAAAGAGAAGAAAACAAATAAGGAGGTCCTAGAAAATCTAGGTATTAAAAGAGAACTAATGAAGGAGATCAAAATTAGGCAGCTACAATATTTTGGCCACATAAAAAGGCATAACATCTTGAAAAAGACCATAATAGAAGGGAGAGTTGAAGGCAAACGTGCAAGGGGAAGACAGCATTATAAATGGGAAGATAACATCAAAAGATGGACAGGAAAGAGTCTATCAAAGTGCACCACCAAGACAAGAGACAGAAGACGTTGGAGATCCATTACAGCCAACCTTCGTTGTGGAGATGGCAGCTGATGATGATGATGGTAGAAGCTAAATTATGTACTATATCTACATTAAACCCCGAGAAAATGATTTTTACAACATAAGCATTGCTTTGATGACCCCCGCTAGATCCCTGGGGTCTCTGAAGAAACAAAGATATAACTGGCCTACTACTTCCTTAGGCGGGTCCTACAAGCTGACTAACATGAGGTTGTTTATGTGGCTGGCAAACTTAATATGGAAACAAGTTGATATAGACATTACAGCTGTAAGAGCACGTAACTGCTAGGTGCAGGCTTCCTGTAAGAGCACGTGACTGCTAGGTGCAGGATTCCTATAAGAGGACCAGCGGAAGTAGTGGCTCCATGCTCCGTTTGGAGCACAAATGAAAATGAAGATGATGATGGTGATGATGGTGGTGATGATGATGATGGTGATGATGATGATGGTGATGATGGTGATGATGATGATGATGGTGATGATGATGGTGATGATGATAATGGTGATGATGAAGATGGTGATGATGGTGGTGATGATGATGGTGGTGATGATGATGATGGTGATGATGATGATGGTGGTGATGATGATGATGGTGATGATGATGGTGGTGATGATGAAGATGGTGATGATGGTGGTGATGATGATGATGGTGATGATGATGGTGATGATGGTGATGATGATGATGGTGAAGATGGTGATGATGGTGGTGATGTAGATGTTGATGATGATGGTGATGATGATGGTGATGATGATTGTGATGGTGATGATGGTGATGATGGTGATGGTGATGATTATGATGGTGATGGTGATGATGATGGTGATGATGATGGTAATGATGGTGATGGTGATGATGATCATTATCATGATGATGATAATGATGATGATGGTGATTATGAAGGTGATGATGATTGTGATTGTGATGATGATGGTGATGATGATGATGGTGATGGTAATGATAATGGTAATGGTGATGATGATGATGATGATGATCATGGTGATCATGATGATGGTGATCATGATGATGATGGCTAAAGGTTCTCTTTAGACATGTGTAATAGTTACCTCCCCTAGTAATGAAAGAAAACATTTACCTATTCGAATATGAGCAAGACAAACATTACAAGGGGAGGTCACTATAATGCACGTGTTTATACAGAACCTTTTCGTGCTGATGATGATGATGATTGCGATTACCTAGATCAGCGTTTCTCAGCCTGGGAGATCGTGATTGAAAAACAAAAAACATGTTTTTTTTTCAAAGTCGTGTACGAAACTGTGTCTTAGGCTATATTTTTATTCATGCTGCTTGGGCCTATGGTTTTTTTTAGTAGCTTTACTCATGTTGTAAATAACATTAATTATAATTACAGTGAGCTAAATATATAATACATTTTATGCAGGGGTTCCTTGAGACCTGAAAAATTATTTCAAGGGTTCCGCCAGGGTAAAATGGTTTAGAAACGCTGGGCTAGATGCTTTCTCCCCATCCATTACCTTATAAATATTGTCTGCAGTCGATTCTGCAGATTGGGGAAACTAGATTATGCCAGCATAGTCTATGACTCAGCTGCAGCTTCTAACAAGCAAAACTAGACAGAATTCAAAATGCAGCCATGAGAACCATTACAGGTGCATTTATATCAACACCAGTAGAAGCACTAGAAGTAGCTCTTGGCATACCGCCCCTTCGTCTAAGACAGAAAGAACTAAGATTAAATTATTGGAGTAAAGTAGCACAAGAAGTGACCCACCCAGCACATAAAGCATTTGTCAAAAACCAACCAAGTGTATTGGACGTCCCCTTAAATAAAGACAGATATCCAACAGGGTGGAGAACTATAGAAGATCTAACACAGTTCAAAGAACTGTCAAACACAATTAATAATAGTAATAAATATAGAAGCACAATACCACCCTGGGAACTAAAAACACCAATCATAGACTACTCACTTACTGAAAAGATCAAACAAAACACAGAAGATAAGGAAGCTAAAACGATAAGTAGAAAGTTCATAAATCAACTTACAAAACAAAGTCTTGCCGTCTACACTGATGGATCCAAGGGTGATAGTGGGCAACTAGGTGCAGGAGTTGCAATACTACAGTAAGGAATTAGGAAGAGCTACAGTGTAACTGAAGGGGCTTCGATTTTTACCGCAGAGATGGTAGCAATTCTAAAAAGTTTAGAAATAATCGAAGATAACCCACCAGAAGCTATTACGATATTTACAGACTCACTACAAGCAATAGAACACACAGGTAAATGTAGCCGGCCAGACATAAAAGAAGAAATTCTTGCAATTAATATATCACTAGGGAACAGAGGATATAGTGTGAGGCTAGTGTGGGTTCCACCACACATAGGTATAGCTGGTAACGAGTTGGCAGACCAGAACTCCAAGAATGGAAGAATAAGTAAAAACAATATAAGAGCAGGACTGGGAAGGTCGGAGATCAAGAGCCAAATGAAGCTAACTATAAACTAGGAATGGAAGACAACATGGAAGAACAGTAGAAAAGGCAGACACACGTTCTAACTGCTGAAAGAACCAACAAGGACGTGCCAGGTCAGAGAAGAATTAAAGATACCATCGAACAAAAAGCTGTGACGTCTCCGTCTCGGTGCAGCATACTTTATGATAGAGGAACCACACTGCCAAGAATGTCAGGAAGAGAATGACACAGACCACTACCTGATCCAATGTAAAAAGTACGAACAACAAAGGCTTGAATTAAAAACTTACTATAGAAATCACAATATAGACATGACAGGGGATAAGGTTTTAAGTATAGATGCCCCAGGTGAAGCCCAATCAATACGATACTTAAAAGATATGTACATAAAACAAAGGAAAACACATAAGGTTAGTACTTCAGAAAAGACATTCAACCAAACAGAAATTGAACAACAAGAACTAAATCATTTAAAAAAATAAAAATACAGAAAAATTAGCAAACTTACTAACTACTCTTAGGACAAGGAAAGGCAACGAGGTTTAAAAAAAAAAAAAAAAAAGAACAAATACTAATACAAATTAAAACCAAGTGTAAAGGACAATAGTTATCTATAAACAATACAAAAGAGAAAATAAAATGACAAATACTAATATAAATTAAAACCAGCAACTGCACAAGACAATAGTTATTTAAATTAAATACAAAATTAGTAAATAAAATGACACTAAATACCCCAATTATAACCAATTTTCAGGTTTAACAGGGTAGACCAAGATAGAACGAGAAGAGGCAATAACGGGCAGCTGTTAAGTGCCCGCTCTCCACCCATCACCTCTTCAAAACAACAGCAAACAACAACTTCTACAGATTAACTTTTTTGAGGTTATGGTGTTAGCCTTAGACCTACAAGTGTCGGGTTTTGAACATTTACCGTTATCCATGTTTCAAGGACGATCACATTCAATGAATCTCTATCCCAGAACTTGATTTTAATCCCAGCTGTATTTTCTATGTCGTGTTTCAGATCGATCCCTCATCAATGTTGGCTACCACTTATTTCAAACTTACGATTTTATCCGGGGCTTCCAACTCGACACAGTTCGGCTCATTCAGTTTTTATGTGAGTACTTACTACGTATATGTATTGCTTGACAGACAATGCTCCGCAACTATTTTTTACTTCACGACACACTTAAGTGCCCTTCAGAATTCCATTGCACACCAAAATATGTCTGTAGGTGGTTGCGGTAAATATTTTAAAATTCGCTGCAGTCATAAGACAACGCTCCTTTATTTTTTGTGATGGATTGGTGGATGATAATAACTTAACTTATTAATTTGTAACATTGTATGCGTGATGTTATTTCGTAACATATTACCATAAGTTATTGTATACCATTATCTGTTGTTTTCTGCCTGGTGTCACGGCACACCAGCAGACACCCGCGGCACACAAGGCAGTAACCAGCGGCACACCAGACAGACACCCGCAGCACATCAGGCAGACACTCGCCGTACGCCACAGCGCCGGAGAGCAATAATTGTGGAGCGCTGTGATAGAAGACTAAAAAATTAAATTATGACATTTTGAATGTGCAAACGTACGTCTATAACCAAACGTAGTGTCTCTGATAGTGGTGAAATATACACTGGAAGTCCATGTATATCTTAGTGGTATACGATAGTGGTGTATATCAATGATGGCCAGCTGTAATTGTAGCTCCATACTTCATAAGTGCGAAAATGGAAAAGTAGTACAATATACAGGGTGTTCCACGAAAAAGCGGCCCGTGACGTCATGGACGTACTGTGTCATCACAGTACGTCCATGACGTCACGGGCCGCTTTTTCGTGGAACACCCTGTATAACTAAATGGTGTTTGATAATGGTGCACGTCCATGGCACATGGTAGTAGTACATGATAGCAGTGTATATCATTGTTGTATCATAGTGGTTTCTGATAGTGCTTTATTCATCATCATGCTTAAGCTGCCTGTGGAATATAGACCTTCAGTCAGCTCTCAACAAGCCCTCCAATCCTGCACGATCAATTGAAGTCTCCGTGCCTTCTCTACCTTTGTAATGTCTGTCCCATGTTTGTTTTTTTTTTTGGTCTCTATTTCTTTTAGCTGGGAGATTCCAGAACAAAGACCGCCGTGTAATGTTATCATTCTTATCATACAGTTTTTTGTTTGTTTTTTTCAATGTGTGTCCTAACTAATGTTGGTCCAACGTCTTTAACCCACCGTTTATTCCATAGGTATTTTCTTCTCCCCATCATTTCCACGCCTTCGATATTGTCATACCATTTTAACCCTTTTATTCTACGTGAGCTTACAGTGATATTGGTTATAGTTATGTTTGCCACTTGTGCATATCATTATGTCCCTCTCATAGTGTTATATGCAGGGCCGGATTATTCATTAGGCTAAGTAGGCTAAAGCCTAGGGGTCCGGAGCTCTTAGGGGCCGGTGCATAAGTTTAAAAAAAAATTTTTAAGCATAGACCTAGATGTATGTACAAACTGACAATGTTTGCCCGTCGCATGTTTAGAGCACTTGTGCACAATGGCCTTCAAGACGTCTTTCCAAATGTATTCATTTGTCTTCGCATCTATTTATCACTTTTGTCAACCAACTGCTCTGGAGAACGATCATTTTCTGCACTCAAACGGGTTAAAAACTATCTACGATCCACCACGAAGGATGATAAACTGAACAATTTGGCATTGATGCGCATAGAATCTTCTATTCTTAGAAAACCTTGTTTCTTACCAGTTATTGAAGAAATTGTTGAAAGAAAAACAAGAAATATTTTTCAATAAAATGGGTTTATTGTGCTTACCTTAATAATCATATAAATAATGCTAATAAACATTAATTTTAAAAACAATTACTAATAAAAGAGGTAACCAATGCTAACAAACTAACATACCAGTCTATTAAGAATACTGTGGTGTATGATATTGGGGTATGTCAATGTATATGACAGTGAAATATTTTGATAGCATAGTATGACAGCGGTGTGACAGTGTTGTTGGATAGTGCATGAAAACGGTGACATGCTAACTGCATACCACTGTGTTGTGGTCTCATGTTAGACCATCTGAAATATTGTTTCCCCAGCACTAGTAGAGCAGAGCTACCACGACACAAACCCTTACCACAATGCTGTACACGCTGCTGACGTCACTCAATCTATGCACTGTTTCCTGCAGGAAAAAGAGGTAAACATTGACAGAAACATTTCTACGCTTTTTTTTTTTTAAATTAGTTAACCTAAAAATATATATATTTTTTTTTTTGTTAACTACCAGCGGCACTTGGGCTTTCAGCCCTTCGGCCCAAATGACATGCCATTGTGTGGCTGGGGAGCCTGTGTACTTCCAACCCGCTCTTCCAACCCGGTCAGGAGCTTCCCTCCTTCCCATCCACAGAGGGTTTATCTCAGGAGCCGTTCAGGTTATTCAGTCAATGACTCTTCTTCAAATGCTCACGCCCGAGCTTGAACCTTTAACACCTGGTCGCCAGCGCAATGTGGTAACCATTACACCAGCGCGGCTCCCTAAACATATTTATAGAATGTGTGATTCCTATATACAGTAGAACTCCATTTATCCGAACCCCATGGGACCGAGCATCGTTCGGATAATCAAATGTTCGGATAATTGGATTACATGATGTATCGAGTACATGTACACATATTTCTAAAAATAATTAACAATCACAAGGAAAATACAGTATAAAACATATTTACTTGTACTGTAATAATAATACCCACACTGTATTAGATCACTGTATCACCAAAATCTTTCATTACACTGCAGTGCATGTACTACTTGTATTAATTATTTTTGTTAAGAAAGAGAAATGTTTTCAAAATAACATTACAAACAATTCAAAACCAGGCGCAACTTACGTATATATGTACTTGCACAGATGTAGCCCACTATTTAAAATAATGAGGAATCCTCTTTTGCGCCAAACTGGATAGTCTGCTTTTGGCTGCTAAGTCCCGCATTCTCTTCAACAGCAGAAGCTGTGTAGGACAGCTGTCATCTTCTTGCTCGTACCAAGCCATCGCTGTTTCTAGTGCTATAAAGGCCTCTTCAGGACTTGGTCGACGTTTTGGATTTTCTTCATAATCTACAAGTACATCATGTACTTCTGAGGAGTCTTCATCATCGGTCACTACATGTATTTGGTTTTCTTCTTGCACAAAAGACAAAATTTCTTCGTCATTCAAAAACTGAAAACCAGAATCATTATCATCTTCTAGCCACATGTGTGCATCATCTTTGTCACAGTCCGAAAATCCGGGCATTGCTTGAAACAGTTCCACAACTTCATTTATACAATCATCATTTGTGTCCACTGCAGTAGTTTCATTTCCTCCTTTTTTTTCCCAAGCAATCTATTCCAAGCCTTGTTGAGATTATCTTGTGACAGGGTGGTCCAAGCATCAGCTTACATATAGCAGCAGTCTTTGAGATTAAGCTTTTTTTGAAAACGCCACCACACTTTCTTCATCTTCAGCCAACAATAAACGGCGCAGGACTTCCTTCTTGTACATCTTTTTAAGCTTTGCTATAACACCCTGATCCATTGGTTGAATCAGTGCTGTTACATTGGGAAGCAGAAAAATTACTTTAAAATTTGCATCAACTGCATTCAATGTATCCGTCTCTGGATGAGATGGTGCATTGTCCAGTAGAAGAATTACTTTTCCAGTTTTCTTTTCTTGTTCTTTCAACCTCTTCACATTTGGGATGAACTGATTTGTATACCAATCAAGAAAGATTTCACTATTCATCCAAGCACTCTTCTGTGCTTTGTAGCACAATGGGAGACATGTCACATTCTTTAAACAACGTGGTTTTTTGGCTTTGCCGATCATTAGCACCGGTAAACGATGACATCCACTGGCATTCGCGGCTACCAAAATTGTTACTCTCTCTTTGCACTTTTTAAACCCAGGGGCAGCTGCTTCGCGCTGAGATGCAAGTGATTTTTGAGGCAATGATTTCCAGTATAAGCCAGTCTCATCGGCATTATACACATCATCGAGTAAATAACCTTCTTCTTCCAAAAAAGCCAAGAATGTTTCTTTAAAATTTTCAGCGGCAGTTGCATCGCTAGATGAAGATTCCCCTTGAATCTCCAATTCTCGTATGCCATGACGAGATTTAAAGTTTCTTAACCATCCCTGGCTAGCCTTAAAGTCAGGAGGACCGTCAAGTTGACTCTTGAACTGAAGTGCCTTTTCACACAATAGAGAGCCAGAGATAGGTTCCCCTTTGCTTCTTCTTTGCACAAACCATATATACAAAGCCTCTTCCAATTTCAAATCTTTCGCATTTCTCATGGTTTTATGTTTCTTCGACCCATTTCACTATCCAATTTCGATGCAAAACTCATAATTTTATCCTTGTTACTTTTGATGTCAGAGACGGTAGCTTTCTCAACATTGAAAATCCTCGCAAATGAAGACACAGTTTCACCTTTTCCTAGTCTCTTGATAATTTCTGTTTTCGTTTCAATTGACAAAACATTGCGGTTCCTTTTATATGCTTTAGGCCTACTGGAAGATGCCAGGTCGCACAGAGAAATACGTGTACACCAAAATTATTCTGCTGTAGTAGCAGACACAATTATTTTAAGTTGAACTGTCTGTTTAGCCAGTGTTCTGCCTAGAACTCACACGTACACTGGATTGGTAAACCAGATATTAACGGACTTTATGATCTAACCGACTTCATGTACGTAAGCGACCGTCCATTAGCCCATCTCATTGTCTACAAATTGTTCGCACACATTTGAAGCTTGCCGCATCAAAAGATTCAGAACTGTAGTCTAACGTGACTGGTGGAGACTGATTTTTTTTTTTTTCTGGAAAAAGTGTTCGGATAATTGGATGTTCGGATAATTGGGGTTCGGATAAATGGAGTTCTACTGTACACCCATTGGGATCCTCGCCGGTGCTACGGAGTTCGTGCACTGTGTTGAGATCCTCCTTGTGTGATCTAAGGGAAGAAATATGATTACTGATGGCGTTGTCCGTGTGCAATGAAGAAGGTCCTTAAAGCCAAACCAAACCAAACCAAACCAAACCAAGCCTATTCTTTTCCTTCAGGTGTCTGTCTTTTAGTGGCGAATCACGTTCCTTTAAACCGAAAATAAAGTCCGTCGGTTATGTCAGAGGAAACTTGCCATTCAAAAATAGGTGAACTCTGCTGTCAACTCGTGTGCAGTGTAGATCAATAGTAAGCCCTGAAAAGGACTGCTAGTATATATTAACGAGTATGAAAAATAACATTGAAAAAGCCAGTCTTGACAAATAATTACTACTAGTATATATCAGCTAGCATGAAGATGCACTGAAAAGGGCTAACCCTGAAGATGACTGCTAGTATATATCAGCTAGCATGAAGAAGTATTGAAAAGAGCTAACCCTGAAAAAAATGCTTGTTTATATCAGCTAGCATGAAGAAGCTCTGAAAAAAGGCTAATCCAGAAAAGCATTGCTAGTATATATCAGCTAGCATGAAGAAGCATTGAAAAGGGCTAGCCCTGAAAGAGATGCTGGTATATATCACCTAGCGGGAAGAAGTTCTGAATGCCGCTAACCCCGAAAAAATGGACTGATAGTATAAATCCTGAGGGCCCCCCCCCCCCCACCCCCCCCCCCCCCCAAAGGAACCAAAGGCTGAAACAAACAAATACATTTACATATCTAGGAAGCATATTAACACCAGACGGCGGAACAAGCAAAGACATAAGTAACAGAATAAATAAAGCCAGAACAGCCTTTGTAATCTAAACAACATTTGGAAATCTTCTCAGTACAGCACAAACACCAAATTAGGATTATACCAGAGTTGCGTACTTTCTGTACTTTTGTCTGGCGCGGAGTGCTGGAGAGTAATTGAAAAGTAAATGTCCAAATTATCTTTATTCCACACAACCTGCCTGAGGAAAAATCTTCGAATTTTTTGGTCGAATACCATCTACAACCAGGAACTGCTTACACTTTGCAGTCAAAAAGGCATGCACACCATCCTTGCAGGCAGTCGTCCTAACTGGGTAGGCCACGTCTTCAGAAAAGACCCAGACACCATCCCCAGAACTGCTATGCTATGGACCACAGAAGGACAGCGACAGAGTGTCAGACCAAAGACAACCTGGCGGAGAACAGTGGAGGCTGAGATGCAAAGCATGAACCAGAGTTGGGCCACGGCACGAAGGATGACCACTGACTGAGAAAAATGAGGACAGTTTGTTGCTGCCCTTTAAGACGCCACTAGGCGTGATAGCCACTAACTGGTTTGTCAGTCAGGGACTAAGGATCCAAGAAGAAGTACATATCAGCTAGCATTAAGAAGCACTGAAAAGGGCTAGCCCTAGAAAGGACCGCCAGCTGTTCTTGCAGTGGATTAAAAGTGACAAGAAAGTAACAGCTGCAGTAGCAGGGAATCTCATGTTCTTTGCAATCATCATCATCATTTCGTTGTTCGCTCCTTCTGCAACAAGCAGCCTCCTCTGCAGCTGAGCCCCTTTGCAGGAAGCTCGCACCAAAGCCTGCACGTGCTCTTGCAGTGGTTGGTTTCAATAGCAATTTATTTTACATGATGAGTTTGCCAGTCCAAGTTGATCGCAGCACGATGTAATTAAGCTGACGATGATGGTTGCCTCAATCTCCTCTTATATTTTGTAGATATATGAATCGACCTTTGACCTAGAGAAAATGGCTGCCCCCACCCATGACTTTGATCACCCTGGGGCCAATAATACATTTCTCATTGTAACGTATTGGGATCCATATGTGTACAAGATTTGTGAAAACATGCATAGGGCACAGAAGTAACAATTATTAGTAATGGCAGTGCCCCGTGCGGTCCCCTGGGTTATCTGATAAGGCAAAGAAAGGATAGGACTACTGCTATATCAAGCACGCAGTGAGAGGCGACTAAGCTGAAGCTTTGTATGGTGTTGGCAACCTCATCATGTAAGACATGCTGCTTCAGAAAATACCACTGCATGAGCACAGCAATGTTATGGCGCACGTTTCTTGCGCTAGACTGGAACCAGGCCAGGAGGGAGACATCCGAAAGGATAGTATCGTGCTCTCTGTGACTAACCTCGACACCCCAGTGTGGAAAAGGAATGTGTTACACCTCATTCTTGCACACAGGCGTACACTCTATAGGAAGCTATAGCTGTGCACAACAGAGGTGGCACAAATACATAGCCTTCCATTTCGACGGACACCAGCCAAAAGAGGACGAAGGTTGACCGTTTGCTCTCAGAAGCAGACGTCGCATACGTCATAATTTATTACAACCTACGTCACAATAAAAATCAATGGTGCGCTTTCAAAATCGGTGCGTTTTTGTGCCACATCTATTGCGCACAGCTATACCTTCCTATAGATCGTACGCCTGTGTGCAAGAATGAGGTGTAGCAGAATGATTAAGTAAATAAGTAAGTTTCTTGCAACGGGAACCAGCTGGAAAAAAAAAACAGTCTCCATAAGGAGTGAAAACGGAAGTGATGACGCTGAATAGCCGTGATGGTGACGTGATGGACTGCTTTGATAATGATTGTACTAATAGTGACGATGGTGATAATGAAAATGATGATGAGACAGATAGTATGGTGGCACTGATGATGATATGATCGTGGTAGTTATAAGGATGATGAGACAGATAATGCTGTGCTGATAATGATGGTAACTTTGGTGATGACGCTGATAATGATGACGAACCTTGGACTGATGATGATATGATCATGGCAGTGATAAGGATGATGATAGTGGTGATGACAGCGATCATTGTTGTAGTGCTGACGATGTGGTAATTAAGCTAACGATGATGGTTGCCTCAATCTCCTCTTATATTTTATAGGTATATGAGTCGACCTCTGACCTAGAGAAAATGGCTGCCCTGGTTGCTGCTCTTACCCATGACCTTGATCACCCTGGGGTCAATAATACATTTCTCATTGTAACGTCCAATCATCTTGCAGCTTTATATCAGGTGATTTCAGTGTTGACCAATAGCTTTTATTGAAAATAAAACAACTGAACATTGACCATTGTAAAAAAAAAAAATTTTAACCGGTTATTTTTTAGTGAGACAAATGGATGTAACAACACATTTAATCTGCGGAATCGACTGCTCAAGATCTTCTCATAAAATATAACCCCAGACCTAAGGGTTTTTTAATGTTTGGACATGCGCCCTAATATAACCGACTAAGTTGCCAAAACGAGGCAAAACTTTATATTTTTTTAAAGTCTTCTTTAATACGTTCATTTTGTTCTCCAGCTCTCTTCTCCGAATTTGTTTTTGGTATCCCTGTGCTTCTCTTACTCTGTGGATTCCAGAGCAAGGACTTGCTTGTAATGCTATGAATATGTCTCATTGTGTGTCTTTTCTATCGCTGGCCTGCGTCTTCTTCGTATTTCCTGTTACACTTGCACCTGTCTGGTTCTTGTCATCAGTTCCACACTGGTGACCTTGTCTGGTTCTTGTCATCAGTTTCACGCTGGTGATCTTGTCTGGTTCTTGTCATCAGCTCCACACTGGTGATCTTGTCTTGTTCTTGTCATCAGTTTCACGCTGGTGATCTTGTCTGGTTCTTGTCATCAGCTCCACACTGGTGATCTTGTCTGGTTCTTGTCATCAGTTCCACGCTGGTGATCTTGTCTGGTTCTTGTCATCAGTTCCACGCTGGTGATCTTGTCTGGTTCTTGTCATCAGTTCCACGCTGGTGATCTTGTCTGGTTCTTGTCATCAGTTCCACGCTGGTGATCTTGTCTGGTTCTTGTCATCAGTTCCACGCTGGTGATCTTGTCTGGTTCTTGTCATCAGTTCCACACTGGTGATCTTGTCTGGTTCTTGTCATCAGTTCCACGCTGGTGATCTTGTCTGGTTCTTGTCATCAGTTCCACGCTGGTGATCTTGTCTGGTTCTTGTCATCAGTTCCACGCTGGTGATCTTGTCTGGTTCTTGTCATCAGTTCCACACTGGTGATCTTGTCTGGTTCTTGTCATCAGTTCCACGCTGGTGATCTTGTCTGGTTCTTGTCATCAGTTCCACACTGGTGATCTTGTCTGGTTCTTGTCATCAGTTCTACACTGGTGATCTTGTCTGGTTCTTGTCATCAGTTCCACACTGGTGATCTTGTCTGGTTCTTTTCATCAGTTCCACACTGGTGATCTTGTCTGGTTCTTATCATCAGTTCCACGCTGGTGATCTTGTCTGGTTCTTGTCATCAGTTCCACGCTGGTGATCTTGTCTGGTTCTTGTCATCAGTTCCACACTGGTGATCTTGTCTGGTTCTTGTCATCAGTTCCACGCTGGTGATCTTGTCTGGTTCTTGTCATCAGTTCCACACTGGTGATCTTGTCTGGTTCTTGTCATCAGTTCCACACTGGTGATCTTGTCTGGTTCTTGTCATCAGTTCCACACTGGTGATCTTGTCTGGTTCTTGTCATCAGTTCCACGCTGGTGATCTTTTCTGGTTCTTGTCATCAGTTCCACGCTGGTGATCTTGTCTGGTTCTTGTCATCAGTTCCACGCTGGTGATCTTGTCTGGTTCTTGTCATCAGTTCCACGCTGGTGATCTTGTCTGGTTCTTGTCATCAGTTCCACACTGGTGATTTTGTCTGGTTCTTGTCATCAGTTCCACGCTGGTGATCTTGTACCATTTCAATCCTTTGCTCTACGCCAGCAATCATTTATAAAAGTTGGCTACTTCTTGGTTGTTGTTTTAACAGTTCTCCATGTATCACAGTCATACAGTAGGACAGACAAGAATAGTCTTTTACGTATTATTTCTTCAAAAGAATAGAAGAGAGAAGGGAAATGTTGGAAGCAGTCAGGAAAGAATGAAGAAACAGAACTCACATGGATTAATGCATAAATATTTCTAGTAGGATTGTATGGAAGTTGTTGTATTATTTAGTTTCCGTGTATTTAACTGGATGTTTGATTTATGGTTTTGTCATTTTTTATCATTCTGACACAAATTGTTTTAAACTTTCCCAGAACATTTCAGTGTTAGAAAATCATCACTGGCGATCTGCTGTTGGAATACTACAGGAAACTGGGCTTCTGTCTCACCTTTGCACACAAGAAAGGTAGCACGTGTGGTACTTAATGCTGTACAAGACTGACTTTTGTCAGTGCTGCTTAACTACACTCAAATTAGTTGTTTAAATAGTAGCGAAAGTCATTCTACGAGTTTTAAAATATGAACTGCATTGAACGGATGATTTTGGGGGTTTATTCGTGATAAACTAACAACAATGCTCTGAGCGTTAAGATGGCACGGCAGTTACAACTTTGCAACGCTCTGAACGTTGTTCTGGAGTCAAAGACTTAATGCTGAACAAGACTGACTTTTTTGGTATTTTATTAGTTTTTTTTACAGATTGGTGGAAAAATTACTCCTTGCTTTTTTTTAAACTTTGATTTCCTCCCTCTTATCACATGAATTTATATAAGAAAATCGTCATAATAAATAAAATTAACTGTTATATTAATACGTAAAATGCTATGTCACATTACCATTATAGTTGATCATGAGATCCACCTGTTCAACAGATGACCTCACAGCGGGCAGCCAAGTCTGCTTTCTCTTGTAACGTCATTTCTTATTGGCTATTGTAGATGTTTAATTTATTATAATTTATTCCAGAACCAAATTTGAACAATAAAAATAAATTTATAATAAAAGATAAAGGTAGTCCCATAGCAGATAGTGCCGTAGGGAGGTGAAGTGTTAGAGAGTTCACCATACTACGTCCAGCATCGACAGGTGGGATGATCAGTTCCCTTCCTCGTCGCTTTTTCATTCCCTAACTCAAAGAGCAAAGTCAGGTACCCATTTAGAGCTGGGTAGACTGGAGCGTGTCGGTACAGTGATTCGAAACCGCCACCTTTGCCGCGAGAGGTCAGCGCTCTAACCACTCCGTCAATCGGACGCTCCAAGTTTATTATACATATTAATCATATGGCAGTTATTGCTCCTAGTTTTAAGATTTGTTTCATTTATATCCAGTAAATAAAAATGAAGATGTAATAATTTAAAAATAGGGAGTGGCTTTTTTCAATCACCCTGTGAGAATGGGATGCAGTTATTCTGGTGAGTTTATAATCAAGTGTATGATTCAGATCACTTGCCATCTTCGCATTGAAGGCTGGCTGCAATGGATCCAAGAGTCTTTCTAACTCTTATCTTGATGGTGCCCTCCTATAGACTCTTTCCTGCCCATCTCTTGGTGGTATATTCTCAACTACAGCTCTGTCTTTTTCTTGCATATTTACCTTTAGTTTTACCTTCCATTGTGGTCTTCAATAAGATGTTACTTCTTTTTACATGACCCACGTATTTTACTTATCCTCATTCCACACAACCTGCCTAAGGAAAATTCTTTGAAATTTGTGGCCGAATATCATCTACAACCAGGAACTGCTTACACGGTGCAGTCAAAACGGCATGCACACCATCATTGTAGGCAGACGTTGGAACTGGGTTGGCCATGTCCTCAGAAGGGACCTTGACACCATTAACCAGAATTGCTATGATATGGGCCTCAGAAAGACGGCAAAAGAGAGGCAGACCAAAGACAACCTGACGGAGAGCAGTGGAGGTTGAGATGCAAAGCATGAACATAGTTGGGGCACGGCACGAAGGATGGCCACCGACCGAGCAAAATGAGGACAGTTTGTTGCTGCCCTACAAGACGCCACTAGGTGTGATGGCCATCGACTGCTTTGTCAGTCACGGTCTAATGATCCAAGAAGAAATATTGTATATGTCTGATCTAAATCTTATGCATTATTTCTGTTGTTATTCCTAGTTTTTCTAGGACCTCTTTATTTGATTTACTTCTCTTTCCACGAGATGTGCCCCATTCTTCTACATGTTTGCATTACATTGGCCTCAGTTCTTTCTTCTAATGGCTTTTTCATTGTCCATTGTTTCTAAGCCATACAGTAAAGATAATTTAAAAAACTATTTGATGCGCGTCATCTTTAATTTGTTTACATTTAGTATCAATCTCATCTTTTAGAACGCCAGAGGGGGGCTGTTGTCATATTCTCTCGTCTCTTCAGAGACCCCCCGGGGTACCACATGGAGCGAATATAAGATAATGAAGTTGAAACTTTATTGGCTGCCACTACCATCTCAATGTATCACAGTTATTGCGTACATTTTATCTGGTATGTTTGACATTTGGCTTACCTGTTACAGAAATATACTACTGGACAAAAGTTAAGAGCCGCCATTCAGTTTAGACAAGGTTTATATAATTCTTCGTGAGCAGGGTCGATTTTCCAAATGTCCGGTAGCTTGAAATCTCTCAAGAAGTCTCTGAATGGTAGAGTGGGACACTGCTAAACGTCTTGCAACATGACGAACAGATTGACCATCCTGAATCCATGCCATGGCTCGACCACGGTCTACAGTGCTGAGACTTCTCCTTGGTGGCATGGCTAAAGCAGTGATCATTTCGACGACTTGTCATACTGATTTATTGCATACCACCGGTGAACACTCTTTACCGATGATCATTTTCCACGTGCATTCAAATTCAACTCACATTTTCACCTAGTGGGGCGTTGTTACGGTGTTATTTTAAATGACGGCGTCTGCTGGGGTTTAGCCATGCGCAACGTTAGGGGTCATTAACATTTATAGAATATGTCGATATTTTACGGTATACTGAACGCGAAATATATGCGGAGATTATGACGCATTCGCGTTGGGAAGGTCACGCTGGGTGACTTGGTTACATGGCCCTTGTTACGCTATCCGTCAAGCAAGAAGGTCGTGTCTTGTATTTCTTCCAAGGAAAAAAGGCTGAGTATATAGCCTATATTAGATATATGAATCGATGTAGAACTCAGGGTCAGTTCGGATATTAATCTAAGTATGAGATTAATTAAATCAAATTAAATGATGGAAGGAGAATCGCATTATGATTCAAATTGTAGCTGTCAAGAACTCATGTGCTCATTTCTGGCTGTTGACTACAACAGCGCACGTATATAGCCACGATGTTCTTCTGACATATTGTTTTGACACGGACGGACATGAATACTATGCATGTAATTTCTAATGACTATATATGAATGTATACCGATGTGAACTGTCTTCGTGCGTCAACTTGTAATAAATATTGGACTCGAATCGAAGGCTTACCCACATTCCTTTGATTACGTTTGATTGCTTCAACTTGCATTGTTGACGGTCCTTTGACCTGATGAACTCTTTCTTGTAAGAAGTTTATAGTAATAATGGATCAGTTCGTACGGAATCGGGGTTTGCTTGGACACAAGTTGTGTAATGATAAATAAGCAAGCATCCCAACTAAACTTATAATAATCGAACGAAGGACCCTCCAACACCAGTAAACCACCCACGCAACAGTGGTGGCCAATGTGATGCGGAACTGGAATTTAATTGTAAAAAAATACTCAAAGATTATCGAGTTGAAAGAAATAATTTTCCTTCGAGCGAAATGAACACTTTTTGTATCTACACCGATGACGTCACACCCCCTTGACAACAGGATGAATCAGCTGTAGTGATGGCAGCCGCCTTTCAACGTCTTTGAAGAAGATTATTTATAAACGCTTAATCGAACATTGAAAAATAGATTCAATCAACATGAGCATGAAATATAGGTCCTACTGTCCGTTGGCGAAGCAAGCATTGTATGAATCTATCGAGGCAAAAAGATAAGTAACTTATTTGAAGGTTACAATAAATTAATCCTATTTGTCCGATAACGCCATGTTCTTTTTTTTTTTTTTTTGTAGTCATGTTAAATATTGTTTCTGTCCTTTTTCATGTAGCGGGTATGGATGGGCGGCGAATTATAATCAGTTCTATAGCTCCTTGGATGCTACGAATTGATTGTAATTGTTCTTAAGGCCGTGAATTAATAGCATTTCGCGAAGCGTCGAATACATTATCGGTGATCGTGTCGTTCGGACTTGCATTAATTCACCTTGCATGTTAGGTGTATAGTCGTGTTATAACTGTGGTATTCTAGTGTATTTGGTTCTAATTTTTATTCAGTTCTTTAACAATGTTGGTAATCTATCGTCTATCTTTCAGTTTATATTTTTGTTGTACGACC